>JARPMJ010000583.1:0-75000 GCA_033366665.1 Phoxinus dragarum | reverse complement strand
TTTAGTGAACCTGCTTTAAAACGAATGGCCTGTGAGAAAGGGAAGAGAGAGAAAAGCGGAAAAAACGCCGACGTCAGAGCAATAAACAATGTGACACTGGTGTCTAATCACAGGACATCTAATGGGATATTTTAGTGAAAATCCTCACGAGTGACGTTTAAAATGCTCTTTCAAAACAGAAACTACACGCATTCTGGTTCTGTTATTATATTCTGGGTTTAATATCACTTCAGCTGTACATTTACAGGATTTGTAACATGATGTTATCTTGGGGAAAAAAACGTCTCCCTCAGTTTTAAAGGAACATTTACATGAATTCTTCTTTAAAAAATATATATATTTGGGGGGGGGGGGGGGGGGGGGTGTAAGGAAACTACAGGTAGTTTGTAAATTAATGAAAAACTAATTCTTTAAATAAAATATACCACTTAAATAAACAAATGGGGCTGTAAAATTAATCAAAATAAAACCAAAATAGTGATTTATCATCAAATTTAGATAATTTTGCAGTCGAATAATAAATGTTTTTAATGAATAAGTGCCATTAAAAATTTCGAGCTTGCTTCATGTGTCTGATTTAAATCATCTAAATGCTTTTACAAACAACATTTTTTTAGAGATAAGACAAAATGTCTATGGTCATTGATACAGCCTGGTGTTTTAACTCACAATCTCCCTTTACACATTATATTCCAACAAGTGAAGGAGACAGCCAACACATTTATGAACTTATGTGAATGTTGTTGTTTTTTTGCCCCGAAGCTCTAAAAAAAAAAAATCGCAGTCCCTTCTGGATTACCTAAAAAAAATTTGGCCATTATTTTGGTATTTGAAGGTTACCATGGAAACAGCACCCTGTGTAGCAAGGCAACACAATCTAATGGTTGCTTTTCCACGATGATAAGCCATTGTAGCTAATGCAACCGCTAGAACTAACCAAATCATGATCTCTGACGATGTTTTATAGAGTTGCTATATATATATATATTTTTTTTTTAAATCCACCTTCTCACCCTCACTCAATTGTGCTCTGTTTGCTGGCAACAGGAAAAGCATGTTTCTCGTAGACACGTAATAATTATGCATTAGAGTGCATGTTAATGCGTGCGTGAGTGTTAGCACATGGTCCTGGAAATAAATCATTCAAAGCTGAAATTGGAAGCAGGGAGATCATGTCACACCTGGTACATAGAGACCGAAAACTCTCTCACACGCACAAAGAAGGGCCTTATTTAAATCAACCCAAACACCCTTATATATTAAGACTATAAAAACAGGCCTTTCATAACCCACAATGCATATGGATACTAAACATTTACTTAGTTTTAGCCACGAAACGAGTGCACAAACTACATTAAGCCATTGTTTTGATTAAGTTACTCATGCAACTCGTCATCTGTCTTTATTTAAAGACTGGCAAATCTGTTAGTCAGTAACTAAAAACACTTAAACGGCCTCTAAGCCACGCGGCAATAAAGCGCCGGTCGCTAGGAAACCGCAGAATATTCTTAGCACAAAAAAGGGGAGTGAGAGGTTGAACGTCCTCAGTGGCGAGGGAGAGAAACATCTTATCTGGTTTATCTAGGCACATAATCCAACGGCCATCGCTGGTCTTTGTTCCCCATCTGGAGTCATGCCAGCCGTTGAGGAGACAAAGGCGACCTCAGACCTCTTACTCCTGCGCTCTTCATTAGCGTGTCACTTGACTGACCATACTTATTTACACACTCGATTGTCGTGTTCGGCTGTTAACTGAATATCTATGTCAGATCAGACCAATTTTTTTTCCGAGTAAATGGAACGTAATGGAGCCATTGCCAAATGACTGTATTTTGTCTTGACATACAAATTAGTAGGCCTAGACATGAACACTATTGTGTTGAACATTAAAATCTGATGTTCAGCCAACCTCGAACTTTCAGAGCAGACGCTTCTTGATGATTAAAGGAGAAAAAACACTTAGTAAGCGAGAAGTTCTGTTTTCTTTTGATATAGTGATATTAACCATGCATAAAAAAACACCGGCTTTCAAATGTTGTGTGCATGTTTAGTACTGATTCTGGCTCTACGTTTTTTTCACTGGGTGGTTTTGCATGTGTTGCTCTTAACACAGGCATGAATCTTTCAGTTTTCCATTGGGGGTTTTTTCGATAATTTTTTTTTCTGTTGCAAAAGAACAAAAATTGCTTCAACAGGTATTACTATTCAACAGAATAATTACTTCAGTGATTGTACATTTCGAGCTTAATCATTACACATGTGCTTCTTAGAGGATCTAAACAGGTCTAGTGTAAATACAGACGTATAGTCCACACTGACTGACTTGGGTTTCAGGTCCATGAATCAGGTCAGAGGACTTTAACGTAAAAACTCTTCTTTACTGGTCTGACCAAACATCATTACATGCTTTATTTTCCTTAGTGTACCCAACTTCGATATCTGATAGATCCTTTTACTTCAATATAACCATCTCTTATCAACATTATAGGCATGCTGTTGTTACCACAGCAAGTCATTTCAACTTGTGCCTGAATTTATAAAAACAGAAAAGATTTGAAAGGAAATACACCATCGAAGTCTAGAGGTCGACAATAAATGTTTAAAAGAAGAAAATGGCTTTATGGAAACTTAAAGGTTTCTGTCAGGCACTACTTAATGTACAATTGGGGGTTCCGATCATGGATTTAGTCTTTATTAATTTTGAATTTTAATTACTCATAAAGTGCTTGACCCTATACGGTTCTATATAAGAAGGAACTTAAAATGATATTTTACAGCTTTTTTTCTTCTTCTAATGATATCTATTATTAGAAGAAGAAAAAAGTAACTATGCCATTGTTTTCTAAAAGTGTAGCACTAAAACATTTGTCAGTCTGAGGAATGTGTGATAGAATATATTCATTCAATTCATGACAGGCACAAAAAAATCTATTAAACATGGAAAATTTCACTTCAAATTACTATGCATACACTAATTTACTTAAAACTTAAAAATGTTACTTAAATAATACAAATTTAAAAGTAAAAATAAAAAGTTGTCCAATCACCCCTACCTTGTAAATGCATTTATAAACCGAATGAATGCTATTAATGGAATATTCCAAGTTAAATGAAACTGAAGCTCAATTATTTAATGGCCTGCATAATAGATTATGATATAAATCTAGACCTTTGTGATATCAGATATTTCAGAAACTACATCTCAGCAATAGTCAAATGCAAATGGGCAACGAGACTCAGAAGTGATAAAAGCATTTGCTAGCGTTTCTGACAACGCATTGCTTTAATGCCACGACTTTTGAATTTTAAGCCAACATGCACAGCGGGAGAGTGTGTCAATAGACCGAAAACACACTAGTGAGGATGTTTGATCAACAGGAGAATAAAGTCCTACAACAGAAATGGATACGACTAGAAAATGTAAAGAAAAAAATGCTTTTTGATCAATTTTAACAAAGGACAACTGATGGATACTTGTGATATAAAATAAAAAAAGATCCAACAAATCCGCAATACCATTTAAGCTTTATTGTGATATCAGATAGTCTACGATACAGTGAAAACAGACAAATGTGACTTTTCTTTACTAGGACAGAGAATGCAAAGCAATGTAATCAAGTAAAAATAAGAAAAAGCTTCTTTTTTTTTTGCATTGAAGAAAAAAAGTTAAAAAAAGAAAACCAGGCACGACTTAATATAGCCATTATAAACACAACATGCTTTAGACCTTATATTTTAACAGTCCTAAGAAAAGAACTCTGCAAACGTATACAATCGTTTCCTTTGCATACCACTGTCGCCTAAACTAGATGTCGTTTGAATGACAAATCTCAAATAAATGTTTGAAACCAGTGTCACCAAAAGAAACAGCAAAAAAGGGAAGTAAACAATCTTTTCTACCGCCAACACCTCAATATGTTGCTGTAAAAGACAAATAACGATTCAAAAAACACTAACCAATATTAATTTCCCACTTGGTATTCAGAGAGGCCACAAACTCACTTTTTGGTTTGACCAAGTGATTCACTTTCCAGATTGGTACTATATGTTAAAAACATGTTAAATGTATAAAAACAACAAACAAAAAAACATCATTTTTGACAGTGACACTGGCTTGGATCTAGTTCTGATTCTGAAAGTCTTCAGGAAAGCTGTTTTTTTTTTTGTTAAACGGTCTGGGTTTCTATTGTGAAATTTGGGCGGGTGAATCCAGCTCACCGCTGACCATGATGCGAAAACACGACCAGCAGACTTTCTGCTATTAGGCTCTCAACAGGAAACTATCGAAGGATGAAAATCAACTTTAATATATAAAAAAAAAACAAAGCTTATTATCATCAAGCTAAGAGAGCACACATCAAAACACGCTGTGAGACAGCAAAAGAAGTGTAATAAAGGAAACAGCACAGAGGAACTAGTGAACAACAGCAAAAACGGCTACAAATAACGTGAGGAAAGTAAGGGAACACGCATACATGCATCCACACACACTCACTCACTCTGTCGTCATTCACACACACACATATAAAGCCAAAGGTACAGTGAACAAAAGTGCTTCAAGTCGGGGAAGTAGAGAAACTAACCCAGTAGAAATATGTATAAAACCTTAAATATGTTACTTTATGTACAAAACTGTGTGAGAGGGACAATGTATTGTCTGTAACTCTGTATCATCTTTCAAGTAAGATATATCTACAACTATTTTTGTTTGCATTGTCTTTGACTGATTCAAAGGTCACGTGACCTGACTGACCTTATCGGTGGCGAACCTTGACCGAGGGTTCGCCACTCGTTCTACTATTGCCCGCCGTCCCACCCGCCCATAAGCACGACAAAACCTCGATATCCATTCATTATATATAGTTTTACTTGATAGAAATCTACATTTAATTCCCCTCTTTACCTCTACAAGAAGTAAGCTCCGCCCCCTCCCGCTCTAACCACCCCGCCCCCCTTTTATATACTTTGCAGGATACAACCACTGTTTCATAACATCTCTAGCTCTGAACATAGAACTATGAAAAAATACTGGATTATATTATGCTTCGGTATAGACTTTCGAGCGGATAGAGGTTCTGTGAGGTTCGTTTCCAAGTTCGTGTCGTTTTTCGAGCTCCTGCTTCCAGTAGATGTGCTGGGTTCTCGGAGTCATGCGCCGCACAACAACAGGAGAGGGAGATTTCTTTTTTTCTTTTTTTTTATATTTTGAAGAGGCACAAGATTCATGCTGCTTAGAGGCAAAGACGTGGAGAAAAGCTACAAAAAGGAACGCATGGGCTCGCATGCTCTCAGACAGTCCGGGTAAAGTGCAGGAGGTTTAAAAAGTGAAAGCTCTGGATTGCATTTATCTCTATTAGCAGCAAAAGAATCTTTGAATGGTGTCTGATTGTTAAATTTGAGACCCGTTTCGGATGCGCGCATCAAATTGAACGAATTACGAGCGTAGCGAACAGGTCTGCCGGCCTGTGGAAGAAAGCGAAACCAGCAGATTTTGTGTGTTTGAAACGAGAGGGAGATGATCAAGCCAGCAACCACCTGACCCTGCAAATCATTCAAAGCATCTCATACAATCATTCGATTATTATCAATGAAAAAAAAGGCCATTCAATGGACAGACTTTTGCCTCTAAACCCATGAACAAGGCCTCTGCAAAGTGCAAACAAAGTAACTGCATTCAAGTATGCCATAAACATAATGCGTAAAACACACAGAGCTAACATGCGTGTGCATGTCCTAACATGTGGTTTAACACATAAATTACACATAGCAATGAACATACACATGATTGTAATATCAACGACAATAGTTTTGTAAAATCATTTGGCGTGAAGGGGGATGAAAACGTAATGCAAACATTGTTCCGAGGAGGACACTAGTTTCAGTTTTCCCCTAATGTCCAGTGCATCCAACCGGCTGTAGCTTGTCTTGTGTTTTACTCTCGCCTATAGTACGGTTGCAAACATGGAACCTGCCACAAATGCCAACTCAAAAGACGCGTGTTTGTGTAATCTCACCGAAGCACCAGAGGCAACTAAAGCTCCTGTAGGGGTCAGACGCTACTGCTGTACCAGAGTGTCCCGCGAATTGCACAGTGAAGTCATCCGAGGAAGAAAAAAAAACATTTCGATTCGGAAATAAAATGGTTAAAACGCAAGGGAGATGCCACTATGCCACTGCAATGCTGAACGCCCACCCCATCGAAAATATACTGCTACATAGCCTCTCTAACGTAAGTCAATCGTGTCGCTCGCTACCCCAACGTGAACGGAAAGACAATCAGAACAGGTCGGACTCGGAGAAGGAGAAAAATGCTAACCAGTAACATCAGTCCGCCAGGGAGGACTCCAGATTCCCGTCGAAAAGAAAGCATACACACTAGAGCGCACACCTCCCGCTTATTCACAAAAAGAGCGGAGGATGTTAAACGAAAAGCATGAGACTGTCTTCTGGATACTGTTAACGGCTTACGAGGAGGGCCGAGCACACCGAAACCAGTTAATGGGGCGGAAACTGAGTCCAACAGGAAGGGAGAAGGTTCGGATCCCAAAGTGTTGACATGTACATCTCCGGAAAAAGGTCCTAGAGAGTCTTTCAGTGACCGTAGATGTCTTTGCTACGCTTTTCCGTCACTCTGCCTTTGAGTTTTGCGATGACCCAGTCTGGATGTGTCATGGTTGACGTTGGCGTGTGTGTGCGCGCGCGCGTGTCGGTGCGTTTTATTTTCGTTTGTGTACGTGTGCGTGTGGTGGTGTCACTCGGCAAAGTCCACAACAGAACAGCCCAAAGGTCACTGAGCAGAGAGAGGAAGTAGGCCAAGGTCACTCCCAGCCATTATCTTTGATCATGTGAGCCAGCTCGATGATGAATTTGCCTTCTTTGTATTTCTGACTGCTCTCAAATGCATGCTCCTGTAACAGAGACAAAAACAGACAAACGTTACAAAAAAACAAAACAAAAACACACACAAAAAAAAACCACAAAGCAGTGTTGACTACTGAAATCAGAAAATATTTTTGTCCACTTTTTCATGCTCTTAACTCTGTCCCCCACCACTGACGGGATTTTCCGGCAATCCGCGTTTTCACTGTTATACGGTAGGGGGCGCTATTACGCATCTTCTGAAAGAGTAAAGGATCTCGGGATCGAAAAACAAGCGAAGAAGAAGCAGCAGAAACAAGCAATGGAAGCACTGCTTACGCATACAGTATGTAAGCTAACATGATCAACAAACATTAAACAGATTATGAATCAAAGCTGCCAAATGTTACTAAATGAAATGTTGAACGCATGAAGAGGTGCAGGACTGTGCAAACTTCTACTCGGCCTATGCTTTGATTATCGTTCTGAATCTGTCAAACATATCTGTTGATATGTTGTATGTTTAGATATTCATACAACAAAATATTCTGGGGGTCTGGAAAGTTTTGAGAAAATTATCAAAAATGCTGCAGCTGGCTGGCAACTTTTGTAAAAAAACGAAGACAAAAAAAAAACTGGCGGAGAAAGAGTAAAAAGATTATAATCATCGGAAAAAAAATAAGCTCCAGGTTTACTGTGCTTGTTTGTAGGGCTACACAATGTGGCCAAAAATTTCAGAATATTTATCAATATGACTATAAAATAATAATAAATAGGGGGAAATACAATGTTATAAACTTGTAGAATATGAGTCTTTTAGTGCTTTCTGTACTCCCCTATTACAAAACGTAGCTTGCTGAAATGATAGTCTTCTTAGCCCCTTTAGGCTGTCTGAACCTCCTCTCACACCTGTCCATTACTCATCTGGACTGAAATCGGCCCACTAGAGCAGTGGTGTGTCATCGAGCCTCAGGATGATAACTCTACACTGCGCTTCAACGCAGTCGGCCTGAAATAAGAGCTGTTCCAGAGAGCTTCTCATCAGATGAGGATGATGAAAAACTGGTCTGTGATCAGTGTTCCAGAGTGACTTCAATCTGAAGGCTCAGTGATCAAACATGTGGAGACCTGAAGACTAACAAGATTGAGTCATGATGTAAAATCCCTCTTAACCAATCCCGAGACACGATTAGAGCTCCTGTTTAATCGGGAAGAGAAACAACTAAATAAAGCCTCAATACATCTACAAAAACTGAGCTTTCTGATATCATTAGTTTTAGGTGAAATGATAAATGGATTACAAAAAACTAATTTATTAACAATATATCAATGCTTTGACAACTTGATTACATATTTTGCATTAAAAGTAGATCCAAATTTACATTAATCAATATTAAACCATATTTCGCATTTAGTTATACTGTTCAAAAGTTTGAGGTTGGTTAGATTTTTTTAATTTCTTAAAAATTGCATTTATTTGATATAAAATACAGTAAAAACACTAATATTGTGAAATATTACTACTTACGATGATTCATTTAAGTTTTAAGTTTAAGTTTCTATCTTAAAATATATATTTTAAAATGTAATTTATTATATAAATGTCTTTACTGTTTGACTAATGCAATGTGTCCTTGCTGAATTTCAAACTATTTGAAATGCACATCACAGATCTGTTGAGCATTATATTATGAGATAGTGTCTGTTTAAGGATTTATCAATGAACGCTATTATGAAGTGTTATTGGTACTGATCTATTAAGTGTCTGCTGGTAAGATTGCATATGAAAACACAACAGCGTGAACACTTCCAGCATGAAAGTGGGCCGTAATTGAGCTGTGAATAAAGACATATATAGAGCTATATCTGTGCTGGACTGCAGAGAGAAGTCAATGCAAGGGCATGTTAATTCTGGTCACTGGAGCCCAGCTAAGTAACAGGATATCAGTAGACAAAAATAAAGAAACCCACACAGCTCAGATTAGCCAACTGCAGAACAAGCACCCTGACAAGCACATATCAGCGAAGTGCAACACCTTGAAACAAAAAGCAGCTTGTATTGTGATGCAAGGGAAAGAAATGCAGGAGTTTCAAATAATAGTCTATAATTTGTGTGTAATGGAAGGAGAGTCGACTTACATATTTCCAGCCCAGAGTGGTTTTACAGTTTTCACAGTAGATGTCCGCCACAGCATGTAAACCTGTTAGGAGAACCCTCTCCTCCGCTGGACCACAACCGACGTTCACACTGAGGGAAAAGAGGTTAATCAGTGGTCAAAATGATGATTCATGTGACTGACCTGCTTTCTGAAAGTCATTGAGGGTAACCTTTACTGGGTGACCACTAAGTAGGTCAGAAGCAGCATTACAGCAGATGTGAAGAGACCAACGGCCATGCAGCATCAGTGAAACGAGACTCGGATACAGCTTGGATAACTTTGCCACATTTTATTTGAACATAAATACACTGGCATTTAAAAAAAGACTATGCATGACTTTAGAACAAGTAATTCGCCAAACCATACATACACAAACTGCAGCATTCAATTAAATGCAAATGACTTAAGAATAGATTTACAAATGATTTACACAGTTATGCTTGTGTTTAATGGGGCTCAATGTTAGTAATGTTACAAATTTAGAAGCAAAAGATTATTTAAATTAGCGGGTGAGGATCAGATGCATAATGAGCTGGCTTTGATGTTATAGTCTAAACTTATTTAAATACATAATAATAAATAATAAACTACCATTCGAAAGTTTAGGGTTGGTAAGATGTTTTTGAAAGAATTCTCGTGTTCACCAATGCTGAATTTATTTGATCAAAAATACAGTAACATTTTGTGAAATATTATTACATTTAAAATAACTTTTACTTTAACATTTGAAAATGTAATTTATTCCTGTGACGCTGATTTGCTGCTCAGGAAGAATTTCCTATTATTATAAATTTAGAAAACGGTTGTGCTGCTTATTTTTGTAGAGACTGATGCATTTTTTCTGAAAAAAATAATTTTTCATTGATGAATAGAAAGTTCAAAAGAACACCATTTAGTAAAAATTTAAATCATTTGGAACATTATAAATGTATTTAGTCGCTTTTGATCAATTCAATCCATCCTTGCTTAATAAAAGTACTAATTTCTTGAAAAAAAATCTTACGGACCCCAAGCTTTTGAACAGTAGTGTATGATATACAGGTATAACTTTAAAAATTTGAATATCATGCAAAAGTTCATTTATTTCAGTAATTCAACTTAAAAGGTGAAACTAATATATTATATAGACTCATTACATGCAAAGTAAGATATTTCAAGCCTTTATTTGTTATAATTTTGATGAGTATGGCTTACAGCTTATGAAAACCCTAAATTCAAAATGAGAATATTGTGGAAAGTTTTTCATAGCTGTAAGCCATAATCATTTCACCTGTATCTGTAAATATTGAGACGTGCATAAACAAGCTTTTCCAGTACATTTATAACACGAGTGATCTCATTTTGCAGCCAACTAAATTTGTTGCAATGCAATTCTCACATACAATTTCATAAAGTCTGTATAGGTAAATATTGTATTATTCAGTTCATTTCAGCATTCAGAATATTTCAAGGGACAGCAAAGCTCTCTTAACAAAATAATCTTTCTTGCGTTTACATTTGAAGCTGAAACCTCCACACGTGATGACAGCGGTCTCTATATTTTTGCAATGGCAGTGCTTAACACAGTTCAGTCTGTGAATTGCCTGAGGAATGACACAGGTCACTAACACGAACAGTCACTCTCGACTTTATCATCGTAATATCTCACACACACCAGAGCGCTAGCTTAAACACACTGGTAGCACAATGCTTAAATATGATGAATCATCAACTGGCATCATTAGATAGCAGTGCTATGTTTAGGCCTACAGCTCTTGTAATATGCAAAACAGCTATAGCCATTCCTCTATGAGTCTCAGACAGAGATATAAGGGATAATGTGCAGTCAACCGGTCATTTTCACAAAATAAACCCCTGTAGGGTGATAAAAGACCCCCTGCTTTGCACTCCGTCTGGGTTTATTTTGCAAAAACATCCAGAGACATTCTCCCTTATATACACTACCGTTCAAAAGTTTGGGATCAGAATGATTTTTTTATGTTTTTGAAAGAAGTCTCTTATGCTCACCAAGGCTGCATCTATTTGATCAAAAATATAGTATAGTATATGGTAATATGAATTATATTATTAACAATTTAAAATAACGGTTTTCTATTTGAATATATTTTTTAAATGTCATTTATTCCTGTGATGCAAAGCTGAATTTTCAGCATCATTACTCCAGTCTTCAGTGTCACATGATCCTTCAGAAATCATTCTAATATGCTGATTTGCTGCTCAAGAAACATTTCCTGTTACTATCAATAATAAAAATTGTTGTACTGTCAATGTCTGCTTAATATTTTTTATTAAAATAGAAATCCTTTGTGC
Source organism: Phoxinus dragarum (assembly GCA_033366665.1). Lineage (NCBI taxonomy): Eukaryota > Metazoa > Chordata > Actinopteri > Cypriniformes > Leuciscidae > Phoxinus > Phoxinus dragarum. The sequence continues at coordinate 63,673 of JARPMJ010000583.1, read as the reverse complement.
CATTATAAATGTCGTTACTGTCACTTTTTATCATTTTTGATGCATCCTTGCTGTATAATAGTCATTTCTTAAAAAATAAATAAAAAAACATTTACTGACCCCAAACTTTTAAACAATAGTGTATCGTCTTAATTCACAACAAGAAAATGCTATAAATTGTTGATGTGAATGAGATAATTACTTACACTGAATTAAAGAGGTAGGCTCGTCCCTGGCTGCCTTGGAATGACTAGAGAGACAAAAAGAGAAATATAATGTTATGTATGAATGATAATGTTCATATCAGAGTTCTCGCACACTCACAGATGCATCGGACTCGCACATGGTTTTCCATGAAAGATTCACTAAGAGGCATTAAAAGAGTGCGTGTGTGTGTGTGTGTGTGTGTGTGTGTGTGTACGTTCATGGAAAGTCTGTCTGAAATACACTGTGTTCTGACAGCCAAGTTCTGGTCACAGGCCAACATGTGCATTTCATAAATGATTCTTAGCATATGTGTGTGCAAGTATGAAACAGTGTTTCTCTTTAGAAAATGTGTGTGTATGTGGGTTTATGACACTAAGCTCCACACATTGAGCGGACTAGCAGAGAGTAAAGGAACAGAGGTGCTTTTATTCCTCATCATAAAAATGGAGATAAAGCTCCACTGAATGGAGTCGCTTCTGTTGGGTTTCCATTCAGTGTTCAATGATAGTTCACCCAAAAATGAAAAGTCTGTCATCATTTACTCATGTTGGTCCAAATCTGTATGGCTTTCTTTCTTTTCTTTTTTATTTATTTATTTGTGGAACACAAAAAGGTGAATTTTTTGAAGAATGTCCTGGCCACTCTTTTTAAAATAATCAAATCTGTCAAGTCCAAAAATGGCAAATAAATAAATGTAATGAAATAAATAATACAAATAAATGAATTAAAACACATCATAAGTGATCCATAAGACTCGGGTTCCTAAATTTCAGAACAAGGCCAGATTTAAACACCAATTCACAAAAACTTTGAAATCTGCTGTACTTCCATGGCATGTTCATTATAATTTATGAAAGTAGTCATTTGTGAACAAATCTTTTTTAGTCAGATCTTTTAAAAAAATCGGTTCATTTAGTTAAGGGGCCACTTCCATAGACATAATTATTATTTTACAACTAAATGTTTGATAGTACATATCTGTATTTAAATGACAGAAACATGAAATAAACATTATGTGGTTGAAAACACTGAACAACTGTATATATGACAAGCGCCGAGTATGTCTGTCTCTGACGCACTGAGCTTTCTAATCACACCGGTGTGGTCGCAAACTTCAAAGGGTTAATTATCCAATTTAAAAATATTATGCAAATCTTTTTGAAGCTGCATTAAAATCCATTTGGGCTCAAAAATCTGAGGGGACACGTGCCTCAGTTTGAATGGGCATAACGCCTCTGAACTCACATAAAGATATGATACAAAAAAAATGTAATAGCATATAAGTCACTACTTTATGACTTGATATCTTGATATCTCCATTTCCATTCAGTGTAACTACGAGGATGATCAGCATACCACTAAAAATATCTTCTTTTGTAGACAAAAAAGAAAGTCTAGAAAGTCTGGAGCAACATGCTTGTGAGTAAATAATGTCAGAAATGTACTTTTTGGTTGAACTAATCCTCTAAGTGTCAGGTGTTTTTAAAGCTGTCCTTCTTTCTTCTCTGTCAGTGTCTCTGCCCCCTTAATCTCTTCTCTGGCCACTTTCTCTTCTTTGCTGGTGGTTTTGAAAGCATGAACCTGTTTAGCATCTACCACACCCTAATAACACAGATAATAGAGTTCAGTCTAATGAGGGCAAGACTACTTCAGCCGTACCCAAACAGCACTGCAAAAGCATCGATGAACAGCATACGAATAAAATGTAAATACTGTTCACATGCTATTCACCTTATTCCTGACGATCTCACTGCGTTTTGAATTATGGGTGGCACTTCCGGTTTGGGGAACTTCCATTCAAAAAGGCTGAAACTAATAATTTCAAATCATAAGTTTGCCAAACAAATAAAGCTTATCTGTTAGTTTGACTGGATGAGCTGTCAATTTCCCTTCATGGTTTATTTTCAGGCATCGTGAGATTAACATTACACTTGGTATTTTAACGTGACACGTTATAAGGAGAATATCTACAGCAAGAGCTCTTTTCAGTCGCTGCTTTCTTTTCCTTGTGATCATTTTCTTTTTTCCCTTTGCTATCCGCTGTAAAAGTATGAAAAAGGACAACATATACTGCGCATTTATGGTCTGTTTCCCGAATTTAATTTACGATATATTCCATTAATAATTCACTGGAATGCATGAATAATCTCTCGTTATTCTAATCAAATCCTCACGTCTCTTTCCAGGTTTGTTTTCACAGGTAAATGCAATTTATAATCTGTCAAAATGACGGAAATCATTTTGAAATAGTAACACGTAATGCTGAAGTTAATGAACATTTTTGATTAAGGCAACATAAGTTAAAGATATATTACAGTGATATTTAACCAAAGACTCGCGCTTTTGGGGTTATTTGATCTGTTGAAAGTACCGTGTTGATGCTTTTACACTTTTAAATTTCCTTTTAATGTTCTATGGTTGAACGGTGAGTAGATTAACGTTGTCTTATGGTGACACTTTCTTAAATTGGGTTCATAGAGCGAGCCTTTTCATCGATTGTTTACAGCTTAACGGAAGTTACACCCATAATTCGCGCAAAGCGTCATGGGGCGCAGGAATAGTGTGGATAAAGTTTGGAACAACACAACTTACCTTAAATGTTATTTGGTTTGTTATTATTAGTGGTCGACCGCCTGACAGATTTTTCGATGGCCGATATACAGCCATTATCACACTATTTGATTTTAATTTGAATATGACAAGTTTAGAAAGGATTTTTAACACTTCAAAACACTTCTTTTTCACATGTTCACATTCAGAATGAGCAACAGTTAAAGTGACACTTTCCTTAGCAAACACCACTACTAACGGCACTCAGTGATGGTGAGAATATAGTGAGGAGACTGTGAAAAAACACACAAGGGAACTTAGTCATTAAAAGTCGGTCTGTATATTCTAGCAGTAAGTCGTGTGCAAAGGTTAAGCAGACGTATTCATGGATGGAGCACTGAGTGCTCTGACAAACCAGCTAAAAATATGGATTACCAACACAAGTGCGATGCTTTTCAGATTAGGAAAGCTTTTTTGGAAAACTTATGCATACACCCAAGAATTTTCAAACTATCCACATATGTACATCCATGAGTTTTCTACAAAAGCAGCGCATGCTTGTAGGTGTAGGTGGTTGGATTTAGGCCAGTGTGTAGCTGTCATCCTCAGTCGCAGGAGCTGGGGCATGGGCGAATCGGCTTTACTTTTCCACTGCCGGTGACCCGAGTATAGCGACAAGCCTAATAAAGACTGTTAAAGCCCACAGCGGCTGTCTGCTCTTCTAAGAGGAGTGTCTAACCAGCTCAAGCTGAAGGCAAACGGGTAATTTTATAGGGACATTGACACAATGAAAGGCCCCCAACTGTGTCGTTTAACATTGTGGGACAAGTAAATCTGGCTGTTGTTACAATGGCAGTATGTGCATAATGCACCAGGGAATGAGAGGAGGGGCAAAAGCTGTGCATTTAGGAGGAAGAGAATACATTCAAGCCAGATCGTTGAGATTTAATTACAGATCTGCCTCCATTATTATTATGTCATAATTACAAAAGCAGCACGCTACAGTCCTGGGAAACATTCAGTGCAAATAAGCAAAGAGATGCATTAGCAACTGTTAACAGAAAGTGATTTATACAAGCTTCCGATTCAGAGTATGAAATGACTAGTGGTGTTCCAAGTGACTCGTTTCTTTAAGGTTTTTGACATGCCTTGAGGATATCTTGGTAAGTGTTGCTTGGTTTTGAACTACTGTAACCATAACAGCAGGCCACACAGAAGGGATCCCTGGGATTCGACAACTCACTCATATTTGCCCGTGGTAAATTTCTCTTTTAAAGCGATTAATGAACACTTTAATGTTTTTTCCCCATGACAAGGGCCAAGGCTATTTGGGTTAATCTGCAGATGCAATGAAGTGTAGATCAATTATTTTAAAATGGTGGTTTGGACCGTGGGGCCTAATGCATAAAAGCTGCATACAAAAAAAGGGGCTTTTGCCACAGTTAATACAGTTTCCTTCATCGGGATTAACAACAACAAAAAAAACTTTCAAAACTTTCTACCAAAGCTATGCATACTTGTACTGGTGTTTTCATTTTAGTGACTCCAGTGGTCAATGAGCAAACTGCAAAAACAGATACAATAATTAACTTTAGCTGAATTTAACAGTCATTTTGAAGCCATTGTTCATTTTACAAATATCTTTGGCATAATTGTGACCCTGGACCACAAAACCAGTCACATGGGTCAATTTTTTTAAAATTGAGATTTATACATCACGAATAAGTTGAATAAATAAGCTTTCCATTGATGTATGGTTTGTTAGGATAGGACAATATTTGGCCGAGATACAACAATTTGAATATACAACAGATTGAAAATCTGGAATCTGCCAAAAAAATCAAAAACATTGAGAAAATCTCCTTTAAAGGTTTCCAATTATGTTCGCGACTGTGCAGCATTCACTCACAAAAATAAATGTTTTATATATTTACGGTAGGAAATTTACGAAATATCTTCATGGAACATGATCTTTACTTAATATCCTAATGATTTTTGGCATAAAAGAAAAATGGATCATTTTGACCCATACAATGTATTGTTGGCTACTGCCACAGATATACCCGGGCGACTAATGACTGGTTTTGTGATCCAGGGTCACAATTGACTTTCAGATGTCAAACTGTTATTGCCTTGGACCAAAGTAGGTGATACCTACATTTTAACTAGTAGTCACATTGACAGTTCACATCAATTTAAAACAATCTCTTAGTAAGTATCTGAACTGTGCCAACTAGCTATATTATTAAGACATCAAATGGTAACATAAGATGTGTGCCAGTTTAGAATATAGACAGGGAATAATGCATAAAACATACCATTCAAAAGTTTGTTTTTTATAAGATTTTATTTTATTCTGCAAAGATGCATTAAAATGATCAAAGGTGACAGAAAAGATCTTTTGTAAAATTATTGTACATTTCTTTCATTTCAAATAAATGTTGTCAAACTTGATCATTAAGAAGTGTTTCTTGAGACCCAAATCGGCATATTACAATGATTTCTGAAGGATCATGTGACACTGAAGACTGGAGTAATGATGCTAAAAATTCAGCTTTGATTACAGGAATAAATTACATTTTAAAACGTATTCACATTGAAAATTTCACAATATTACTGTTATTTTTTTTATTAAAAAGAAAGCAGCCTTGGTGAGCATAAGAGAAAGAGACACTTCTCTCAAAAACATTACAGAAATCATGCCGATACCAAACTTTTGAATGGTAGTGTGAGAACGAAAAATTAAATGCATTCTGGCTTATATGCAGATAAAGCCAGTTGTGCATACTTAAATATATACTTCAGTTTGCACTGAAACGACACACATGCTTGAAAATCTCTGAACCACTGCGCTCTAATCAATAGAGATTTAGACTAGAGAATGAGTATTATCACTTTAAATACTAAAGTAGATTTATGGCATCAATGTATTGATTCATGCTCACATCATAAACTTTGACCAGTATCATCCACACACTTTCAAGTCCACAACCGTAGAACATCAAAAAACAGACATCTCTCTCAGGTCTTTATGCAAAATGTTCTTCCAACTCAGACTGATTTTATTGTGAGGCTAAAACTTTCCACCTGGCTTGAAAACAAAACCACCCATTCTTTTACTGCCTTCATTTATCTATTGGCTGAAGATCTACTCAGCACTGACTGGCTGACTTTCCTCCCTCTCTCACTGGCTTTAAACTCTTCGGCTAACGTAACCTGAGATTACTGTTGTTAAAACAGAACAAGTGGGTCATTTACTGTTCTCATCAAAGGCACCTGGCTCAGAGACAAACTGCAGTCAATGCTGGGTTTGTTCTAATTCTTTTCAATCACTACCTGATTGTGGGAGCCGTTATGAGGCACATCTGATAGTAGGGGTTTGGTAATTCACTTTAACTACAGAGGAGGGGAAATGGGGAGATCGGGGCAGCATCCTAACCAAGATGGATCTTCATAAACCTACACAGGCAGCAACTTCACATTTCACACAAAAAAAAGTATTCTTTATGGAAGAGTTGTATTGTTATCTAAGCATGTCTCTAATCGGACAATACTCTGATAAGCATAACAATAGCACACTTAAATAGAATTTTTTTAAAGGAATGGTTCGGAGTAATTTCAACCTAGGGTCCTTTGCACGATGAACTCGAGCCAAACACCCCCCAGAAGTTTTTTTTCCCTTGGTCGAACATTATTAAAGTTAGAGCTTATTTATAGATATCAGCCGAATGGCGTAGTGCAGGCGCTAATGGACCCAAGGTTGTATCTCGTAAATTACCCCACTAATAATGCCCGGAATGGTACCAAACTTCTACAGTAGTATAAATAGGTTCTGTACTCATAAAACGAGGCATTGGAAAGTTTGTAAGTACATCAGGAGTTTATTTAAATAACACTTGCCTGATGGCTCATGCTACCACTAACCCGGACGTCGAGGTCACTTCCGTGATTCAGGAGAAGCCTGTAAAAGTTTTAGGGTATATCCCTTTTTTTTTCTCAAGTGTTGACAACTTAGTGTTAACTAATAATTGTTGCAAACTGATACTATCAACAAAATATTAGTGGAACTGGGCGTTGTTACACTACATCCTTATGCATCGGTTTCTGCCAGGACTTTTACAGGCTTTTCCTGAATCACGGAAGTGACCTCGACGTCCGGGTTAGCAGTAGCATAAGCCATCAGGCAAGTGTTATTTAAATAAACTCCTGATGTACTTACAAACTTTCCAATGCCTCCTTTTATGAGTACAGAACCTATTTGTACTACTGTAGAAGTTTGGTACCATTCCGGGCATTATTAGTGGGGTAATTTATGAGATATAACCTTGGTCCATTAGCGCCTGCACTACGCCATTCGGCTGATATCTCTAAATAAGCTCTAACTTTAATAATGTTCGACCAAGGGGAAAAAAACTTCTGGGGGGTGTTTGGCTCGAGTTCATGGTGCAAGGTTGAAATTACTCCGAACCATTCCTTTAATAAGATAAAATAGTACTTTTCAGAGTACTCATCTCTGTGTTACTTTTTCATAAATTTGGAATAATGCATTCTGGGATAATAATTTGGCAGTAGCCTAATGAGATTTGTTCATTTCTACCCCACTTTCTACATCGTATTTTGCAAATTCACTAGTTCGTCTGCCCATTCAGCCTGAAAGGTTAATAGTAAACTAACTTGGCTTGCTGTCCTTGGAGGAAGCTCAAACCTGAGGCTCGGCTTGAGTTAAACCCCCCCTATGATGGAATTGTGCATAAGAGGATAGAGATCATTTACTGGAGGAGAAGGGGAGGAGGAGGGCTGCTGGAAGACTTTGTCAATGGGATGACGTGCTTATATAGTATGCTTGTAATTATGATTGACAGGACTGATCATTTTGGCTCCTCCCGAACCTACTGTACATTTGGAACTTCATTACAAATAATAGAGCAATGCATTGTTTAGGTCAATTATTCTGATGATTTTTGACCAGTTTTCAAAAAATCGTTCTGCCTGGTGTTACTTACTAAATCTATCAATAGCCATGTAAATATATGGTATACATTTTCTATTTTCAAATACTATTAGTGAATTTAGAGCAAATAAATATATAATATAAATGTAAATAAGTGTAAATAAATTTAGCAATAAATAAATATTTATATACATGTGTACACATACATACATACATATATATATATATATATAAGGGGTGTAACAAAACCCTCATGTCATGATTCGATGCATATCACGATACTGAACTCACGATATGATATTATTGCGATACTACATTAATTACATTGGGTGTGGAAATGAATAGGCTTGGACTTGGTGCTGGAAACTCAATGCACAGGAGAATAGAGACACCAGAATAAAAACATTAATGATTCTGAAGCTAAAAAACAGAATTATTTTAGACAAATATGCTTACACTTTTTCACTGACTAGATATATTGAAAATAATGTAGGCCACTTTTTACTGGTAACATAAGACATGTGGCATTATCAGGACCCATAAATATTCCCCCATTGCATTATCATGCATTATATATAGCAGTTTAATGTAGTACTGACACTAAAAGTCATTTTCATTTTGGGTGAACTATCCACGATACATATTGTTGCATTTTTGTATTGCGATATATTGTGACACGATATATTGTTACACCCCATATATATATATATATATGATATTAGCTATTAATATCTGCTTTGCTGAATCACTGCAGTTTTAGAAATTTACCAAAACAACATATCTTAGAAGGTAAAATAATAATTCTGCCAATGTTTTGCATTATTCAGGAAAAATATGCCAATGATCATGGTGCATTATGATTCTGCAAACTAGGTTTTGGAGCAGAGAGATTAGGTATGCAAATCTTCCAAGGACAATTTTTTTGGAGGCACCCAGTATAAGGACTTACTGACACTTAGACTTAGACTAGATTGCTTAAAGTAGATCTTGATGTAGTGCTATACGACCCAATGTCCCATGTCCGGAGCAGATGGGTCTGTCTGAGAATCAGAAGGGTGCTTGATGCCTTGCTGCAGACAAAGCCTTAGCTTAGCCTTTCCACAATACATTCCGTGCAGTGAGGTTTGATGCCAATCCAATAGTTCAGCATGCACGTCCTGCTTTTTATTGGCTAGCGCCATGCCTGCTAATCCTTTCTAAAGTTGATCCAATTTTTGGCAGGTTTGTGACAGCATAATGCAAGATATCATGATACTTCACCTCCTAGTTTATGAAAGAATGCATTAGTAGGAGCTATGCATCCTTTCAATGGTGAATTCACCACAATTAATATGTCAAGAATGATTGCATTAAATGAAAGATAACATGAGAAGACTGAGAATGGCAAGTCTCAGCAATGGTGGCCATGCTGGAAGAGTGTAAGTACGTCATAAACAAATTAACTGCTTTAACAGTTAAAACAAAACAAAAAATCCACTTTTAAGCGCTAACAAAGGCCTCCATTCTGAAATAAACTGGGTCATCTTTAACAAAGCCATCTTTAAGGCATCATCTAAATGTCAGGATATGTAAGGAACATCTGTTGAGCTTTTCATTGTGTAATGTCAATTCTTGCCCTCAAAATCTCCTCACAGATGACAGCGCAGAAACAATGTACCTTTCATAATATACGACCTGCCATTGAGCAGGTCCATTTGTTAATGAAATAAAGATGCGTGCCATGAAAAGAGCCCTTAGGTTTGCAGTAGCTACAGGAGAAAGGTGCTGGACACAGACTATCACCCTCAACGAAATGACATAATCAGCTTAGAGGTAATTCTTGGCATTGAGGAGATGAGGTAGAGAAAGGAAGTCGCAGGCGAATCCAGTGCAGTCGTACAGTATAGCAAAACCTCTTTTCACCAGAGCGACACACCTCCCCAGAGCATGTGGTGTTTTTCAAGTGCTAAGAGCATTAATGCTTTTATTTGGACACACAAACAATCCTGCAGACCTGCTGGATGAAGGAAAAGAGACTTTCTGACAGATCCTGGAGGATGAACGCACTGGAGCTTGAGCTGAAGCCGATTCAAATGAATTTGGTTTTGCTTACTGTGAAATTCCATTATTTGTCCTGAAGTTTGCCCCTGGTCTACCTATATGTCCAAAAAAAGATTGTCTAACTGGCATGGGCGCATACAGTCAGTCAATTAATCTGCGTGTAAAGAGGGCATGGTATTAGGGACTGCTGCTCTCCACAGATCTTATTTTAGATTTTGTGTGTATTTATATACAGATTGCAATGCATCACCAACCATTACAAGCCATAACTTGGTGGTCATAGGATTCATACATTTCTACAGTACATTTTTAGATAAACTGTATGGAAATGTATTTCTTAATATCAAAAAAAGACTGATTTAATTTAAAAAGTATACAGTCTGTTTGCACTGGGTGTTTCAAAGTGAAACCAGTGTTTTCCGTGTCTCTGAATGGCTCAGTTCACAATAAAATACTCCATCTCTACTCTACATTTGAGTTTAGCATGCATTTGGGATGTAGCGGGCAATGGTTATTTTCACATTTGCATAATTTCCACGATTTTTGTGGGTAGATGATTACAGCATTTCACTAGATTTGTAATGAGACATTTGTAAACCCGTTTTCACAGAAATGATGGTTTGGTAGAACTGCAGTTCCCATAATAAAAGCTCACGGGTTTATCTCTGGCAAGAAGTTAAGACAACAACAGTATTCTAATTTCCCTACTGCAGCATAATGAAAAATTATATACTTATTAAATATTAATTTGCATTTGTTTTACAATATATAGGCTATTTCTCTCATAGGAATAATAATAATTTACCATTATTATTATTATATTCTAATTGTTTAGCTTCCTATAACACCAGTGTGAATGTAATGTAGACCGAGATACTATAGCATGACTAAAGAGAGGGTTGATTCCCCTTTAAAGTTCAGTCAAAGTTAATGCACAGACTTTTTTCTTTGTTCAATTTGCAGACTGAACATTGGTTGGAGCTCTTAATTTTGAACTCTCAAATTGCACCAGATTGATGAATTTAACTTTAAAATAGAAACATTTTCCTACGAGGGGCCATACCCCCGGACCCCCAAGAAAGACAGAGGTCCAGCCCCCATACTCTCACGAAAAATCCTCTGGGAAACACTGTATGTACATTTAGCCTTGACCTCTTTGTAATCTTAACACAATACAGGATTGCATGACTGCATATCCACATAATCTATGACCTTAAAACAACAACAACAACAGTCTCTAAATATGTAATGGAAATACAAGTTAGCCAACATTCCATTCCTCATGTCAAAATAATCAATAAAACGTTGCTGGATCACTTGGCAACTCATGAAAGCTTGGAGGACATGTCAAACCGCTTCAGATTTCTGACCCATAATGTGACGTGGCTTCTTTTTGTTTGTAAAAAATTTAATTAGACCTTTTCTTTTCTTATAAAAATGAGAAAGCAAATCTAACTGTGGCTGGATTCATGAAATTCTTCTTAAGAAGCTAAGAATTTTTTTAAAGATAATGTTCATAAGAATGTTCCAAAAAGGAATTCCGAAAACTTCTTAAGTTATCAGATATTTTCTTCAAAGGATTTTTCACCCAAAAATGAAAAACCTGTCATCATTTACTCACCCTCAAGTTGTTCCAGACCTCTATGAATTTCTTTCTTCTGCTGAACACAAAATATATTTTTGAAGAATGTGGGTAACCAAACAGTAGATGGGACCCATTGACTTCCAAAATACTATGGAAGTCAATGGTTCTCATCAACTGTTTGCTTATCGACATTCTCCAAAATATCTTCTTTTGTGTTCAGCAGAAGAAAGAAATTCATACAGGTTTGGAACAACTTGAGGGTGAGTAAATGATGACAGGTTTTTCATTTTTGGTTGAACTATCCCGGCTTTAGGAATAATTGTAATCTTAAGAATCTAATTTTCAAATCCCTTTAGCCTGGAAAACAAGAAATCAAACAGGTTAACCAAGCCACCTGTTCCCAGATCGTGTCTGAACTACAAGAGGGCCCGACTGATCCTGACAGGTGCTGTGCATACTGGGAAGTGGATCATCTCTTGCAGTAGCGTTAACAGCTTAGCCATCTGGGAGAGTGGCACGTGCCTCCTGTGCGAACATATCCTGCTAAATCCACCAAACAAGATGCAAAGTGTCTGCTGTGGTATCACAGTATATCATACACAAAACGGTACGTCAGCTAGGCTGGTAAACCTATTACGGGTGCTGTCAGGAGACACAAAAACAGTCCAAGCACAGCAGAGACGTGACTTACAGCATGCTCCAAGGTAACAGAAAAATGTTTATTACGCACACATATACATATGTATATGAGAGCTGTCATTTTACTCCACTAAGTTTATTATTTTCAAATGAAGTAAAATGACTAGGTAAATAATTTTTTTAATATTTTATCTAAAGCGACTTACATAAGGAATGCATTTTCAATTCAATGCGTTCCCTTGGTGTTTCTAACGCCATGCTCAACTTGTATGAACTATTTTGGTATCAATATTTTTATGTGAGGACCGTTCTTCTCAACTCGTGTTTCTTGAAATCCCGTGGTTACTGCAAAAGCTACAATACTTTGAAAGAACCTGAGCTATGATCACAGTGTAGTTAATAATGTAGCATCGCTACTTTTAGTTAGTTGCTCCCCGACACTGCCTGTAAGTCCATTAGAGTCGCCACTGACCTTTGAGATGAGCTCATCGTGATTGGCGAGATGTGCCCGGCAGTGGATGCAGCTGTAGGTTCGGTGACAGTTGGGCAGGTAGGCCTGGAAAGTCTTTGACTTTGTCATTTTGACCATCTCACAGTCGTGGTTCTCTTCACTGGGTTCTTCTGGGCTGGCGCTAGACGAGTTGCAGCTTTGCTGAACTTGCTGACAGAAGAAACACTGGAAGATGCAAGCAAAAGCCGTCGTTGTTGTGGAGTGGGTGTGTGGCACGCTCCACACAGACACCACAGGAGAAAATACGACCTGGAAGGAGGATGGAGAAAGTCGTTATTAATTGGCTTCTACCAAGCTATAAAAAGAGAGGGTAATTTTAAACTGACCTTTAGGACCCAAAAATCCTCATGATTTTCATCATTTACTCAACTCATGTCATTCCAAAACCCTATGACTGTCTTTCTGCTGTGGAACACAAAATGAGAAATTGCACTGGTTACTTTTCCATGCAATTACGATGAATGGGAACCAGAGCAAAAGCAGCACAGAAGTAGTTGTAAGCTTCACAAAAACATTCGTTTGAGTCGGCTCTCAAGTGATCCAGTTCACAAAATCAGTCCGAGTGAATCTTTCAAGAAGACTGATTTGATTCTCTTGATCCGAAATCGAATTCCCTTCATTTAGACTAACTCAATGATCCGTTGCAGTTAACAAAATGTAACTAAAAGGGTGTATGAATAACTACTTAAAATGATGGTCTGTATGACTTCAGATGACTTTGAATATAGTTCACGAGTTATATTGTCCACATTTATGATACTTTTATGGTACTCTTGCATCCTATTTGAAGCTTAAAATTGCATGGAAAGAGTAACCATTAAATGATGACAAAGTTTTACATTTTTGGGTTGAACTTACATTTGCATTTAGCAGATACTTTTCGCTCCAAAGCGACTTACATGTAAGGTATGCATTTTCAATTCAATGCGTTCCCTAGGAATCAATCCCATGTCCTTGGTGTTCCTACCGCCATGCTCAACTTGTATGAACTAACCATTTATTTTAAGCATGAACAATTTGTCCTAGAATGGCAAAAAAAGATTTAGTATGCAAATGAGCAGCTCAAATCAGATAAAAAAAAACAAAAGAAAACAATTTCCTCTTCACCCTTAACAGCTTAAGCCTGATCAGCCTGTGAGACTGATGAAGTGTGAATAATAAAGATTTGCCCTCCAGCGAACACCACATATTTAACATTCACTTTTAGACAAGTTGTTTAAGCATGTCAAAAATGTCAGCTAGTTGCCCTGTGCACCAAGAGGACCAATCTAAGCTCTATTGCCACAGTGGGAAACGCATCATCTATAACACAATAACATTCAAATCATCTTGATTTACCAGACCAGACTGCCCCCTTTTTTACAAAACCAAAATAACACTAAAGCAGTGAATTAATTCTGGAAGGTTATTTATACATCAATGATTTTAGCTACAGCACTTCCTTTGATTATCATGCAAAACCTTTGTACATGAACATGGCTATCAAAGTACCATATTGCATGTGATGCCACTGTATCATGGAACTTTTCTGCAGGGGAGGAGAAATTATAAGGAATAATAATAATTAAAGGCATTTCACATTCACACTTAAAGAGATAGTTCACCCAAAATTGAAAATTCTGTCATTATTTACTCACCCTCAAGTTGTTCCAAACCTGTATGCATTTCTTTCTTCTGTTGAACACAAAAGATATTCTGAAAAATGTCAGTAACCAAACAGTTGATACTTCCCTAGTATTTTTTTCTGCATATGGCCAATGAGGCTCATCAACTGTTTGGTTACCCATATTCTTTAAAATATTTTCTTTTGTGTTCAGCAGAAGAAAGACATGCATACATGTCTGGAACAACTTGAGGGTGAGTAAATGATGACAGAATTTTCATTTTTGGGTGAACTATCCCTTTAAGGCACTGGCCGATTTTAATATGTGGCTTTTCTAAAACACCATCTCTTTTTGACATTCATCATTCCATAGTTCCCATGCTGTTCACACAGACAATCAGAAAATAACAGGAAACACTGTATAATGCGCTAATGAGGGGGCAACAACACTGTATGCAAAAGAAAAAGTCACTTCCGCAATAGCACAGGAAGCTCCAACCATGCCGACCAACAAAGCGCGCGAGCTCTGGCGCCGATGGGTTGCCAGATCTCGCTAAAAATATGCAACACACTCTGGCGTACCTAACCAAAATAAGTCTGAAGAAGCAACCCCAAGCTGCTTTTGTTTTACATAAAACATACATTATCAATGCAAAATTAATTTTGACGCTAAAATGTATTTTCAAAGACCATCCTTTTCCTTAATCATTTAAATCAGGGGTGTCGGAGTCAGTTCCTGGAGGGCCAGAGCCCTGCAGAGTTTAGCTTCAACCCTAAACATTTTTTTTAAAACACCTGATCAGCTAATCAATTCCTTCATGCTAATTTGAAAATTGCAGGTGTGTGTGTGTTGAAGCAGGGTTGGGACTAAACTCTGTAGGGCTGTGGCCCTCCAGGAACTGACTCCGACACCTGTGATTTAAATGTTTCACATATTACAACTGACCCCATAAATAAATCTCACTCGTGCACACACGCACGCACACAGAAACGGCTGACGAAAGAGAAACTGTTCAATAATTACATAATACACTGGGATTCGTACAGCAAGTGGGAATATTTGACATCTGCTGCTCATACGATCATACGTCATTTTGATGTTATCAATCTCAAATATGCAACTGTATTATGTTAACAAGCCCTCAAAACGGCCCATAATTATAAGCGACTTCACGTAAACAAAACACAAAGTCGCTTATAATAAACGGAGTTGGCAACACTGTCGCGCGTGCACGAAGAAGATAACAAGACCTCGCGCAGCGCTCGATGTGGCACACGTCTCGGTGGAAATGAGAACTTTACCTGTAAACATATCTATATATATTCAATATGTACTATATGATTGATTTTTTAATCTTACAAATCTATTAATCACATAAATATGCACGAAAAATATCGAGATTATTCATTATATTTAATGTAATTAGCACGAATTAATGTTAACACAAAAATAAGCACTATTTGCTTGCGCAAATTACACGTCAAGCGTGCTTTTACAAAGACAAGTTAATTGGAAAGAACACACATATCTGTAACATTGTTAAATGTGCGAAAAATATGATTATAACTGCTCAGTTATAATATGTTTATAACTGCTCACCCTGTAAAAGCGCTGAAGTTATGAAATAAAACCAGAGGACGGTCGATCTGAAGGAAGATCAACAGCAGACAAACAAAGGAGGCTCATGAGCGCGTGTTAACCTGACAGGATAAGGCTAATCATGAGTATGATGATGGTTTAAGAAAACAATAACAGCTATAACAAATCTAACTATTTAAAAGCTCGAATAGTCACGTTAAGCTACTAATCACTTATAAATCTAAGCAACTTATTCCGCATACGCATTTATTAGTCTCTTTTGTTTTACTTCCATGCAAAGTGACAAACAACTAAAGCAATATGTTCATAAAAGCAATCCAGTGCGCCAACAATAGGCAACCAGTTACAAAAGGTGCAAATTGATTGTTGTCAGCGGGATCTTTAGAGCAAACAACAAAGAAACCGTGAGACCAACGTGGATGCAAAACAAAGGCTCGTGCGTTGACAAAACCAGGAAGCGCAGTGACAGAGACCAAAATATGAGTCTCGATATCTGCAAACAGTAATGCCAACGATATATTGTCATTCTTTATGTAAACCAAATACGACATTTGTGTTGTCGTACCGTACAATTAACTTACAAATCGCGTGCATGCATCCAACTCCACGTCTTTTTTCAAAGGCAGACGAGAGATTTAGACAAGGAAAGGTTTTAAGCTTGTGTACATTCACTACTAAGCGTTCTAAAACAATACTCTTGTTTTCACATATCAAATATAAAAGTATATTAGTTTGACATGAGCAGAAACTCGTCAACTTACCACTTGAACTGGATCTCAATGCGAAGTTTGGCATAGATTTTCTATAGGGAAGCTGATATTTTTTTCCCCCTCAACGTATGATTTGTGATATTTTTTATTTATTTTTGGTTCTGGTTGTCTTGTCTCGATGCAGGTTCCGTCTGAGATCTCAAACTGAGACTGTCTGACAGTTTTGTGTGTCGGTTAGGCTGTACATTTCTCTAGTCTTTGTTGCACTCTTTGTGTTTGTGTGGTAGACTTGCTGCTTTGTGAGTGGGCGGGGCGTCGCATTACAGGCGTGTAAAGCAGCCAATAGCGGGGCTGCGAGGGCGTGGCCATCAGTGAAGCGAAAATAATCCCGGATGTGTAAATAAATACAATGCAACTCAACGATTATATAGGTTAAGATGATGACTTCATCGTATCCATGTTTTGTATTATGTCCCCAGGCAGCTCTCAAAATGGAGAGCAATTCAACGAAGTGTAATGGATTTAAATGTTTAGATTTTTTTATATAACTGAGTTAATTGATTGATAGTTCTTCGAATAGTCTGTAGTTTGAGCCCTATAGTGTCACTGATTCCTTTTTAGTATGATACACCCACACAAAAGTCCACATGTGAAACATGCAATTAATGTCAACGTATCAAAGAGTCATCATAGAGCAATATTGCTTAATTAATGGTTTGGGACTTGTGTAAGGGTGGGATTCACAGCCTGACAGCATTAAAGAAATGGCCCCATCTTTATGCGTCAGAGAGCATCTGCTACGCCTTATAAATAATAAGTGAAGATGCTGCCTAAAAATAAATGATGGTCTCAAAAAAACAACCCAGTATTCTAGTAACTGTGCACAACTATAACGGCAGATGTAATGCATAAGGTACAACTTATCCTTACTATATGGACATGCATGTCATTGTCATCATTCACTGACAGTGCGTTGCTCAAAGATAAATAACCCATTACCTATTGACACAGGCAGACAGACGCAGTGTTCCGACGATAATCAATACTCATCAATAGTTTCAAAAGCGAACAGGAAGGCGTGAATTCGTGGAATATTATCAAGTCTTCGGGTAAATAAGGAAGCCTGTCGCGTCGCCACCACTGTCCTGATGATGTCATATGTTTTCATTCTGCGTCCCATTTTATAACTCCGCGCCATAGTAACCCAAGCTTTTCACACTGACTCAAGGCAATTGTTACCCAGCTCACCAAATAAAATAAAAAATACAGAGTGTTACTCCTTGACAGCGTCGTGTTTAAACTTGCTGCCTGCTGTAGGGATATAAAAACACAGCACTCCAATGTGACCTTCGCTGAGGCACTTATGGAGTCCTCTTAAAGCAACTCACACATTCTGGTGTTTGCACTGGAAAATATCATCGAATTTAAAAAAGAAAACATGCCAAATGTTGCACGACGCAGAATGCGATACCTTTTAGGTGGACGTGGATCAGTTGTTCTCCCCACTGCAGGGTTTCTCATTCAGGAGCACTGCTGTGGTGTCCGCATGTGTCACGACGGTGCAAGATGCTGAGCTGCTGCTGCTGCTGCTGTTGTTGTTGTTGTTGTTTAGAGTCTTCTGTTCATATTTCTTTCGCTCCGACACTCTTCTCTGCGGATTATTTTTTTTTTGAATGAGAGACTGTGATGCGATCACGTAGCATACGAGGCGGAGGTCGCTATTAGTGTGCGCTCCACGCTCACCAACATTTACATCTGTCCCGTCTTCATTCACAAATATTTTGCAAGCTAAAGAAGCACGCGACCCTTTTTTAAAATGCATCCTTAAAATGCACCCCCCCCCCCCCCCCCAAAAAAAATAAAATAAATTAATGGTTTGGGAAAGCACCATTTGAATTTTAAAAAATGTAAATATACAGTTGCAGTTGCAATTTTAAAGAGTGCAACAAATGTTGCCTATAGTTTTTTCACAGCTGTATGTAGGCTAATTGTCCCATTATTATTAATGATCACACTAATTAAAAAAGAATCAGTTTAAGCATGTTGTGGTTCACTTAAATTTAAACATCAGCTATACTGCAAAAAATAGAAAATATTAAATATAAAATAAATTACATAAATAGGCCTAATCAAAATAATATACTTTGTTAAGCTAATACTCTCTAATATATATTTCGCATCTTGATAGTTTCTGATTTTTTTCTGGATAAACTTAAAGAGTAATACTGATACTGCTAGGGAGAATTTGAGGTAACCGCAAGTACATGTATGTGTGTCGGAAATAATAAGACAAATTTTAAATAAGCGTTTTTTTAAAGATCATTTGTGAAGGCACCACTGAATGTTCTCATTAAATTTCCGTATTTCTTTCTTTAATAATTTCTGTATGTGTGCACTTACTGACTCGCTTGGTAGAATTAATTGTGAACTTTAAAAGACACCTCGTCATTTTTATTAATTTGCTTTTGCACGTTTCCCTCGAAAATATTTGAGAATACATATGTTAATCATGACGGATTTCTAGTCCGCAGATATGACAACCAATCAGCTTGAGAATTATTTGTGTCAACCAATCAGCTACCGAGACAGATCGCTCACAGACCCAATCACCGCAGGCTCCGCGCTCCAGACAAACACAGAGCCCGCGCTCACAGCATCTCGCTTGTTTTCGATAATGCGCGTTCACTGCAGAGACACGTGCACGGCAGCGCGCTCCAGTCCTTAAAGCCATAACACGTGGTTCAGGTAAACAGTGCAAAGGCCCGGATGTTGGTGCTATATTTATCGTTTAAATTAAACAGCAAGGTCATAAGTTATAATGGAAATATTTTTGTAACGATAATAATGTAGCCCTAGTGATTATTATTAATAATAATAATAAATAAAACTGTTTGGCGAAATGGAAGTAGAGTTCTTGAGAACTGTCTCGAATAGGAATATGATAAACGATACGTAAAATAAGCAAACGGCCCTCTCACCCAATCTAACTCACATTGTCCATCAGCAGTTGTTGTTTAGAAACTACGGCCAATAATACGTATAACTACGTAGAATGAAAACAATTCGTTATCATTAATAAAGTTAAACTCTGTCGCCATCTAATGTATCAATACTGCAATTGCTCCAAACGCTACAGGCATTTCCATTATGATCACATAAATACTGTGCTAAACTGCAACGTATTATTTTTAATAGTAACTTTTAGACTATTATGCAAAAAAAAAAAAATATATCCCGTTGTAAGGGACACCCTTCATAAAATATACAGGAAGCATGATCATGTGTATATACAGTACCTCCTGCTTTAAAATGTGTGAGAAATATAATATAAAGATGCATGTATAATTATTTGCATTGTGAGAACTTACCCCACAATGTGACAACATGCCCCACTGGTTAAAAAAATACCTTTTTATGAATTATAACAACACAGCATGCACTGCTGTTTTTCAGGAGGCATTTTCAATTAACAGCATCTTTTTCCCTGACTGAAATCGTCAATACGTTTTTTTGTAGTCAAGACAGATGTGTCTAAACAGAAATGAACCCTCAAAAAAAAAAAAAAAAAGTAAAATGTGACAACTAGCCCCGGTCTCCCATATTTGTAATTGCCTGACAGTTTGCGGTTCAAATAAAGACCCTGCCATCATGCATTAGTGTTGGATAAGGATCTAAGCGTGTATGATGAATTATTATGTAATAGCCTAATGATGCATGTGATGTCACATTCTCACAGGAAAGCATTTATCCTGCAGTGTGCTTGTCATCAAGAACAGACACAGCACTGTTAGCTGAGGGTTAACGCAGAGACTCGTTTATTTTTATCGAATGTCTAAATAGTTTTCATCAAGCTGCTACTGGTTGTCACGGATGGCAGGCTCTCACAGGAACCACATCAGCCGCTCATGCTTGTTTTATTACATCACTGCACTTTACCTTTTCTTATTCCCTCAATCAAGAGTGCAAAGATGAGCACTTCTGTTGCCGTGACAACCAAGACAACACAATGGAATCAGAGTAGGCTATTACGTCGCTGGCCTACAGACAACCTGAACAATACCAGTACATCTTAACTCAGATAGACTTGTTTGTTCTAATTAAGACCAACTCATGAACTACTATAAATAATTACTATGGTTATTTTAATAAAGCACTATTTTTAGCTTAGCTTAAATAACTGATTAAGGGCAACTAGTAAGAGGCTTCTTTACACAGCAGAGTTAAAGAGATAAAGGGTTATTAGTTCCATAGACTGTAAAAAAAATAGGTTAGTTCAACCAAAAATTAAAATTCTGTCAGTAACGTTAATTACTCTTCTTCATGTCGCTCCAAACCCGTAAGACTTTCGTTCATCTTCGGAACATTAAAGCTCTACTGCACATCAAAGTTTTCTTAAGCCCTAATGTCCAGTAGGCTACATGTTTCTTTAAATGTTTGGAACCAATTACACTCTAAAAAAATGCTGGGTTGTTTTAACCCAATTTTGGGTCAAATATGGACAAACCCAGCCATTGGGTTACATTTTTAAATTGCATTTTTGATCCAACCTTTCGGTTTGTCCATATTTGACCCAAAATTGGGTTTAAAAAACCCAGCATTTTTTAGAGTAAAAAAGTATCAAAGAACAGTCCAATAAGGTTTGGGAGTCACTATCATGCACCATTTGAAGGTTGGACGTCTTTTTCTGACACATGGTCACTGGTGCACATGGCCTCAGAAAGCACGATTATTTGCTTTAGTAATGCTGTTTTTAATTGACATGAACTGTACATAAAAAAATGTGTGTGTGTGTAGGTGTAAATTAGCCTTTTTTATTTTGCATGTTCACAAATTCAGTTTTTCTTTTTGTTGCCTCATCAACGTTGTGCGGTAAGGGGTACTTTTCAAGGATGTCTTGGACAATATCTCACAATGGCAAATAATGTGTTACAAGAAGGGAAGATGCAGGGTTCCTCAGTGCACAGGCAGGGCCGGATTAAGAGTTCAGAGGCCCCTGGGCACAATGACTTGTAGGACCCCCCCCCCCCTAACTTAATATACAAATGAAATAAACATGTTTATTTTTCAGCTACAGTATGTGGATTTAACAGCATTGAAGAAAGTCATTAAATGATATGAAATATGAAAATAAAACACAACATAGACTTCACAGTATAAATTGTACATTGATTGAGGTTATCAGTCAAGAGTGAGGGATTTGCTCTTTGTATTTTGTTGTTTTATTAACAGGGAAATTTTTAATTGTCATCATTTAGCCTACTCTCTCAAGCCATTTCAAACCCAAATAAGTCTCCCTCTTCTGTTGAAAATAAAAGTTATTTGGAAGAATGTGGGTAACCAAACAGTTGATGTACCCCAGTGACTTCCATAATAGTTTTTTTCCTACTATGAACCAGCAACCGCCCGGTTAGCCACACTCCTCAAAATATCTTCTTTTGTGTTCAGCACAAGAAAGAAATTAATACAGGTTTGGAACAACATTAGAGAGTGAGTAAATAATGACATCATTTTTATTTTTGGGTAATTATCCCATTAAGGACAAGCGGCTGCATGTTTACTATTAGGGCTACTGTCACTTTAAGATCTGCCCGCGACGAGTCTACACGCAATTGACAAGCAGATTTTTTTTCTTATTTTTTTCTACTGTTCTTTCACTTTAGACATAACCAACTTTGTTTATGTAAACCTTGTGTGTATTTGACAGTATTAGAGCAATAAGACTCGAAAGATAACTTAGTCCAGTAACAGCTGTTAGACAGGCTTTAGTGCATGTGCGCGTCGGCGGGTGTAACGTTATTGCGCTCAGAAAAGCACCCGTTAGAAAAGCACATCAGCAGCGAATGACATGTTTAACCGGCAAGGCTTTAAAGCACATGCAAATAATTAATTTTTATGAACTACAGTGTCCCGTTCCTCTGCATTTCATGTGGATATACGTCGCGCTGTACAGTATGTTGAGACGGAGGCGCCAGAACTGCAAACTGATAGAATGCACGATCCTACGATATTTCTTCAAAAGCAGATCGTGGAGACATTTTAATCATAATATTTGACATAATATTTGACGGTGCCCAGGGCCCCTTAGATGTCCTGGGCCCCTGGGCAATTGCCCACTTGCCCTAATGGCTAATCCGGCCCTGTGCACAGGTACAGCCAAAGTCACCAAAGTGATACCAATGTGCAGCATCCACCTGGATGATGCGAAGGCAGCCATATTGCGCCAGAACGCCCACCAAACACTAGCACACCTCGCAGCCTCTGCTCTAATCTACCCCAAAGGTTGAGGTCAGGACTGGTGCGCAGTCATGTTAGAACAGAAAGGGGTCAACTACAAACGGTTTCCACAAAGTTGGGAGCATGGAATTGTCCAAATTGTCTTGGAGTGCTGAAGCATTAAGAGTTATTCACTGGATCTAAGGGGCAAAACCCAACCCCTGAAAAACAACCCCACACCATAATCCCCCCTCCACAAAACTTTACACTTGGCACAATGCAGTCAGGCAAGTACCGTTCTCCTGGCAACCGCCAAACCCAGACTCATCCATCGGATTGCCAGACAGAGAAGCGTGATTGGTCACTCCAGAGAACACGTCTCCACTACTCGAGTCCAGTGGTGGCTGCTTTACACACTGCATCCCACGTTTTGCATTGCACTCGGTGATGTAAGGCTTGGATGCAGCTGCTCGGCTATGGAAACCCATTCCATGACCAAATTATGCCTGCTCTGACCCACAAAAGATAAATTTAGACCCAGTGTCAAAGTATACAGTTTAAATGCATTTATGCCACCTCTGACTAAGCAGCATTACAAAAAAAAGCCCGTGTAAAGACACCTTAATGCCAGCACAGTGATTCTGTGCCTCTTGTGCAGTGTACATTTAGATTGATCTAGACATTTCTGTTGAAGCAGGGACCTTTTTAATAGTAATTTTCAGACTAAATGCAACAAAAAAAATAAAAAATATAGATAAATAAAGGGACCCGCTTAATAAAATATATATTTTCATAGAAATACTGCTTAAAATGTGTGAGAAAAATACTATATAGATTGTGCTAAAGGCAAAACAAATATGAATTATTATTTTAAAATGTATAGCATTTCTGTTTTCTACAGAATATGATTACTTTCAAATCAAGGCTGATTGCAGGTTTCCATTGTGACAACTTACCCCATATCATGATTCTGATGTATATGTTCAACACATTTGTAGTAGACTTGAAGATTGGCCTATACACAGTCTAACACTAGCAGTAATATCAAGGAGACATGAGGCAAAAATATAATACAATTTGTTTTATTCTGCTGTTTAGGTTACATGACTTGGCAGATGCAGAGATATCGGAAACGAACCGTGGCTGTCTTTTTGAGCAGTAAAAACAAGCCTTTGAGACATAATGCCACCTTTTTCAATATAGATTCAACAAAGTTTAATATATTTTTGAAATGTTTGTAATCACAAGTTTTCCAAGTGACTTTACTGCCACCCTCTGAAACTCATCCGAGGGTCCGAATCCTGGGAGTTTCCAAGCTTGTAAGTGAAATTCACAACAAGAGTCGGCCATTGCTAACAAAAAGAAGAATTAATACACAGACATTTTTTTTTTTTTACAAGATTAATAATAAATCACTAGACAATCATTTTTTTACAATAAAAACAGTTCTGCACAAAACTTTCAAGAACTGAAGGCAAAATGCAACAGGATCAAACCAAGTAGGGCAAAAACAAAAGGCGTATTTATTTTTCTTTAAACTTCCTCAAACAAATCACAGAAATCACAAAAGGTGTGACAAATAGGACTTAAAATTACACAAGAGAATTTTTTTTTTACGGGTTTTTTAAATATATATATAAATGTGTATATATATAAGTTCAAGAGTATACCGCAAAAAAGTCACAACTGATCCCCAACAAAACAAAGCTGCACGATAAATGTATTCGTGATTCATAAAGGCACACAGAAACAGACAGGCTGCACACTGATTCGGCAGAAGCTATCTTACAGAGTTTTTCTTTTTTTTCTTCTTTTTTTTTAATGCATGTATTTAAGATAACAGCCCATTCTCTCCTTGATCAACAAACATCTGATACCATCACTAGATGGCCCCTTGCCAGATATTATAGGCGAAAGTAACGCTGAGTAAGTAAACCAAAAAGGAAGCGAGTGTGGGAAAGAAACACTTCGCAAAAGCCATGCACATGTGCGCACATCAGTATCAATAACTCAGAATCTAAGACATCGACTGAGCTCCATTATCACAAACGTTCAAGTGTTATCTCGCTCACTAATTGCACAAAAGTTTGCATTATAGCACACACACTTCCAGGTAGACATTCTCTTTCATTACGTCTGGGTCAAGCAGACGAGCAGAAAATATCTTATGATTGAAATGGATTAATAAAAGGTGCATTTCCATGGCTATAGAGTCCCCTAATTTCCATATGGAATTAAACCTGACGTTCTGGTCGAGCTGATTTAGGTCATCTAAAAAGCTAAATCTTTTTTTTTTTTTTTTCAAACACTGAAAGGAACCTGGATTTTGAAAGAAGTGCAACCAAAATGTACAAGCAAAATAGTTTTTTTTTAACTCATAATACTCTATATAGGAAATATGAGACCACAAAAGGTAGGTTATAACAAAAACCTGAGAGTCCAATAGCGGAATCCCCAGCAGTGTGGCACTTCCATTTTCTTTGTATAGAAAGCTTTTTAACAGTCATGCAAGGGCACAGTCTTATTGATACAAGGCGGCTGGGGTGGACAGGGAAAGCAAAGAGACAAAAGAAATATACAAAAAGAAAGAATAAATGCAGATGAGCAGAGCAGGCACTGTACTTTTATAATAGAGACATCGATTCGAAATTGACCAGTTATGACTGAAAAAACACGAGATTGTTCTTTGTCCCTTGGCAGAAGTTCCTCTAAACCTAGCTAAGTGATAAAGTCCAGTTCCTAAAAGGACCTACGTGCATCTTTAGATTCAAAAACACCTGGATTTTGGGAAATACATTCACCTGCATAGCAATTGCCTCTTTTTTTTGCAGGTAATGTGGTCAACTTTTGGACACAAGCGGCCTTTCTCTTTGGCTCTTAAGCAAATTTAACAGATTAGTCTCTTTTCTAAAAGTGATTAAGGGTTTATGATTGAGAATCAATGTACAAATTTATATTTTTTATATATTTCTATATTCTATAACTGATTGGAAGGGGGATTTGGAGGAGTTAAAATGTACAAAAAAATTATTTGATAAATTAATGAAAGATTTAAGCAATTTTAAGGGGTTATTAGTAGGCATTTATGAAAATATATTAAAGCCTTAAAAAGACACCGTGGCAAATTAAGAGCTCTGTGCACTTTGAGGAGATTGGCGATGCACAATGTGGATAAATGCTTGTCCACTGCACATATATATATAATAATAGAGGAGATCTGAGCCCTCGTTCTCTTATACCCCCTGTTTGATCTCTGTGGGACTTCAAAATGGCTTACAGACACCTTAGAAAAGCAGCTTGTTGGAAATATTAACAGGAGGCTAAAAAGAAGCACGACACTAACACAATCATAGACGTTTCTTTTATGTATCAGAGGACCGAGAGGAAAAGGGTTAATCGAGATGGGTCCATAAACACACGCAGGCACACTTTCACACCGATAAGCAAGAAGAGAGAAGGATGAGATGCAGAGGAAGAGTGCGAGAGAAGCTCTACACATTTCTTCCATTGTAATGAGATTTGAAGAAAGCAGGAGGGCGCAGGAGTCCATGTTTTCAAATGGGGTCAGATGAACTTTGAAGGCTGCCTGTAGTTTTAGGAAAAGGAGGAGATAACAATGATGATGGTGGTGATGAAGACCAAAAGATGACCACAGCGCACAGTGGTGTGGAGACAGAAGCATCAGCATGATCGAATCCAGACCAACACCTACAGACAGAAAAAATAGGTTCAGTTATGGTCGAAACAAAACAATGCAAATAGTTCCGGTTACACTTTACTTTGAGGTGTCCTTGTTACAGCGTAATTATATATTTAAGTACAGAGTAATATTAATTAACAGCATGCACTCACTAAAGGGTTAGGGTTTGGTTTAGTTGCATGTAATTATGCCTAATTTATAGTTATTTCTACATGTAACGTGTAACAAAGACACTGTCAAATAAAGCGTTAACCAAATTCCATCTGGGGTCCAAAATTGATGTTTGCAAAGTGCCAGAAGAGAGTAAAAATGGGATTTTCAGAGTATATAAAACACATGAGCAGGTACACCAATATTCAGAAGTTTGGGGTCAGTATGCAAGTAATCATACTAATAATATTCATGTTCTTGGCACTGTTTTGTAATCCAGGAAGTGTAAAAAGGAACAACCTCGGAACACCCGGAAACATTACCGTACATGTCTTTACGTTACTGGCACACACACATTTATTTCTTTATTTTAATTCATATATAAAAAAAAATGTATTTACTCAGCAAGGATGCATTTAATTGATCAAAAAGTGACAACACTTTTCCAAATGTTACATTGTTACAAATTAATTATATTTAAAATAAACATTCTTTAAAATAAACTTTCCATTCATGAAATAATCTTGTCTTATGGTTTCCACAAAAATATTAAATTACAGTGCAAAGATATTGAATCCTATTGATGTGATGCATGCATAGTATTGAAATGAATCTGCAAGTGTTGAACAAAAACTAAGAATTTCAAATGTCTTGCTTGCTACGAATCATTTAAGGGTTTAGAAAAAGACAGAATGAAAATTCCTCTTAAAGAGCTCACAATTGTTGAATCCTTTGCACTCGTTCATGGTTATTTTCTAGGTATAGAAAATACACTCTCATCCTTCTTTCTTTCACTATGTGATTGACTCTTTTGTCCGTTTAACACAAGCATTTGGCTTCAGCAAATATTCAGTTTACCTGAGAGATAGGCTATGGTCTGAAGGCTAGTTGAAAGCGTGCGGTTTCTTGAAAGATCAGGTCTTTCAAGGTCTCTTTGGGCAAGTCATCCAGCTCCATTTCAAACTTAAACGGAGCCTCAGCAACAGGCTGTGAAGAATAAATAAAGCATGGGATCATGGGATAAAACGCTTTAAACAACTCTTTTGCCTAAACCTGTACAACACTGTTATTCACTAAAGCTTCTTTTCAGTGTTGGTAGATAAAGTCCTACACACAAATAGCAAATGATATTCATCAAGTACAGTGTGCAGTGTAGCTATTTGTCCAATAGGGCGGGTGCTTGACTCGTGCAACAATGTAATTCGTATTGTTATAGACACAATAAGCATCAACAAAACTGCTGTTGTGAAAAAGGCTGATAACACATGACGAGGTAGCATCGGTAATCTTGCATTCATGCTTTAAACCACCAATCGCATCTTAACAGACACTATAGATAGTCAAAGGTTATTGTGGTCATGGGGCTAATAAAGTGCACTTCATAGCGCTTATGTTAGAAACGCTCAACCTTTGATCACCATAAACTCTGAGATGTGAAAAAGCGGAGAACATGAAACTAGTGTTCTTGACGTATACAGCAGGATATACGTTTTTACATTGATCCTTTAGTCACCCAGAATCCCAAAATGGCTGTGACCGGTAGGGGACATATTCGGTTCATTTAAGTTTTTAACATATTAACCTGTGGGAACATAATATGTCGAGGCCACGATTCATTAATTGGTGGGAAGGTCATATTAACTTTTTGTCAAGGTAACGACATCCTTATGTTGTGGCCACGTGATGTGAAGTCATAGCCTCAAGATCCTATGTTGACGAGTTTAATGCATAAACAAAGCTGTGTGACCATGACAACCTGGGGTTATCAGAATTTGATAATAATAAATTAATGTAACACTTTATTTTAAGGTGACGTAGTTACACGTTACTACATGTACTTTCTATAGTAATATAACAGTAAATTATGCACGATTACAACAAGTAACTCTATAGTAAGTACAGATAATTCATATTTCTCAGTACTTCTTCGAGTAAGTACAATGTAACTACGTCAATTTAAAATAGTGTAAATTTAGAATGTAGAATGACAAAAAAATTGCGGAATAAATAAATTATTATTAACCTATATAATAGGCCTACTATAATATTATATTGCACAATTTTGCCTATATTCGAATAAAGTTTATATTCGAATAAAGTTATAATCAATAAATGTTAATAAAATAGTTCTACAAGAAAAAATTATCCATTCCATCCCAAAGTCTTTTAAATCCATTAACAGATTGTCTCATTTTTAATATTTGTATATTTATATTTTTACTATTACTATTTACTAATATTGTTATGTACTTGCTAGGGATGCACCGAAAGCACTTTTTCTGAAACGACTCGGATACTAATACTCTCATTTTTGGTACTTGCCGATACCTTGATTTTCACTGCATTTGACATTTTTAAATACCTTGGTTAGATAAGCCAAAATAATATGAATCATATTAACTGGTTTTGCAATCATATTAGTTTGTTTAGCAAATACATATTTCCTTTAGTTATTTCCATGCATAATGAAGCCTTGCTAAAGTGTATTGTATGAGCTTGTTACTTTCACTGTTCCTTCTATTGCTCTATCATATTTGATCTTTCATTTAATTGCACATATTTAGAGCTTCTCCAGAAGGGCTCAGTGCTGAGGATTGGGTCAGCAGTTCAAATGTTTAGATACTAGTGAAATATCACAATTCTCTATTCCAATTTTGATACTACAGCAAAAAACTACTAGCCTAATTAATGTACGGTAAATGTAAAACATTATTAAAGCAGTCAAATTACAAATAAATACAATAGAACAAAGAGAGGATACAAATGAAATCAACAGCTGTTTTTGACCAGCAAATGTCTTGTAATAACGTAGGGAACCACTGGTTATACATACAATCACTTAACGGTTTGTTTTACTTGCAGATACGATTTAGTTTTTAGTAATCCAAATGACACACGTGTGTGCTTGAGTGAACGATCAGGAATCAAGAGCATGCAACAGAAGTGCTCGCTCTCTCTCTCTCGTCAGTTAACGTTAATAATAAATGCCTCCTCGTTTTACTTTCTTTGCCAATGACATCTGACTGAACTACAAACTTCCCACTGATGTCTGTGAAAAAGCGATACACCCGACAAGCTCGCAAAAAACAAAAACAAAAAAGTAGAAAAAAAAAAGTAGTAGTGAACTGACCTCATCTGAGGGATCATAGTACTGTTCCAGGTACGGGTGAGCAAGTGCCTCCTCCACCTCAATCCTCTTATGAGGGTTAAAGGTCAACATCTTATCCAACAGGTCCAACGCTACAAGAAAACGCAGTAATCAAACCCAAATATCACACCAGTTCATTAATAACAAACTTAGTGGATGCTACTTATTTTTAATACATGTTACTAAGCACACTTCTGCTAAGCTTTTAATAGTTATAACCAGAAATTCAAATACCAGTTGTAAAATTGCTCGCAAGTAATTTGTGAGTATGCATACTGGCACTTAAATTGGCTTTGCCTCCAAAATATGAGGGCTAGTTTACTTTAATCAAGGTGTGAGGAGTTGAACTCTGACCTTTAGGATCTGCATTAGGAAACAGGCGGTTCCAGGGCACTTTGCAGCGGAGAGGAAGTGACAGCAGGTAATTCCTCGCCTTCATGTTGATGATGCAGTTGAGGTCCTCCTGATTCGGGGAGCCCAAAATACCTACAGGACAAAGAAAAGACAAATAAAACTGATTAGGCTAAAGAGGGAGGAAAGGGCATAAGAAAGAAAAAAACAACAACTATAAGATATCAAGAGGATAAAGAAAAAAGGAGTATAGAAATTATGAAAATCTAAACCAGGAGCTCAAGGGAACAAAAGAGAAAAGGGGAAGCACTCCTTTCTTTCAGATGTGCTTAGTTTTGTTGCATCATTCCTGGCCAGGGACAACTGCAACTTTCACAAGTTTTATACTTTACAACATCACTCTTAAAAGATTATCCTTTGTCTTTTGAAATGTGAATTTGATATTTACTCTAATGTTGTTTTTGAAAGAAGTGTCTTTTGCTCACCAAGGCTGCATTTATTTGATCTAAAATACAGTAAAAAAAAATGGTAATATTGAGAAATATTATTACAATTTAAAAAAGAAATGTTTTCTATCTTAATACATTTTAAAATGTAATTTATTCCTGTGATCAAATCTGAATTTTCAGCATCATAATTACTTCAGTCTTCAGTGTCGCAGAAATAATTATAATATGCTGATTTGCTGCTCAAGAAACATTTCCGATAATTATCAATGTTCCACAATATTTTTGTGGAAAACGTAATATACTTTTTTTTCCAGAATTCTTTGATAAGAAAGTAAAAAAAAAAAAACAGCGTTTATTTGAAATAAAAATATATTACTGTTAATTTGACACATTTAATGCTATAAAAGTATTAATTCCTTAACCTTTAAAAACATATTTTTTTAAAGGTGCTCTAAGTGATCCCAGTTGGCGTAACCTCATGTTGATGTTTTAAATTATTATCAAACAAAACGGAGGCTAGCTAAACCCTCCCTCCTCCTCATCCGCGCAATAATCCCCCAAACCCGACCCCACATCATTCTTTTCGGTTATTGGCTGGAACAGTTTGTTATGTTTTGTGGTGCGGGTCGCTCTGTTTATTGCTCGGTTTGTTTTTATAGTGAGGGATAGTGAGGAGATGTTTGCGGTAGGTGAAAAAAAAAAAGTTTGGCCTAAAAAACGTATACTATACATTCGCGTACAAACGTGTACTATAACATTCACAAAACCGCTTTCTGAGTCGAGTCAATCATTTATGAAAACTGCAAAAATGGTTCATTCTGAAATGGTATTGACATCAGAGCCATGAGCTCATTAAAGGATAATTCCAGTATTTAACACCTTGAGTCTATATTGTAGTTTGTTTTGGATGAACAAGAGTGGTGGACAACATTTTTTTGACAATGGTTCCTCTCGAGTTTTTGACTATAATAGAATTGGCCATGGACCCATTTAACATTGGAGTCAATGGGCATGTCCGAAAATGTCATTAAAACAGCCAATAATGTTCGTTTACAAAACTGTTAAACTCACCGAGTGGTTAGTGGTGTTCGTTGATGATTATAAACAATATATCGTCGCAATATATACATCATATATGATTCCAATCCGTTTATTTTGCTATAGTGGAACTATTTTTTCAGACACTTCACAACAGTGTAACTTCCGCTCAATATTTGAATCTGAAGCGTTAGCACACTCCCGACCACTTGATGGCGATAACCGATGTTTATGTCTCGCGGGACACTCATGGTCACAGTCGAGTTCAACTTCATATTGCACTGGTCAGTGGTCACGTCTTTCAATATTTTCAAGGTTTTGTTTGTTTATTTCGCTTACTCTCCCGGAGCACAGTTGCTCTGCTCGCTAGCCTTATGAGAAACGGAAGCGAGCAAAAAGACTACATCGACCAAATGTAAACAGCCCCCTTTCCGTTTCCGTTAGCGCATTTATATTAACGAGCACTTAGTCCTTCAACAGAATTCAATGGGATTTTACAAAATGACGAATAAAACACGACAGAAACTGTATTTCGCAACACTTTTTGTTTCTGGAACATCAACGAACATCACTAATCACTCTGTGAGTTGCACAGTTTTGAAAACTAATGTTAAAGGTTGTTTTAATGACATTTTTGGACATGCACATTGACTCCAATGGTAAATGGGTCCATGGCCAATTCTTTTATAGTCAAAAACTCGAGAGAGGAACCATTGTCAAAAAAATGTTGTCCACCACTCTTGTTCATCCAAAACAAACTACAATATAGACTCAAGGTGTTAAATACCGGAATTATCCTTTAACATATAACTGCTCATGTTTACATAACTAATCAGCAGCAGTGATTGATGACAGTGTGACTATACAACACGGAGGTTAGCCAATCATAAAGGAGGTAATTTGCATGTGGAAATCTTTGTAAGAAAACCAGCCTATAGGCTTTCATTTGAAATTACTAAACAACAAATTGTACAATTGTAGAATATGGCACATTTAATAACCCAACTACAAGATGACGCTTATTTTTGGTTGCTGTGGACTCCAATTTGAATGTATGCAAGAAAAGAAGTGTTCAGAGAATGAAAGACGGTACAACAATAACCCAGTGCGCCAAGCTAATGTGCACACGCAATCTAAATGAGGAAATAAGTAGCGTTATCAACAGGGAAACATCTGCTCACACAGGCCATACGGGTTCAAAGACACATGTTAATGGAAGAAAGTGTTACTACACAGATTGTCTCTTCAGGAGGCATCACTATGGGAAAACACACACCCTCAAACACACGTAGCAGCATGGACAACGTTATCAGCTCGTTGCAGGGTCAAAATCAACAGCATCTCTGACAGGAAACAGAGTTTTTAAATCGTGCAACAGACGGAGAAAGGAAAAATAAAGAGAAGGCAAGCGACTGACATCTGATATGCTTCGACTTGCAAGGGAAATGATGATTAAGCCTTCTTGGCGATAACCACCAAATGCTTATCTCAGTCTTACGATGCAAAACTGACCACAATGCATCTTGTTTCAACCCAGAGATGAATGGCCTATGCTGAGCTTTTGAAGAGCGCTCAATGTGCATCAATTATTCAGAGTGAGTGAGCATGTTTTCCATTACAGATGGACAGCTTTATGAAAACTGTGGGAAACAATATATAAAACATTTTTTTTTTTTTTTAAAGTATATTTAGAAGAAGAGTTTGATTTCAATTTACACAATGTAGAGTTTAGTACTGAATATGTCCCATGTGATTCAAGTACTCGCCTAAATTTTTTTTTTAAAAATACACATGAAAGGTTCGTAATTAGATATGCATGATTTTGGGGGAAAATCTAATAGCAATTCTTTTTTATAAAAATTGTGATTATGATTTAAAATGCACTTTTTATTAATTAGCTCCAGGTTTGCTGTGCTTGTCTGTAGGGCGGCAAAATTTGGCTAAAAATTTACCAATATGACTAAAATAATAATAATTATTATTATTTAATTAGATTAAATAAGAAAAATATAATAATAATTATTATTATTATTATTTGTTTTATTGAATAAAAAAGAAAAAAATTTAAATTAATTATAGAAAACTAATATTTAGTCTTAAAGCAACACCAAGTAGCTTTTGCTCTCGGGGTCCCCCTACAGTTGGGAAACAGTATTGTCTTCAACTACTGTCGTAAAATCTGTCATGGTGACACCAGGGGATACACGTGCATTTGTTGACAAGCCGATACCCCCGAACTCTGCAGAAGGAGTTCTCACGTCTTGGGCAGATTGCCTGCGTTGCGTGTGAAATGTCTTCATCCCAGGTACAGTGGCATATATGTCAGCATGTCATATGAATATACTTTCATGGGTTTTATTTTTTTTCAAACGCCAAAAGATCGCGTAGCTCACGTTTACAAGCCAGCGTCATTATAGTAGCCTATTGGCTACTGTTTTACATAATGGATATGCTAATTAAATTAAATGTTTGTGTGGTAGGTAAAAGCCATATATCGTCAAGATTATAATATCAAGCAACCATAGATGAATCAGCAAATTTGAAAAATCGATTTGCATTACAGCCTGAGGCAAGACGCTTTCGCCAGAAAAATAAATAAATAAATAAGTGATCCTCGTCCGGCCTTTGATTTTATCACTCTCCCTTTTTCTCTTCATAGTCTCCTCCGACAAAACCTTTGCCTCCTTCGGTTTAGTTGCTGCTTCGGCCGTGACAACAACATACAGACGCTATACCAGCTGGCAAACTAACGCTATTTGGGCTCTCACGTCCGAATTTGGTTACTACCCGAACCCCGAAGTTCCGTAGTGCCAGTAAAAGCGATACAGACCCCGTCAGGCTATAACAGACGTGTCATTCAACCTATTGTAAGTCGATGTACCATCACAAGGATCTTGGAAATATATTATGAAGGTTGAAAAACTACTTGGTGTTGCTTTAATTTCTTCCACAGGGAGCCCTTAAAGCATCTCCTTTGTTGTCAACAGGTTTATAAATGCTATAATACCCAGGAAACCTATCCGTTAGAGTTCCTATTCATCTCAATGCAGCTCTGGAAGTACGTGACTTGAAATCTACAGCTTTTTGAATAAATGGCATGTGACTAAAGACACTATACTATCAGGAAAATGACATCATACGACCAAACCCTTTACTAGTGGCTATTCTGAGCTGTGACGCCAAAGGCTGCATGCAGGGAAATATATAAAGTCCACCGGGATGTTTACCTAAGATGTGGTTAAGCTGGTCCAGATAGTGCTTCCCAGGGAAGATGGGTCTATTCGAAATCATCTCAGCCAGAATACAACCAACCGACCATATATCAATGGACTTAGTGTAACCCTGAGAGAGAGAGAGACAAAAGTGTTTTTATAATGCATTTTTGGGGGTACATATAGTAATATGATATGGCAATCTAGGAAGTATCATGGTACATGAATATTGTACCATATTTAAAATCATTAATTTAATTTTTGTGTGAACTATTCGTGTAAGAAAAAAAAAACATCGGTTTAAATTCAGGGTTTTTATCATTAACTAAACAAAAAACATACATCACTGTATATAAAGATAATTAAATAAAATTGCAGGAATTGACTAAAAAAGTAAAATCTTTTTTCTTATTAACGGAAGTAGCCTAACGCAATGTTTTTACTTTAATAGCTTATCTTTCCCCACACATATGGACTGTGATCATGCAATAACGTTAACTTTACATCGCGATGCTGAGCTACAGTGAAATGATAGAAAAGACATTATCTGTGATAGCAATTCGCCTCATTCGCGCAAACTGGAGTAGAATGAGGCTCACGTCTACCGCGCCGCGCTAAACACCAGGACCTCTAGACGCGCATAAACGCATTGACTTAACATTGAAATCACTCACGCCAGACGTGGAGTGAGTGAGTAATCATTTTAAAATAAAAATTGACTTTAATCAAACCACGGATCCGTGATAAGTTTTGTGATCCGTCTCGCCACTATGTAGTAGCACTATGATCACTTTGAGGGGAGGATAAATTTATCCCCACCGGGGATAAAAATAATTAAGCAGAGGCAGGGATACATTGACCAGAAAGGGGGAAATCCCACGCAAAATATTCACAACTTGAGCTAATGGATTGTTTTTGAAAAAGGAGAGCTATATAAAATTAGCCACATTAGCGACATTAACTCTTGTTTTCTGTTATCTACGGTCACGTTTCCTTTTACGTTCTATTTTTGACGACGATGTTTTCTTCTCCTGTGGCTTGGCATATGTATGGTCCATAATAACAATGCAATCCAGACTTTTAAACTTGCCGGTGCAGTTTCAAGCGCCTCTCACTGCTCTGCACCTGCGTTTCTGCTGGTTTCGGCTGGCTCTGAACGAAAACGCGTTGTGGAAACACGTTGGCTTAGTACTTTTTGTCCCTCTCTGCTATTATAGTTTTGCAAGATGGCGGAACTACATGGAAGCCTCCGTGGACCTACCCGTCCCATGTATATAAAGATAATAAATTCTTCATTTATAAGGATAAGTCAGATAATTGGCCGAGGTATTTGTACACCATTGAGGACATATTTATGAATAAAAATATTGATTTTAGATAATAAAATACCTAAAAAGATACTTATTGTCCCTTTAACTAATGTAGTTAACTAATGTTAACAAATGAAACCTTATTAGGGCCCGAGCACTGATGGTGCGAGGACACTATTGGAATTGATGTTTATTATTGTAAAGTGTTACCATTAAAATAAAGATTACAAATAAGTTAAACCTAAATAGTAATATAAAAATTACAGTGACAAAAAAAAAAAGCACATAACAAAATTACAAAAAATTAAACCTAAATATATAAAGTGACTAAAAATATAAAGATAAACGCCAACTTAAAATTTATAATTGTATACATGTCTTCTAACTAAGGATTTGAACATTGAGTAATACTTCAGGAGAGAGAATACAAACATGTCATTAATACACAGACATTGCCAGACACCTGAATTCATTTCTTACAAATGTAATAGCCGAACACCAAACTGCTGACTGACAGTCGCACAGAGCAACACCTCACCTTTGAATTGAGCATAATCTCTGGTGCGCGGTACCAACGTGTAGCTACGTACTCCGTCAGGAAGCCGGTGTGGTCATGGTCTGGATCGGCCACCCGGGCGAGCCCAAAATCACAGATCTAAGATCAAATAAGCAATAACAAAGAGGTTACAGACATACGCAAATATCCATCGATATCATAGCTGAGCCTGCTGTGAATTTAACTCAATAATGGTGTGATGTGGTGACAATGGAGTTAAAGGCAGGGCTTGACATCATTAACACCCGTCAACCGCGGGTGGATTTCAGCAGTCACTAATACTAGCCACTTTAGCTGGTTGAATTTTATATACAATATACATTTTTCAACTATTGTCTTTTAAAAGGCATCTGAAATAAAGTAAGTGCAATCAATGTAGTGTTTTAAAAATATAGATTTTTAGATACTGAAATACATGAAACATTTTCCGCAGAATTGATGCACAATACCAGCTGTGCTTTCTTGCGCTCTCATGATTCTCTCTGACAGCAAGTTGACACATAAACCCGCCTCCCTTCACTCACTCATTTAATTATCTCTGGATGAATATTGTTGGTGTTACAGGACTTAGGTGTTAGGAGTTTTGGTTCCTTGCCGCTGTTGCCTTGCCTTCTGGCTTGCTTAGTTGGGGACATTTAATATTCAACAATATTATAGATCTGCCTTAAAGGTGGAGGATGATGAAATTGTTTTTTGTATTATTTTCATGTTATCACTGTGAAGCTGCTTTGATACAATCTGTATTGTAAAAAGCGCTATATAAATAAAGGTGACTTGACTTGACTTGAATTTCGGCGTGAGATTGCGCATGATTTTACTCATTCCCGCATACGGCGCACGCGTCTCAGTACTACATTGAGTTCGTTTTCACTGCTTATTGCGATTAAACTATCAGATACACACAAAACAATGTCAAAAAGCTGGCCTTGGCGAGTATTCACGTAACAGTCAGTTATGTTTAAGTGAATGAAACAGTTGAGAAAGAAAACGCATGTGTAACAGTATAACGGGGTCGTAAAGTGACAGCCGCCAAATTAGGAGATAATGTTAAAAATATCTATATGGCAATTTTACCCCATGGTATAATGTCAAAATTGTGGCCAGTGAAAATGCTGAGTGGCTAGTAACTGAAAATTCAGCTTTGATCACATGAATCCATTTTATTTTAAAATACTGTATATTAATATTCTTAAAATATATTATCCTTTTGTAATAATATTTTACTATATTATTTTTGATCAAATAAATGCATCCTTGGTGAGCATAAAATACTTTTTTTTAAATATTTTGAACGCTATAATATTTATAATACAAATATATGATCCACAATTTTATTTTTTTCATTTACATTTATTATACAAATATTTGATCATTTTATTTAATTTCGCTTACATTTTTAAAGGTTGTATGGACAAGCCGTTTTGTACAATGGAAAACTACATATTTAACATTTACAGAAAATAATATTAGTAAAATGGAAATTATGTGCTTTTTTTGTACAAATGACAGGTGTAGCGTTCTGAAAACATTTGTTCAATCCCATTTGGTGACGCAGAAATGGCGCACAACCTTTAAATGCGTTTAAAATGGCATGATGGCTTAGAACCGCAGTGTGCTTCACCTTGAGGTCACAAGTAGTGTTGAGCAAAAGGTTAGATGGCTTCAGGTCTCGGTGGAGAACGTTTGCCGAGTGGATGTACTTCAGGCCGCGCAAGATCTGGTACAGGAAGTAACAGATGTGGTCATTGCTCAAGTGCTGCGTCTTCAACAGCTTGTATAAGTCTGTCTCCATCAGATCCTGTACAATGTAGCTATGGTTTGTCAATGTCAAGGTCAAACACAAAGCTTGGGGTTCAGAAAAGGTTGCATATAAGAACTGATAAAAGCTTATGGTACATTCACACACTTAGACTGGAGATCTCAGTATGTGCAGCCAGTTGAAGAAACGCATTACATTTAATGTGAGAATCTTCTGAACCTTTTTGTACTTCAAAATCAGATAATGAATGTTCTTGCTTCCACCATACGCAACTTCTACAGATTAAGTCTGAAATCTAAATGTTTTTAAAAAGGGTTTTTGGGGAGTTTATTTAATGTCTATAAGCTTTCAGATATCTACACTACTATTCAAAAGTTTGAAGTCAGTAATGTTATTTTTTTTTAAACAAATAAATAGATTTAAGGATGTGTTAAATTGATAAAAAAATGACAGTAAAGGCATTTAATTTTACAAAAAAATTCAGTTTTAACTAATGCTGTTCTTAAAAAATAAAAATTAGGTAGCACAACTGATTTCAACATTGATAATAATAAGAAATGTTTCTTGAGCAGCAAATCAGCATATTAGAATGATTTCTGAAGGGTCATGTGACGCGAGTATTGATGCTGAAAAATCAGCTTTGATCACATGAATCCATTTTATTTCAAAATACTGTATATTAATATTCGTAAAATATATTATCCTTATGTTAAAATATAAAACACTAAAATTGTAATAATTTTACTATATTATTTTTGATCAAATAAATGCATCCTTGGTGAGCATAAGAGACTTTTTTATATGCAAGTTAATCCTAAAATTTGACCTTTTTTAAATACGATTTATTCCTCAATAGTACAAACACTACGGGACCAGAATAGTCTTATAGAACAGAATTAGATTTAGTTAAACAGCTCACAATTCCCATGCCTACTAACAATGGTAAGTAGTAAATCTTTGTTTATTTCAGGCTTTGACAAACTAAAAGCTCCTGGATATTCAAAACAACAACCACCACAACAACAAAAAGCACAAGCCTTTTGATATGTTCTGTATTAATTTCAACAGGAAACAGAAGCACAAGAAAGCAAATTGTAAATCTTGTTTCTAGTCCCTTCAACAGCAGCTCTGGCGTGATGGGAATCACACAAGAACAATACAGCGATTAGATCATACACAACTACTCTCACTATCCACACGCCTACCGATTATTGATTTCGGCCCCCAAATTAACTCTTTACTAGAGATTTTTGCATTGTCTCAGCCTACACAGTTGGAAAAGATCGTTGTTTGTGCCAGAGGCCGTATTTTCAGCCTGAACATGTATATTTGAAAAGCTGAACTGAAAAATTGAATGAATTTGAATTTAAATACATCTTAATATGTCGCTTTTTGCTTTAATGATGGCAACATTTGAACTGATAAACATAAAACCTCATGATCATGTTCTCCAGCATGAAAAAAAAAGAAAAGAGCAGCTGACTGTACAAAGAAGCCTCATGATCATTGTCACATTTACTTATTTGATTATTTACTTAGAGATATTGGTAACACTTTACAATAAGGTCTCATTTGTTGACATGTTAATGTATACTATTAACTAACATGAACAAACCATGAGCAATACATTAATACTGTTTGTTAATCTTTGTTAACTTTAGTAAATAAAAATACAGCTGTTCATTGTTTGTTCATGTAACTACATTAACTTCTGTTAACAAAATACTACATTTGATTTTAATAATGTATTATTAAATGTTGAAATTAACATTAACAAAGATGAATAAATGCTGTAGAAGTGACTAATGTGTATATATATATATTTAAAAAAAAAAAAATCTGTAATCATATGATATATTGTAGTTATCTTTTTTGTTAGTATTGTTATTGTATTTTCTTTCTAAAAGCCTCCCGTGGACAGGTGTTGAAAATTAGCATGTGTGCTAAAACACTTAAGCAAATGCATACGTTCGTCCAATGTAATTGTATGTCCATGTCAAATAAATAAATAAATAAAATAAATCAACTAATGTTAACTAATGAAACCTTATAGTAAAGTGTTAGCACTATTTTTAAGTAAATAATCAAATAAGTAAATTAGCGACAATGCTCCTTTGTACAGTCAGCTGCTCTTTTTTTGCTGCATTGCAAAGTTGTTTTAAAAAATCCTAAGACGTTGTTTATTTCCAGGTTTAATAAAAAGGATACACGTCTTTCATCTGGTCGATGGTGGGTGTGCGGATGATGTCGTTGATGTTGATGATGTTCTCGTGCTTGAAGCGGAGCAGGATTTTAATCTCACGGAGTGTGCGCTGACAGTACGTCTGGTGCTCAAACGGACTGATCTTCTTTATCGCCACACGCACTTTATTATCACGGTCGTACGCCGAGCTGAAAAGAAGCAAAAGAGGACACATCTTCAGATCAAGCATCTCTTTTCTTAAACTGGGTTCACACTGTACCATTTATAATAGTCCTTAACGACTGTTGCTTGTCAGACCGTACGAACATGATCCCCGCTGTGAGCCATGTCACACTGTATCACATTCAAGTCAGACTACATCATCAATCCGAGACATGTTCAGTGATGTGAACTGCATGTACATACGGCATAGAAATGCTGGCTTGCAAACAAGAACAATCTCTAGCACTAATTTTGATCACTCCTTGTCTTGAATTTAAGAAAAATGGAAGAAGAAAAAAGCAAAGTGGAGCAAGTTGTCTCGCTAATTCTTGCATCATCAGGTTCTGGTTTATGATTGGACGGTTTTTATAGGGAGAAGTCACAATGCAGGACTGTGGGTCAAAACTTCTGATACTGGCAGACTTTAATCAGAGGTCAAATTTAAATTCGACTGCAGATTTTGGCCTAGGATCCTGGGAATATTTTAGGGTTCTCAACATTGGTCTCAGACGGCCAAATCGTGGCCCAAATAGTACAGTGTGAATCCGGCTTTAGTTACGAAACATAATAGCTCATTCATCAAAGAATAAAAGACTACTGCACAAACCTTTTTACCAAGTGTCAAGTACACAATATACGAGGTGTGAGACAGTGGAAAAGACAATGTGAACGTAGATCACTTTCAATTTTGGGCACTTCTGCTTCTGCGGACGTTTAGAAAAG
This sequence comes from Phoxinus dragarum, assembly GCA_033366665.1. Lineage (NCBI taxonomy): Eukaryota > Metazoa > Chordata > Actinopteri > Cypriniformes > Leuciscidae > Phoxinus > Phoxinus dragarum. The sequence goes on along the minus strand of JARPMJ010000583.1, from coordinate 22,285 downwards.
TTTCTTTAAAACAGTTACACAATGTAAATGTGGACACAGGGTCGTGGTGGAAATTATGTTTGAAGGACTGAAGAATGATCAAAACGTGTCTAAAAAAAATAAAATACATATTTTAAAAAATGGCGTATTTTTCACTCTATTTATCATAGATTTTTTTAGGATTTTAGGATGATTCATATTTTAAAAATTTCAGAAGTAGCAAAAACAAAAGCATGGTTGAAAAAAAAAGCTTCCGAGACAGTTATGACCTTCATATATGTAGTAAAAAATTGTAGTAAAAAAACAGTCAAATAAATAAATAAATAGTTTAATAGATAAATCAACCAAATATTCAGATACAGACTTTGTTTAGATTTATCGTGTTTTTAAAAAAATTTAAAATAATTCTGACGCATTTTCATATTTTGAGCATTTAAGAAGTTGCAAAAACATGTGTCCTTCACATAAAAGAAAAACATAACCGTTTCAAATGGAATAATAATAATATTTTTAATGGATAATCAATTTTTTAGCATTTGAGAAGTTGCAAAAAACAAATGCTTAAAAATATTTCCAAGACAGTTTTAATGTGACTTAACTAAAGTTTTCAAAAATAATAATGATGATAATATTAATGATGGATTTTAATTATATTAAAAAAACCATTATGACAACATTTTTAATTAGACCATATAAAAGAACCATTTATTACAGTTATTTAAAGTTACTAATAGTTTAAATAAATAATTAATTTTCCAGTCAATCACCCCTAACCTTTAGCTAAACATGGCTTTGCGTGCGTCACTCTTCTCACATGGGCTCCATGAATGCAAAGAAATTGAAGATGTAATCTCATCTTCATCGTAACCATGACCTGATTCAAACCTTTTCTCTGAACTCTCCGCACTGCTGACACACTGTTAATGCTAAATCTGTGTCAGGTGCACCGATAATGCAACATCTGCACCATTTTCTCTCGAACGGAGAAACATGGTCAAGCAGGTCACAATTTATGACGGAACGGCTGCATTTAAACTTGCATTTTTCACACCATGGCTCAATATGTCTGGAGTTTTTTTTGGTGTTGTTGTTGACGCAGATTTCGATCTTGACAAGTGTAAAGTTCACGGATCGAGCGTCTGGCTGGCACTGTACACACCACACTCTAAAGGACAGAAAGTGGAGAAATTACGCAGAGGTTAAGAAAGACCATAAGAGAGAGAGAGAAGCAGAGATGGAGAGACATAGCAAGACAGCAAGAAAAAAGGGAGAGAGGCATGGTTTCCACGGAGACGGACAGGCAAGACTTTGTGGTTAGGAGTTATGCAACAGGCTGTTGCCATGGTAATGTGAAGGAGGGGGGCGGAGACAGGCTGAGCGTTCGTAGTGAATTTACACAATGCTCTGACAATGCCAGATACCCTTGGTGCGAAAGAGGAGGGGGAAAAAGACGCTCCAATGGCGTGCTGTCATGCCACCAAATAATAAAGATGTCTATAAATAAAGCAGGGTCTGCGTGGAAACTGTGGAGGGGAATGACTGCTGCATGTGAACATCTCGAAGACTGAAAATCAGCACAAACCCTCGGTGAGGTGTAGCTGAAGGCCTATTTGAAACAACTGGACAAAGGTAAAGCAAAGACACTCAAAAAGTCTTTAGTGTAACTCTTTTAACTTATGAACACTGGGATTTGGGTAAAGCTCATTTCAAGTTCAGATTAAAAAAATAAAAAAATCATAATAACAATAATTCAATTTAATTAATAAAATTATTTGACCGTTCCAATTATTTACATCGTGACTTCATCATGATTGTTAAACAAGCACAAAATTCTCATTAACATAATGGGCCCAAAAAAATGTATCATACTTTTTTAAAAATGAAATCAGATATGTTAAAAGGCAGTACAACAAACATTACAATGGATAAATACCAGGGCTACCCCCGACTAAAGATTTTTCACAGGACTAGTAGTAATTCATTTAAGCCATAAGTCGACTAAATATTTATATATTTATATACGTTTATATTAATTTAATTAATTAAATATATACGGTACTGGGGAGGAATACTAAACCTTTAATATAGGCGTAATACGCCTATTCCACGCTCAAGCGAATGCATAGCTTGTCACAAAGCACCAGAAAAAGTAGCAGATGATTATAAATGTGTAAAAAAAAAAATAGCAAGGAAACATTTAAATTATTTAAAGACCCACTCCGATGAAAATCATGTTTTTCTAGGTGTTAACATGTTCTCGTGCCATTTTTCTGATGTTAGAGGACATATCTTGAGAAAAATAAGCTCAAAGTTGTATTTCTGAGTATTTCTACATTCAAATGGCTGTGAATCAGTAGCAGACGCTAAAATGCCGTTTAAAATAGACTGGAGTTGTGACGTAGTAACTCCACTGGGCGGGGCCACAAGCTCATACTCAAATTGGAACACATACTGTAACAAATAAGTCACTTTTCACCGTCTATCAATCATCAAAACTAAAGTTTGGAGAACACAGACTGATCCCGTCAGTAATTACATCATTACATAATGAGAGAGGGCAGCCAGCCTCCTCCAGCCAAGCAACAGGCGACATTCGTGCATGTGAAATTCTGCGCTCGTTCAAGTAGACTTGCACACGCCGGGTGACGACGAGTTTCGCCTGTCGCAGTCGTTTGTCCTCTCGTGTGTCAAGCCCATCACTCGTGAGAGAGTCAGTCAGTTTTTCAGATAGAGCGGTGACATTAGCATCATAATAATCCCGAAATTCCGAGCAATCCACTGATACTAAATATGTCCTGATTGATCACTGTGGGAGGGATGAAATATTGAGGCGAAGTCGAGCTGTTTTTTACCGCGACGTCTCGGAGTGAAATAATGATCGGTGATCGGTGATAAATTTGATTAACTTCGGATAATAATAATTAACGTGTATATATAATACTGTAATGCTTCTCCATGCCAACGGCTCCGCCCACAACGCAGAGGCGAATTGCTAATGAGTTACTGCCGCTCTGCTGAAGCGAAGTCCCAGAAAACGGCACAGGTTTTGAGATTTTGGCTAAAAATGGCATAATCATCATTTAAAGACCACTGGGAATGTTTAAAAATAGCTCAAAATATGATCGGAGTGGGACTTTAAGAAACTAGTGTTTTCTGAGTCGGTGTCGGCTGCAAAGATGAAGTAGACGATGCCAACTCGCCATCTCCGCTGTATAGTGGACGAGCCTTTAGAGACAAATGCACCTTTCATACGGATTACATAATCAGAGTATTTTTCTTCCATTTGAATTGGTTTGTTCAAAAGTAGACATTTCAAGCTTTCTATAGATAGGCCTATATTTCTCATGTTTGTGACGCAAGTAGCCTAGTTTCCGTTCATTTTTGTGACGCGCGTCAGGTCACCGAGATCGAGATGTCAGAAAGAGCATATTTTTTTTCGTATTCACTTTACAAAAGCATAACATTTTGTTGTAATTGCGGGTTTACACAAATAAAAGTAGACCCTCTACAGTTTTAAATGATTTATTACTCTCATATGCATGAAAAAAATTAAAGTGACCGCGCCGGCTAATACTTTAGCTTCAACACTCTGCACAAACACTCGGATATGCGGTTAATAGTACACATTTCTCTAAGCTAACGTTAGAGCGAGCGGCCAAGTTAAGTTCCTTCTACTTTAGGCATTTAAATAAATAATAATTAAATAAAATATATAGGCCATTAAAATGTTTTGCATTGACATTTTTCATACCTATTGAACAATTTTCCAGCACCTAAGCACATTTCTTCACTCAAAATTCTCATAACGGGTTCAGAAGTTGTTATTTTTCATTATTTTAGTCTAATAAAATCAGCAGACGTTAAAGGCAGTACAACAAATATTACAATGCATAAATACCTCATAATTTAAGGTGTTTTGTTTTTTTCCACATTAGAGTAATGAGAATGAGATAAGTTGCACTACAATAATAAGAACTGGGAGGAATGTGCTTTATTTCATATTAAAATAAATAAAAATAATCATAAAAACAACATTGATAATTAAATCACACTTTTTGCCCCAAAATTTAATTACCAAAACATGACAAGAAGTTAATTTAATGTAGTTATTTCTTAAAGTAATGAGAATGAGATCATTTGCATTACATTAATGAGAACTGGGAGTATATGTATTCAACTGTCATTAAAAAAACGTCATATATTATCCAAACCCTAAAAATTACTTTCATTTGGTTTTGGGGTGAAACATTACCCAGACAGTTGCTCGGTTTCATAAGATTCACCCATTTAGATGCGTTATGCAATATGGCATGATTATATATGCGTTTTACATGCCTATTTGTGGATTCATAAGATCCCTTTTAGCATGCTTCTCCAAACGCTTGAAGAAAACAGAGATGCTTCTATTTAAATGCACCTTCTGAGGGTGAAGGCGCTTCTAAAGCTCGTCGAAAATGGGGCCGGGACACCACAAGGCTGGATAATCCTTTCTTTTCTGTTCCTAACCCAGAAACGCCTGCATATTTACAGCTGTGCCAATAAGAAGCTTTTCACATTCTATAAACCAGAAAATCTTAAAGACATTAACTAGGTTGAACGGTTTCACCATTCTTTGGAGACTGAACAAGCGGATCAAACAGGCCTTACTTCACAAAACTAGCTTTTTACATTTGAAGAAGGAAATGTTAGGGGAGTTTGCCAGGGCAAAAGTCATCACCACGATGCTACAGGTTCAATGGGGTTCTAAATAGAATCCTAGGGTTTTTGATTCAATTTCAAAGAAGTTCCAACAAGTTTGTATACAAGGAGACATGTCTTGATAGGAGCATAGTGTCAGTTTCATTGAATATGATAAAAAAAAATCTTGCAGACTTCCGCTTTAATGGTTGCACCAATAGTGAAGATTGCCTTCGAAATTTGGCAAACACGACTATTAATAAATTAACCATTTTGAATTGCAACCATTTTTTAACTAACGTGAAACAAGTTATTTCCACCTGGATATGGGCATGTTCTTGACATGCCTGGTCAAAGTCTACAAAAATAACCAACAATGCAAATAAGAACAAAATTAATTGCTCTCCCTCTCTTTCGCTCCCTCGTTTGCCTGCTCCTTCTGACACTCCTCTCAGTCAGGGCTGGTTCATGTGACGGCGGATTGACGTCCTTGGCAGAAGGGTTGCCATGGAGACTGGCATCGTGGCGGAGTTTGGCATGGAGGCACGGCCCAGGCAGTAGCCACACAGCCTGCACTCAAACAGCGTGTGTGTGTGTGTGTGTGTGTGTGTGTGTGTGTGTGTGTGTGTGTGTGTATGTGTATAAACGCAGGCATGTGTGAGCTTGTACATGCATTGACTAATATATTTGTCTGTGCATTTTTGCACACACAAGGGTGCATTAAAGAAAGTGTAATTATTGGACATACAACAGAGTGCAACAGTTCTGCAAGTAAAAACATAAATTTTTTCCATAAGGACATTGATTTTAAATAACTTATAAACCTTTAAAGACTGATTTACTGTGAGCTACGAGGTTAATGGTATTTGCTTCTGCTAAAGCAATCAGCTTGCATTATTGCAGCTTATTTTTAAAATAATTGCTTAACACTGGAATTCCTGGTGTAAAACTACATTATCCATGACGCTGTACAGAAAATTACACCAATCAGAGTCGAAAAAGCATCCCACTTCAAAAATAGCTCTTATGCTCTGTCCATTCCCATGAAGCACTGCAAACGGCGTAATCAAATCGATCTCCCTACGCTCTCTAAATACTGAAATGTTTAAAAGGGTGTAAATCGGACAGTTCATCACGATACGGTGTGATATTGATTCTCTCAGCCAGCGATGTGATATTTGCTGATACCTCAAAAAAATCTGCGATACGATTACGATTCAGGGCAACATCCATTGATTGATCGATATTTAGAGATTATGTACCAAGTTTACACAACCAGTTAAATTTGTATTACCTCACAAATGCAACCAAAATATAGTAATAATAACATGAACGTTTAATTAAACTCTTTGAAAATTGCACATCCTCGCCCATTTACAACAGAAGAGTTAATTTGCAAAAACAGATAACTGTCGATCAAACTGCAGCTGAGTTGTTTTGATTAAGTAATAATAACAAATACAGGTTATCGCTTGTGTTTTGTATAGTCACTTTTTTGTATAGTTTGTATATAAGGGTGTCACGATTTCGATTTTAAATCGAAATCGATCGAAATTAAGTCACAATCTCGATCATCGAATTAAAAAATGGAATCGTCGATGCTGCCACGCTCCCATGTCACGTTCGGTCGGCTTGTCAAGCAGAAAAAAAACGCGTGTTGAAATGGTGCGAGTCACGCACACACCGGACGAGAAGCGCCGCGTCTTTGACAACTCGAGGTATCGCACACACCGGTCGAGAAGCGCCGCGGCGCGTCTATGACAACTCGAGGTATCGTACACCGGACGCGCACTTTCATGTGGCCTGCAATATTATGTTTAAGGACATTATGGAATTAAGATCATGTCTATGTTATGAGGCTACTGTACAACGTTGCTTAGTCTGCACTTTATCTCAGAGAGCGTCCGTTAACTGAATGTATCCTGAAAATCCGATAACATCAGCCATTTTCATTCAACCAGCTGATTTCTGTAAATGAATGTAAAACATGTATATTGCAGCAAAGTCATAACGACGATTTGAGACAAATAAATGTATATAAAATGTATTCATTTATAATAAATGTAATATAAAACTATGTGAATGGTGCTCTCTGGCGCGACAGGATTAATTTTGAACAAGGTCCTGAGCCGTTGCTGGCGCCGCGGACAGACGGCGAATGGCGCCGCCGGTGTGTGTGTGTGTGTGTGTGTGTTTGTGTGTGTACACTCAGTTAAAGTGTTAGAATTTTAAAGACGTGGCTCTGCGCGACGCATAGATGTATCTGTTAAACTGTTTGTTTGTTTGTTTTGTTGTGAACTTGAATGTCATCTTCTGTGAAGAAGACTGCAGTTACAAAACAGAAACTAGATCGCAGGTTATTTTACTTAAGTTTCCAATTGACTGAAGATATAAGTATTGTTACATTATGTTCTGAATAAATGTTTTAAATTTGACAGTGTGGTACATTGCGAACAAAGGTCAGATATTATGCATAAAAGTTTGGTCTAAAAATGGCATAGCAACCTGTGCTTTAAAAAAAAAAGTAAAAACCGAGAATCGAATCGAACTGTGACCTTAGAATCGAAAATGTAATCGAATCGAGGATTTGGAGAATCGTGACACCCCTATTTGTATAGCTTGTATACACAAAAAAAAATGCTGGGTTGTTTTAACCTAATTTTGGGTCAAATATGGACAAACCCAGCCGTTGGGTTAAATTTTTATAATGCATTTTTAATCCAACGTTTGGATTTGTCCATATTTGACCCAAAATTGGGTTAAAACAACCCAGCATTTTTTAGAGTGTAGCTTGAGAGAGAGAGTGAGCAAGAGGGAGGTTTGAAGAAAAACTGTAGAAAGAGAGATGTCTGAGAGACATTACAAATGAGAAAAAGTCAGAGGAATAACCATTATTTTTTCAGTGATATGATCAGACGAGTGGTTTAGGACCCGTGTTAATTTTAGAAAAGCAACTTGCTTCTATATACTATTGTGTGATCTATGTTCATTTTTTTTCTCTTCCTTGTGGTTCATTCGTCATCTTCACTTTATTTTTCATCTATGATAGAGACATCCACTCTAGCATTGCGTTTTCGTACATTTTGGGGGTGGAGCAATGAAGGGGAGGGGGTGTGTTTGATTGGGTTGATATCAAATATCAACAGTGTTGCTCAGAAATCGCTTACTGCACCCTTAAAACACTTTTTACACTATGAAAACTCTTAAAACCTTAAGCATCTCAAAAACTGTGAAATTCCTAATATTACTTAGAAATTTAAATCAAGTTAATGGTTTATATTAAAACAACAACAAAAGATTTCGTATTGTAGCACAAAAATTGTGCAAGTGCATACAATAGCACACATTGTCAAGATTCATGTTTTGCAAATATCAAATACTTTTATGCTTGAATAATCAAGAGAAGCAGAAATGGTGGGTCACAAATAAAATCTGATTAATCGTGCAGCCCTAAGGTTAATTTAATATATGTTGGCAGACCAAGAAACAAGTGCTCCAGAAATTGTTATTCTAAAGTCATAAAAAACTCTTGACCCGTCTCAGCTAAAATCTAATATACAATTCTTAGCTATGCACAAAGAAGAACAGAAACATATTCGATTCACATCACAGGAAATGCAACCTGCACAAGCGGACTGCATTTACTGAACTCAAGCTCAAGTGGACAAACAGTCAATATAGTAATTATTATTCGTAATTTGAACAATAATGAAGAGGTGCTATTTGCAACGAAGGCACAGATCTCGATTTACTACAGTTATAGATAACATGCCTCCGAATGAGTGAGTCAACCTGCTAAAGCAAACAGCCATAGAGAGAAAAGCCTTTACACCAGGACCGGAGTGACGCGTTTAATGGTCGCAGCAACAGGAAACTCTTACCCTCAAACAATGGAGGAAAATTTGTATAAATCACCTAATAAGCAGAAGAACTAACTGTGGTTTTATTACTAAAAGCACAATATAACTGAGATGACTGATATCACCTAAAGTCACAATAAGGTTTCATTTGTTAACAACATCAGTTAACAACAAACTATATTTCTACAGTATTCAATAATCTTAATTTATGTTAGTGTTTACATTTACTAATACATTTTGAAAATGTAAAAGGTTAAAAAAGTTAATGCTCTGCAATTAAAAACAAAGAACAACGGTATTTTTTAACTAACATTAACAAAGATTAATAAATGCTGTAAAAATATTGCTCATTGTTACTTCACGTTAGTTAATGCATGCATTGTTAGTTATTGCATGAACTAATGAGACCTTATTGTAAAGTGTTAGCAGATAATTGTCTTAAACATTACCTATGAATGTTCAGTGTGCTATTATTACGTTTCAAAGCATCTATGGGCTCCTCTCTGGAAACTGAAAGTGTGAATTCTTAAAGCATTTATTCTTGGAGTGCAACCACAAAATTCTGAATAAAGTATTTTCACAAAATAAACCAGAAGCCACACAATTAGCAGAAGGATGCTTTATGACATTAGTGAATGCCGTTTGTAGAAAATTAAGGGGGGAAAAATGCTATGAACAGTGCAGAATAAAATTGAAATGAGACTATTATGCTCCGGTATTTTCCAAATAATCAACAAATACTATCACTTTTACTTCAGTGTTATGACGATAGCACAGAGAAAAACTATGAAGTACATGAGGCAGGGTCATGTCCAGAGAACTGGAACTGGTATAGTCAATCCTGCAGCATTCATCCTTAAGGTTTAGAGCCACTACCCACAGAGCCACTTCTGCAATAACAGCATACCACATAAGTGTTGCAACACTTTTGAGAATTAAGCCGGCAAGTAAAAACATATTGTAGTCAAAGGATTATTTAGAACACACACAACAATCTCTGCAGTCTTCAGAGCCAACAAGTATTGCGCATCAATTGAACGGCTCCTAATAAATAAATGCATCTGATCAAGAAGCCTAAAAAGCAATTAAACAAATGCAAATATATTTCTCAAAACAAACTTACATCAAGTCATAAACTTGAGCCAAAGGCAAAAACAACCTGCATTAACTATCTCTGGAATATGTGATCAAACTAGAGAACATTTAACAGAAATGTTTAAGAGATAATTGGTAACACATAAGGTCACAATAAGGTTTCATTCATTAACATGAACTAACAATGAACAATACTTCTACAGCTTTTATTATTATTTTTAATATAAACATTTACTAATACATCCTTAAAATGCCACAAAAAAAACGTATCTTAACATTTAAGGTGGAAACGCTTCTCAGACGAGAAACACCAATGGGTGGAGCTTGAATATGTCTACTGGGAATTGATAGTTGGATAATTGAACAGAGAATAAATCTTGTGAAAATATATTGCTTCTTGTTAGTTCATGTTAGCTAATGGATTAACTAATGCTAACAAATGAGACCTTGTTGTAAAGTGTTACCATATAATTATTTTTTAAGTATCTATTACTTATGAATGTAGCCTATGGTCTAGCCTAGCGCATGGCATAATCTAATTATTTGGTGATGCTTTGAAATTGCTTATGGACGCATCTCAAAGCATCTATGGACCCTTTTCATAGACACTGAAAATCTGCAAAACGTTTGCAAGCCACAGCTGTTTAGGCACAAACATTATGCCAATCCTCAATCTGCAAGACAACGTGTTCAATATCAAGAATATATTTAACATCTTGTTAATTTATACCCAAAACACTAAAAGCTGTATTTAAGTCTCGATAACACAGCTTAATTACACTTGTCGTGTGAATCTACAGAGAACGTCACCTCCAGTAATTAGACGCTGTTAAACAATGGGCACAAGCGCGTGCGTACACACACACACACACACGTTTACGGGAATCACCGCTTCAGTGCGGCAGAACAACAAAATGGACTGCAGCCTTTCGCCTCACTTTCTCCATTCCTAAATCCACTTACCCGCCCCTTCCCTTCCATTTCCTGCCCTCACTTCGCTCATTCACTCGCTCTCTGGTTTAAAACTGAAACCCAGCATGTTCCCAACCTCCCTCAGTAACACAGCTAAACTCCACATTCTCCAGCTATTACATCACAGGGGGCCTCTCAGCGAATGCCGGGCCGGTGGACGGTATTGGAGGAAACTGACCCGCAGTTGCAGTTACTGGAAAGGTTTTGTGTTTACAAATGAGTCTGGTATACAAAGCAGATCCAAGATCATGGACGTCATCAGTTCAGAATATCTGCTGCAATGCTCTTGCAACTGTAAACGTTCTTCATATGCTGTTGGTATGCTGTCTTTTTAGATCTAAAGAATGCATTTGACACTGTTGACCATCAGGTGCTTTTATCTAAACTAACAAATTTAAATTTTTCAGAGGAGGCAATACTTTGGATAAAATCTTATCTTTCAAATAGTAAACAATGTGTATGTATTGATGGTATAACATCATCTTACATTGCTTGCCCCAAGGGGGTTCCACAAGGTTCTATTTTAGGACCAATTCTATTTTCACTTTATATTAATGATCTGGATGATGGAGTATGTAAAGATGTAAATGTTCAGTTGTATGCTAAGAATTTTCTGCTATGATTAATATACAGGATTGGCTTACCAGAACAGGTTTATTATTGAACACCAAAAAACTGTATGATGTTCTCAAAACGGTTAGTAGAGATGACGCATTCAAATGTATTTCTGAGAGGAGAGGAACTTGAAGCTGTTAAAAGAGTTTACGTATCTTGGGGTTACTTTGAATTCTACTCTCACTTTTAAAAGCCATGTAAAAAAGTTGTCTAATATTGTAAAATTTTAAGCACATTAGGCCATTCTTGACAGTTTGTGCAGCAAGGTTGTATTTATTCAATCAATGATTTTTTCACATATTCAATTTCAGTATTGTTTCAATAGCTGGTCATTCACAGGTGACAACTCTAAAGTTAATAGAAACGCTGTATAAGGCGATAAAGTGTAATTGTTAATTTCAATTATGCATGTTTTATTTATAAGATCTGGCATGAGCTTACCCCACCTCCGTTGAAATAATTCATAAAACAGAGGACAGATTGTGGTATTGGTACAAGGTCTATCAGTAGAGGGGATTTGTGAAGTACCATATAGGCGAACATCTTTTGGTCAGAAAGTATTATCTGTGATAGGGAGCAAGCAAATATTTTTAATAGTGTACCGAAGTCAATACGACAATGTTCGACTTATCACACTTTTAAAGAACATCTAAAGTAGTGGCTTATGAAAAATCAGGTGTGTAAACATTTTTCTTAGTAATTTTTGTAATGTATTTTGGGGTATTTTTAGTAGTGTTTTGTGTATAGTTGAGTATTTGTTCTTGTGTGTACCTGCCTAGGGACTACGGACGTAAATTAGCAATGTTGCTATAATCCGGCTTGTTTACATTGTGTATTTTGTACACGTTCATACATGCTTTGTCCCTATCAAATAAAAATAAAATAAACTAAACTAATATTCTAGTATTCAAGGAAATTGGTGATTTGATGTGTGATTGCAATCAAACAGCCTATTTTTTATGACTTGCATTACATTTACTGGCTTGTCAAAATTACAGGGAGCAGCATGTTTTGTTTTGCATAATACAGGACAGGATGGCGGTCACACGAAACGCTTCCTCATGGACACAATAGTGGAGTGTAATGCACGATGCAAAATCCATTAGAACATCCAGACTCCCAATCAAGCAGAGCAGCATTTGAGGACAGTGAAACCGCATCTGTAGAACACGGCAAAAATGGGATCACCTCAATTGACTAAATGAATTAAAAGGAACTATTAGGGAATCAAAGGATATTATGACTTTTATAGACATTAGTCAGGGTAGTGCCTTATTTAATTTTTGACAGGAATGAAAACAAGGCTGTGAGGGATAGAATACAGTGTGTTCCATGGATTGTACTGTTGTTTAACATACCAATTGTTTAGTTGACAAAAAGTATTTCCAAAAAAAAAAAAAATAGACAAAAAATGCATTATTTTCTTTTTTTAAGTTGTGAGCTGTGAAAATGACGTGATCTAAGACGTGCCATTGTACGTCTATCCCTCACAGCCTCGTTTTCAATTGTAAAATTCATTATGGCGTCTATTCTGACACCCCAGTAGACATCAGCAGCTCTTCATAATGGTACTTCAAAACAGATGTCAGCAAAAAAAAAAAAAAATGTATCTATTTTGTGAATAAATGAAGGATCATGTGACACTGAAGACTGGAGTAGTGATGCTGAAAATTCAGCTTTGCATTACAAGAATAAATAAAATATATACATTTTTTTTTTAAACTTATTTTCAATTGTAATAATATTTCACAATATCACTGTTTTTACTGTATTTCTATCAAATAAATGCAGCCTGGGCGAGTATAAGAGACTTCTTTCAAAAACACAAATCTTACCCAACATCCTTTTGTGTGTTGTTTACATATACGTACACACACACAAAAGTAGAGAAAAAAAATACTTTTTTTGCAAGGGTACAATATTTAAGACACCTTGTCTTAATAAATGACAGCAAGCCTAGCATGCACGTTTATCCTCCAGTAGAACATCGTATTGAATTATATTATCAAATCAACATTCTTCTTAGCTCAAACTCTTTAGCAAATGCTGTTGTTGTCAGTCAAAAGCAAGGCTGCATAAAGGCTTCAGTGCTGTTACAGCCTGTACAGCACAACATGTTACGGGCCTACACGTCCATATGACAGTCAACCCAGGGTGGCTTGTTCTAGTCTGTAGCTGTTGGAAGTGGGTGTGAACCATTCATTCATCCGTGCGAGAAGAGCAAAACTAGGCCTGCCAGCGATGAGCTCATTCGTTTAGCCAACGGACTCCTCTCACCAGAACAGATGGGCGATCAGACTGCAAATTCGAGCCAGCAGTCTCTCAACTGTAACAAAGCTAACTAGAAACTTAACCATAACAATTCTCCTTTGTTATACAATTTCAACACCACTGTATAAATCTAGCTGCATACATAATTTGACTTACAAATTAGGTAACATTCACCAAGTCTTGGGAACTTGGTGATACATTTATTTTTGGAAAAAATGATGCTCATCCACTCTAGTATACCTAGCCAACGGTTAAAGTTAGAGTAGGTCCAACTCAAGGACTATCAATTTCAACTGTTTTTCGTGGGCAGATCCAACAGCGAAATGCATCCAAGTGCCTCTTGTTCCTACCACTTTTGCACAACCTTGGGGAGCCCGCGCCCACGCCGCCCTGGAGAGCCCTGCCACCTTGACATTCCTGGAAAAGCACTGCGCAAATTTCACGTCTATACATCCCTAAAGTTTTAATCAATGCCTGATGTCTGGTCTCAGCTAAAACCGCACAATATTGTTGCATTTACAGACTGGAACTGACCCAGAGATCATGCACGAGCACGTTCCTGCAAATCAGTGCAAAGCAATTGTGATATTAAATTTAGTGGGAAGTACATCAACTAAATTTAGGCCTAATTACAATGTCATCAAGTTGATAGTTAAACAAAATGCCTTTGACAGAGAGAAAAAAAACACAGCCTAAAAACTAAATTTGCAATGCATAATGTCTGAATAATGAATTTCCAGTAGCAGCATGATCAGAGCTGCTATGGACAGATGTCAGACCCTGTGTGAACTTGTCTCTCTCAGACAATGCGAACTAAAACTCAATGGGGAAAATGCGTAAAAGTCCAGCATAAAAAAAAGAAAAGTGCATGCAACTGGTTTCAAGCGAAAGCAGCACGTCCATGTTAACGAGAGAAGTGCATAGCGCTGTGATTGAATGAACAAATCCAAACAAGAAAATGAAACAATTACAATAAGCTACTCGGGGAAAACAACGGTAACATGTTTATAAGTATAAACGCATCTTACCAAACCATGCCGTATGCGCCTTCTCCGATGTACGAGAGGTTGCTGTAACGCGGCCCGACATCGAAAGCCTGACCACGGACCAACTCGGCACCGGATCCGGGGTTCGGGCCGCCGCCAGCAGGGGCAGATACCGCAGCTGTCGCCATTTCTGAGAAACTGGGCTGCCTTTACACGCACAACAAACGCACTTTTCTTACCCAAAGCAGATTATAAAGATCTGGAAAAAGCTCCTCTGTTGAATAAAACACGGCAAGAGGCAGTGTAAGCGACGTGTTTGAACGAAACCGAAGACTTCGCGTCAGAGTGAAAGGAAAGGGACGGCGACTGGAACGTTGTTGACTGGCATGTAGTGATAGTAATCGGCGCGTGGTGAGACTGACTGACTGCAGGAGCAGAGGTAGCGCGAGCGAGAGAGTGTTGCCGCAGGAAGTAAAGGAGCAGATCACGTGGGCAGGGAGCGGAGAGTGGTTACCATAGAGATAGAAGTTACACTTCAGTTCTCAAGAGGTTTTAAAGACAAGGATAATCTGTTGATATAATCGGGATTTATGATGGGTAGGTCATCCTGATTTTACAAAATTATTAATCTACTAATTAGGAAATTATAAACATATATATCATGTTGTGGAGACACGGATACTCTCCATTTGTAACACGGATTATATGTACTCTTGTTCTTGTGTGTAAACTGTTTTGTTATTATTAAAATTCAAAAAAACTAAAACTAAAAAACACGTATTGAGTTCAGTTTAAGCATAACATATGCAGCACGTATAAACCGTGTTCGGGAAAGTTACTTTTAAAAGTAATGCGTTACAATATTGTGTTACTCCCTAAAAGGTAACTAAAGTGCTTAGTTACTTTTATGGAAAGTAACTAATGTGTTGCGTTACTTTTGTTACTTTTTCTCACCTGGGCGGGGCTTGCTTGTTTTTAAAAAGAAAAAAAAAGTTATATTTTTGACAAGTGACACTTGACAGTATTGCTGTGTGCCATGTCCAACAGAAGAAACTGGACAGTATTGATGTGAAACAAATATGCCAAGAGTTAATTTCTGTTAAAGGGATAGGTCACTTAATTTTAAAATTATAATTATGTCATCATTACTCACTCTCAAGTTGTTTCAAACCAGTTTCTTTTGTCTGCTGAACACAAAAAAAGATATTTTTGAAGAATGTCGGTAACCAAATTTTTTCTTCTTCTATGGAAGTCAATGGGTTCCGTCAACTGTATGGTTATCGACATTCTTCAAAATATAATTTTTTGTGTTCAGCAAAAGAAAGAAATTCATACAGGATTGAAAGGTGAGGTTTGTTTTGGTGAAATGTTTGAGGGTGAGTAAATGTTTTTAATTTTGGGGTGAACTATATCCCTTTAATAAAAGATAGAGACGTGTTTGGCTTCTTCAAAAAGCAAGGAACAACACAGTAGCCTATTGCACTATTGCATTGCACTATGAAAGGTGTAAAGTTAAGTCTCTGTTAAACTGCCTCCTTGTCTTTATTAGTTACCTGTGACATTACAGAATTAATGAATTAACATTGTTAAGGTCACTATAGACTAAAAACCTTAATACATTATCCTATTAATTTCCTGATTCCTCCAGGGATGTCCCCACCAATCTCGAAATCAAACCTACGCCCTTTTAAAAACTCGTTTTTTGGGGTCGACACAGCTAATAAAAACTTATTTCTGGGGTTAGCTTGTTTGCTGTACACCTTGTCACACAGCAGCTTTTAGGCATTTTTCTGTCTTTAGTTAGAAGCAAGAAATGACAAGGAGGCAGCCTCTCGCAATGCAAAGTCAATGGAGACGGTTGGATTGTCCCCCCCCACTTTGACATAAATTACTCGCACTCATGTTGTTCCAAACCTGTATGAGTTTCTTTCTTCTGTTGAACACAAAAGAAGATATTATTTTAAAAAATGTTGGCAATCAAACACTTGACGTTGACTATCGACTTTCATAGTATTTTGGAATGCGGTCAACTGTCTGGGTACCAACATTGTTACCATCATTTTGGGGTGAACTATCCTTTAAGTTAATCAAACAGCAAAACACAACTTCAACACAAAATGTAATTTTTTAAATAAAAAATAATAATTTTTATACAGTGAACAACAATGTTTTTTTTACATTTAGGCCTAATTATTACAAGCCTGTACTTGAATACACTAGTTAGATCTTGCTTTATTTGTAGCTTCGTTATATTGTGTGTGTGTGTGTGTATTAGTTTTTTAATCAAAAACCGTAATATGATCCGAACCATGAGTTTTGTGATTCGTTTGAGAGCTGTAATTTGGTCTTAAAGCAAATCAATAATTTTTGCCTATAAGCCTTGTAGTTTTGCTCTGTAGCCATTTTGTTTTGCGATTGTACAATCATGCTTGTACATTTCTCTGTGTACTAGATTTGCTATATCTGCAAATCTTAAATCAAACTATCAAGTTTTCTCTTGAGACTATAAGCTCATGTGAAAGGAGACCATGGTAAACTATAGTTGAGTGGGTTTACTTGTGCCAACCACACTAGAAACAGCTAAACTAAAACTGTCAAGTGTGTAAACCACTAGTGCAGTCACAGGAAAAAATGTTGACAAAAAATTCAGACACCAAACAGATGTGAAAAGTACTTTATTCACATTATATGAGATTAAAGCCCAATGTTTGTATCATTGGTTCCAAGTCCACGAAAAAAATGCATTAGAGATGCTTCCCAGAATTGCAGGGAAATGCCACAGGACAGCACATTCAGTTATTAACAGACATAAAATAAGTGGCTGACACCAACATTACCCCATGCGAGAACATTTAGTTACACGATTCACTCAGTGTGGAATTGGTATGATTTTATCCAGTATAAAACTTCACGAAACGTTACTTGTACACAACATTAGCCAGTAAGGAGACAAAGTTAGGTCCCAAAAAGAGTCTGATCCCTTAGGTTCATCAGTTAAGTTGACTGTACAAAAATGATTAAAATGACATTGAGATAAGGCACTTTATCACGTACATGTTCACTTTTTAGTAATACAAACAGCAACAAAATACAAAATGTCCTGTGAAAAAAAAAAATGCAGGCAAAAAGTCTGTATAAAATTGCACATCAGCACAAAATCTACTGATGCATACGTTCAAGATTTCTTTATCTTTTATTTTTACTAGACAAAAACACATGTAAGCCTAGTTCAGCACTCAAACTCTTTAAAAATACAACATTAATACTACTAAGTAATACTACTATTCGCATACTAATACTAATACTAATACTGCATTCGAGGTCAAGAACAATGCACATTTTAAATGAACACTTTCATTTGGCACTACTGTGAATGTAAAAGCAATAGTTCAAAATTTTAATTCTGATATCGTTTACAGTACATCATTGACTAGATATTATGAATAATGTTTTAACTGCAATGTAAATGATGACAGAACGATGACATTTTGAGCAAAAATAAGGCATCGCGCATTTAAATACGGGAAAACTATAGCCTAATTACTGCGATGTTACAAAATTCCCCATCGATGGCGCATCCCATTTCCTAATGAACACAGTGCTGATTCTATGCATAGCTTTTTGGCTTTTACAGTCATTGACAATTACAAAACTGATACAAAGGGGAAAACAAAAAAGAAAAATACATATGACAGAATTACTATCCCATATCTGAACTGAAAGGGCAATTTCTTTGTCAATAGGGAAATTTACACCATATTTACAATATACAGTGAGGTCCTAAAGTCTGAGACCACTAGAGAAAATGCTTTTTCATATTGAACTATCTTGGTATAAAATTCCTAGAACAGAAATTAAAACATAATATTTTTTTAAATCGTTTTAAGACATTTTTATCTAGCAAGGATGCATTAAATTTGTCAAAAGCATCAGTCAAGAGAATACTTTTACAATCTTACAAAAAAATTCTATTTCAAATAAATGCCATTCTTTTAAAATGTAAAAAAAGTAGTTTCTACAAAAATATTAAGCAGCAGAATAGACATGAATAAATTACATTTTTAAATATATTACAATAGATTTTGTTTTTATTGTAATAATATTTTACAATATTACTGGTTTATTGTATTTTTGATCAAACAAACCATCCTTTGGGAGTATGAGAGACTTTTTTTTTTTCACACAAAAAAAAGAAAAGGAAAAAAAGGGTAGTAAATATTTTAAATCCCAGATTTTCATTGTGGCCTCAGACTTCAGGATGCCACTATACATTATGGAGTTTTTTTAATATGCTGAATAACGTGCATTGTAAGGTAATCTCAAGGAGTCTTTTTATTCAAATATCGAATGCATAGGACTGAACCTACCAGGGACAAACAAGACATTTTCCCCATACAAACACCAAATCACCATATCGCTCTGTCTTCACCTTCCTCATATGGTCTACATTAGGTTAGCGATATTCTTGGCCTTATCACATTATAGTGACTGTGCTACTATATCAGCTACTCATCACGAGGCTTTCAAAATATTGAGTGGCTGTAATACGAGACGACTTGCAGCATGCAGGACGTGTGGTTTGCAAAGTCTGGCTATGATAATACACACACACACACGCGCCAGTATTAACACTGATATTTAGGGAAAGAAGGCACTGCAACAAAACGTATAAGGAAATGATATGAATAAATAAAAGTTTACTGTACATTTAGAAGAAACTGCAGTAGCGTTCAGCAACCGAGAGACTATCTTGGCAAAGTCAGACTCGTAAATACATTTTTGGCACATGAAAGAGCGTGTTTACACAGTACAGTACAGCCATAAATATATATATTTTCAAATAAATAACAGTTTTTAAAAATACTAACCACCTACAACACTGGATAAGTACATCTGCTGACAAGAGCTGAAGGCCTCGCGTGCGATTATTTCATTATTGAAGCCGATGTGGTCCGAAACGCAATGCAATACTGTATTAAGACAATTCACATTAGTTTTCTCTCCGTTGTAACAGTCGTATCAAATAGGGAGCGCAACCAACAAGCTACGCTCTGAAAAAATGATCTGATCGCATTTCCTTTATATGTCTCAAAGGTTTTTACATCGTTTGAGATATTAAGCACCAGTAAATGTAAAGATAAGCTGGTAAAAACAAGGCAAATAGTTTAAAAAAATGGAAGCAAAAATGAAGGCAAGTTCAGACTTAGCAACAAAGAGAGTTACTAAATGACCAAGGATCAGACATTCTTAAGGGGGGGAAACGAGGAAACGCCTTTCACTGACGTTCAATGCTTTCTTCTGAATGCATGAATGGACACGTTTTGGATGACCTCAACAATCGCATATTCTTTTCAAACTCAACAACTCACATCATTCGAGATGGTGTAAAGACATCAGCTTCTATCATGTATAATTTCTTCCCCTTTCAGATGACCGTGGCTGCAGCCGTAGCTCCTCCCTCCCCTGTTCTCGAGCTCGTCTCGTGGGTCAAAAGTTGCTGCGGCTCCTTCAGGAACACCAGAAGAACTGTGATGTTATCACTGGATCCAGCAGCTTTGGCCTGGGCCACCAGACTCTGGGCCACGTCGTCCCCCGAGCCTCTGCCCTCCCTCAGAGCTTCCAGGACCAGCCCCGGGACGTCCCCGGGCCGAACCACGTCAAAGAAGCCGTCGCAGGCGAGGAGGACGTAGTCTTCATCCCCGTTCAGCTGGACCGATGAGCTGTCAGCTTCATTAGAGACGTACGGCTTCTGATCAAAATCACCTTTTGAGGATAAGAAAAAAAGATTTCTGACATTTATTTTACTAACTTGCACTGTAAATACTATTACTATAAATAAGTACTACATTACTATAAAATAAAATAAATAGACACTTTTTACAATAGCAGCAAATTAATCAATCTATCTATAAATAGAGCTGGGGAATACAGCTATAAATATACATTATATATTACAAATATACAATACACTATCGTAATTCATCAAAAGTTACAGTAAAGATATTTATAATGTTACAAAATATTTATATTTCAAATAAATGTTGTTCTACTGAATCCTGAAAAAAATGTATCACAGTTTATGATGACTAAAGTAATGATGCTGAAAATTCAGCGTTGCAATCAAAGGAATAAAATACTTTTTACAATACAATATATACGTAATAATATACATCTTAATATTTTTCACCATTTATCCTGATATGAATGTATTTGCCCTGAATTAGATTCAAATTGTTTCCCACACAGTTTTTCACTACATGAACAAACAAACATTTTATTACATGCACCAAAATAGCATCTTAATAATCAGCAATATTTACCTACATATATTTTAACACATTTTGGCAAATAAAAAAAGATAATTTCCGTGAACATTGAGCAATTATTGAATCTGAGTTTTGTATTGATACACTGAAATTAACAGTCTCCTTTTCTGCTGCAGAAATGTAAATCAGTAAGTGTCCATCTTATTACTCAATATATCGCCCAGCCATACATGTAACTACTTAAGAAGCGATTCACACTGTTAAAAAAGCAAGATGCGGGTCAGTGGAACGAGAAAAAAAAGAAGATCTAGAGACGCGTTTAAAAAAAAGTCGAACTGCTTTTAACTTGAGCGCCGTGTGTCATGAGAGAGATGCTGCAAAATACGCGAGATGTAAGCACAGCGGTTAAAGATGCTCAACTAGCGCGTGTTTACATTGAAAAATAATGAAAAACTAGTGCAGTGGAATGGAAAGGAAAAGCACATTCTGTGTGACATAGCCGAATGTTTTTTTTTTTTTTTGGTTTGCTGTTGTTTTAAGGCTAAGACATTCACCTATTGCTCTGGAAACGGCGTAGGTACCATTTACCCGCCAACAACCCATGAAAGCGATGCATCCACCCAGATCCTCAATCCTTTTCTTCTCATCCTGCACAGAAGCACAAGCACAAACAGTCAAAATACTGGAGCTAGCTAATAACAGACTAGCTCGCGTCACATGGAGAGGTAGTCACAAGACACGTAACATGTAAAAAAAAAAAGGCTTACAAGTAAACATTTTTTATATATTTGGTCGGGATGAGTCACTGAGTACTTAATTATAGAATATCGAATAGGTTGTGAGATTATGGTCTAAAATAATCTCCATGTTTTCAGTGCTGGTGCAGTGGTGACGTGTTCATGTAACGTAAGGGGCGGCGCTGCCAATAAAGCACCTAAAAGCTGTCACAAAGAACCAGCTAAAGTAATGATTATGAATATGTAAAACATAGCAAGGAGACATTTTAATTGTTAAAATGCAAAGATGAAGTTGTTGACGATGCTGACTCGCGATCTTCGCAGTAGTGAATGCGCCAGAGAGAAATGCACATTTCATACGGATTACATAGTTTTCTTTCGTTTTGAATTGTTCTGTTTAAAAGTAGAGATTTCAGGCGTTCTGTAGATAATATATATATTTCTCAGATCTGTGAGGCAAGTAGGCTATGCTGAGTTTCGGTTCATTTATGAGACGAGCTGCAGTTCAGGCGCCGGCGCCTCCGTGTCGTGATTATCTATTGTCTGCTATATTTACTTATTATTTATTAAATACAGGCAATTGGTTGATGAAACATTGATTAAAATTAAGATACAATTAATACAAAAGGAAATTCACTTTAAAGAAAGGCTTTGTGCTTTCTGTTTGAGGTCTCTGTGAAAGTTTTAAAGCAGTCTTTTAG
This sequence comes from Phoxinus dragarum, assembly GCA_033366665.1. Lineage (NCBI taxonomy): Eukaryota > Metazoa > Chordata > Actinopteri > Cypriniformes > Leuciscidae > Phoxinus > Phoxinus dragarum. The sequence goes on along the minus strand of JARPMJ010000583.1, from coordinate 126 downwards.
TGCCGCTTTCAGGGAACTGTCACGTCCGTAACATTGTTTTTTCCTCATAAAATGCGAACACGATAAATAAAATAAAATAAATATTTTATGTTCTGTGGAGAGCAAACCCTTCTTCATCCGGTGGGT
>JARPMJ010000582.1:167500-246819 GCA_033366665.1 Phoxinus dragarum | reverse complement strand
AGGTGGCGTGACTTGCTTTGGCTAGCTCAGCCTTCAGGTCGGCTAGTTCGGCGGACAGAGAGCCGTTCTCGCGGAGCGCCGTGTTCAGAGACGCCTCGTTCTTGTTGAACTGCGCTTCCAGATCCTTGATCCGAGCCAGAGCCGAAGCCAGATCCCCATCCTTCTTCTTGTAGCTGGAACACAGGTTCACACGGTCAATAATCAATTAGGGTTGGGGATCCATTCAGATCAAATTTAAAGTGTATAAACTTTGACAGTCTTCATTCAAATATTCAATAACAACAAAAAATAAGCAATGATAAGTTATAAAAAAATGTAATTTCAATAAATATGCGCAATAATAAAAATTTTATACAATTAGTAATAATGTGAAAATAAGAGCAATGACAATCTTAAATAATAAATAATCTTATAAAAAAAATTCAAACAATATAAATAGTCTTATTATTATTATAATAATTACCATTTTAATTAAAAATACTAATTTATAAAACGCAAATAAATATAAATGTGAGCAATAATAAAAACAATATAAATACGTAAGATATGACTTAATATTATAAAACTATTACAAAAAATATTAGAAATATAAAACAATAATTACAATTATAAAACAATAATGGTGTAAAATGCATAAATAGTATTGTCGTCATTAATATTACTAACAATTTAATTAAAACTAACATTAAGAACAGAATATTAAAATCCAAAATTACAATAATATTAATGTGGGCACCGTTTCTACAAGCATATTTCAGTGATTTATAAAATCATTTATAAATCACATATAGGTTTGCTAACACTTCATATATCGTTACAGAGATTCTCAGATTGAACAGTGCAGATAAAACGAGTGAAATCTGCCAGACAGATGTAGGTTTGCATCGTGACGCGAGTCTCTCGTGGTTTAGAGCAGGCGCCCGCAATCGGGCACATAGCAACAGACACTTCCTGTTTACATGCGTTCGTTAGCAACCAGATCAACCTAAGATGACGCGTGAACCGCAGAGGACTCCTGGAGGCGTATTACACAAACTTTCAGTCTTACGTAATAAAGTTAATTTAGGATTTTTAACATGTATTACAGACGCAAGTCTTACATTGATTTAGGATTCTTATCCTATCTTACACAATCTGTAGTTAGGAAATCTTAAACCAATCCATCGAGTTCGGTAATCAACTCTCGGGTCTGTTACCAAGCAACTAACGACACGCAAACAAACGACCTCTGTGAAGTAAAACTTAAAAACTCAGATAATAGAAATAACTAAGATTAAAATGGAGAAACAATAAGTGGTGCTTTTCATTAAGTGAAGTTTTGATAAGCTTGGTAGAAAAGGTAATTATATTATGTAAACATCGCTGTTCTTCATCTTCTTCAGACAGTACATTACGCATATACAGGCAGGAGCCATCTTGGAAAACAGTCTCGACTAGTCGAGCCACGAACGCCGTGCTACGTTAGACTTCACAAGCGTAATTCTTATCGACCAGCTCACTTACGGCGTTCGTGGCTCGACTAGTCGAGACTATTTTCCAAGATGGCTCCTGCCTGTATATGCGTAATGTACTGTCTTTATAAAGTATCTTCTTATTAAACCGTCTGTACACTTCAGGGGCGTATAATTTAGTAGGGACGCTATATCCAGTGACACTGATTTGTCCCTAGCAATAATTTTGATCAAAAATATAATAAATTTAATATATATAACCACTGTTGTCCGGTTGTGTGTGTGTGAGAGTGAGTGAGTGAGTGAGTGAGTGAGTGAGTGTGTGTGTGAGTGTGTGTGTGTGTGTGTGTGTGTGTGTGTGAGTGAGTGAGAGAGAGAGAGAGAGTGTGAGTGAGTGTGTGAGTGAGTATGTGTGTGAGAGTGAGTGAGTGTGTGTGAGAGTGAGTGAGTGAGTATGTGTGTGAGAGTGTGTGTGAGAGTGTGTGTGAGAGTGAGTGAGTGTGTGAGAGAGAGTGAGTGAGTGAGTGAGTGTGTGAGAGAGAGAGAGTGTGAGTGAGTGTGTGAGAGTGAGGAGAGTGAGTGAGTGTGAGTGAGTGAGTGTGTGTGTGAGTGTGAGAGAGTGAGTGTGAGAGAGAGAGAGTGAGTGAGTGTGAGAGTGAGTGAGTGTGAGAGAGAAAGTGTGTGTGTGAGAGTGAGTGAGTGAGTGTGAGAGAGAAAGTGTGTGTGTGAGAGTGAGTGAGTGAGTGTGAGAGTGAGTGAGTGAGTGAGAGAGTGAGTGAGTGTGAGAGAGAGAGTGAGTGTGAGAGTGAGTGAGTGAGTGAGAGAGTGTGTGTGTGTGTGTGTGTGAGTGAGTGTGAGAGTGAGTGAGTGAGTGTGAGAGAGAGAAGTGTGTGTGTGAGTGAGTGAGTGAGTGTGAGAGTGAGTGAGTGAGTGAGTGAGAGAGTGAGTGAGTGTGAGAGAGAGAGTGTGAGAGTGAGTGAGTGTGAGAGAGAGAGTGAGTGTGAGTGAGTGAGTGAGAGAGAGAGTGTGTGGTGTGGTGTGTGTGTGTGGGTGTGGGTGGGTGTGTGTGTGAGTGTGTGTGTGGGTGAGTGAGTGGATGTGTGTGTGTGTGTGTGGGGTGTGGAGTGGTGGGAGGGTGGGAGTGAGTGTGTGTGTGTGTGTGTGTGAGTGTGTGGAGTGAGTGTGGTGTGGTGTGTGGTGGTGTGTGTGTGTGTGGTGTGTGGGAGTGTGGTGTGGTGAGTGTGTGGGTGTGTGGTGTGTGTGGTGTGAGTGTGTGTGTGTGAGGAGGGTGTGTGTGTGTGTGGTGTGTGTGTGTGTGAGTGGTGGGTGGTGTGTGTGGGGTGTGGTGTGTGTGAGTGGAGTGTGTGTGGGTGTGGTGGGGTGTGGGGAGTGGGTGTGTGTGTGTGTGTGTGGTGTGTGTGGGTGTGTGTGTGGTGTGTGTGGGTGAGTGGGGGTGAGTGGTGGGTGTGTGTGTGGGTGTGTGTGGGTGTGTGTGGTGTGGTGTGTGGGGGTGTGTGGTGTGGGAGGGTGGTGAGTGTGAGTGTGTGTGGTGTGTGTGTGTGGGTGAGGGTGGTGGTGAGTGGGTGGTGAGTGTGAGGTGGTGGTGTGTGTGGGTGAGTGTGGTGGTGTGTGGTGAGTGAGTGTGTGTGGTGTGAGGGTGTGAGTGGGTGTGTGGGGTGGTGAGTGTGTTGGTGGGGGTGGGTGAGTGTGAGTGTGTGGGAGTGGTGTGTGGGGTGTGTGTGAGTGAGTGTGTGTGGTGAGGTGAGTGAGTGGTGTGTGTGAGGGTGAGTGAGTGGTGTGAGTGGGTGGTGTGGGTGTGTGTGGTGAGTGTGGGAGTGTGAGGGTGAGTGAGTGAGTGTGAGAGTGGTGAGTGAGTGAGTGTGTGTGTGTGAGTGAGTGAGTGGGTGAGTGTGTGAGTGTGAGTGTGAGTGTGTGAGTGTGGGGTGGGTGGTGTGAGTGGGTGTGTGGGGTGGGTGTGGTGGTGAGTGTGAGGGTGAGTGTGTGAGTGAGTGGGAGTGTGTGGAGGGTGTGAGTGGTGTGTGAGTGGGGTGTGAGTGTGGTGAGTGGGGTGTGTGGGTGAGTGTGAGAGGTGGGTGTGTGTGGAGTGTGTGGTGGGTGTGAGTGGGTGTGTGTGTGAGGAGGTGAGTGTGAGAGTGAGTGAGTGAGTGTGAGGGTGAGTGAGTGTGAGAGGTGAGTGAGAGAGTGAGTGAGTGTGAGAGTTAGGGCTGGGCGATAAATCGATTTTATCGATTAACTCGAGTGTGTAGTGTACATCGATGTGTTTGAATGAAAATCGGTTTTCTCTATAATATCCGCCGACGCTCCCCTCTGGGCTTCCGTAGTTCCGGACGCGCTCAGCGCGTTTGCCATAGAGATACACAAACAACATGGCAAATGAACAAGACCGCGGCTGCACAAGCACACCCGCCAAAAACATTTACTAACTGAATCGCAGGGCTGCCAACTCTCACGAGTTCACCGTGAGACTCACGCAGTCACTTTCCACACGCTCTCACGCCACACATCCATTTCTCACGCAGAGAAAATCGGGAAGCAAAGAGGACGGTGACACCGACAGAGAAGGTTTACGGTACTATTGATATAAAACAAATTCTCAGCTCTCAGATTCTGTCAATTTAATTACAAAATTCAAACAATAAACACCGTTTTGGTGCTTGTAAATGTGACGTGACAGATCGCAGAGAGATCTCAGTTCAAGCGGCACGTGAACCGGTCATCTGTTACTACTAACTTAGTTAATATAAATAAACACGAATGATCAATAGGTAATTTGAAAGATACAGTATGTAATGTAATAAAATCGATAGATCAAGTGTTTTTCAACCGCGGACAGAGGTCCATAAACAGCTGGAGAACAGTCACCGTTACGTTTACCTCAGGAAAGCCGTTTAATAACCATAACATGTTAGTTGGACTTAAAGGTGCATTAAGCAACTTTTCATGTTAAAAATACCCGTTTTTCTAACCCATAGATGCTTAAACAATTGCCTGATGGGCTGAATGAGCTCTTCTCTGATCACTGAGATTGTCTCTATAATCCAATTGTCTGTAGAGAGGAGTATTTTGTTAAATATGATAACTATATTACATTTTTACTGATATCATTAAAATATTATAACGTTGCCATTGTAAAAAACGCATTAAAATAAAATTGAGATGTTATTTTTAACCTTTAATAATAATACCAGCTGACAGGGCTCTGTATGTTTACAGTAGGTGACTTTTTTTTGGGGAGAGAAAAATTAACAACACATTAACACATCTACTGTACCTAATATCTGAAGGAATCGATATTGAATCAAGATCAGAATCAAATCACAAGAATTGAAATTGTGAGCAGTAATAAAAACAGTAGCATACAGTCAGTGAACCATGTAAACATTGTGTTGTCACTATACTTAATAAAATTCTTTTTAGTCACCAACTGATGCAAGTTTTTTTTTTTTTTTTACATTTACACCCATTTTATGTTATGTTACATTTTCACTGTTTACAAAGGCAGGGCCTGCCATCTTGGCTAGCTAAAACTTGTTTTAAACAATTTATTTGTCATCTGCAGATTGATTTTAAATAGGGGGGAAAAAAATCGATTTAAATCGTAAATCGGATTTTTTATGAAAAAATCGGGGATTTTTTTTTAAGGCCATATCGCCCAGCCCTAGTGAGAGTGAGTGAGTGTGAGAGTGAGTGAGTGAGTGTGAGAGTGAGTGAGTGTGTGTGTGAGTGTGAGAGAGTGAGTGAGTGTGAGAGTGAGTGAGTGTGTGTGTGAGTGTGAGAGAGTGAGTGAGTGTGAGAGAGTGAGTGAGTGAGTGAGTGGTGAGTGAGTGAGTGAGTGTGTGTGTGAGTGTGAGAGAGTGAGTGAGTGTGAGAGAGTGAGTGAGTGTGAGAGAGTGAGTGAGTGAGTGTGAGTGAGTGAGTGTGAGAGAGTGAGGTGAGTGAGTGTGAGAGTGAGTGAGTGTGTGAGTGAGTGAGTGAGTGTGTGTGTGAGAGAGTGAGTGAGTGTGAGAGTGAGTGAGTGTGAGAGTGAGTGAGTGTGAGAGTGAGTAAGTGAGTGTGAGAGTGAGTGAGTGTGTGTGTGAGTGAGTGTGAGAGAGAGAGTGAGTGTGAGTGAGTGAGTGAGTGAGTGAGTGTGTGTGTGTGAGAGAGTGAGTGAGTGTGAGTGAGTGAGTGTGAGAGAGTGAGTGAGTGAGTGTGTGTGTGTGAGTGTGAGAGAGTGAGTGAGTGTGAGTGAGTGAGTGTGAGAGAGTGAGTGAGTGGAGTGTGAGAGTGAGTGAGTGAGTGAGTGTGTGAGTGAGTGAGTGTGTGTGTGTGAGGAGAGTGAGTGAGTGAGAGTGAGTGAGTGTGAGAGTGAGTGAGTGTGAGAGTGAGTAGTGGAGGTGTGTGAGTGAGTGAGTGAGTGTGAGAGAGAGAGTGAGTGAGTGTGAGTGAGTGAGTGAGTGAGTGTGTGTGTGTGTGGGAGTGAGTGAGTGAGTGTGTGTGTGTGAGGTGAGTGAGTGAGTGAGTGAGTGTGAGTGAGAGAGAGAGAGAGACAGGGATGATTTTTTTTTGTGTTTGGGGAAATCAGCTTATAAATCAGACTAAGTGATGTTTTTTGAAAATGTAAAAATGCAGAAAGTTTTCTGTGATGGGTAAGGTTAGTGGGGGGGGGGGGGGGGGTAGAATACACAGTTGCTGGAGAGTATTGATGTGAAACAAATATGCCAAGAATTAATTTCTGTTAAAGGGTTAGAATTTTATTAGGGTTAAAATGCTCTCATCATTACTCTCTCAAGTGGTTTCAAACCAGTTTCTTCTTCCGCTGAACACAAAAGAAGATAATTTGAAGAATGTTGTAACCAGACAGTTGATTGTAGTCATTGACTTCCACAGACATTTTTTCTCCTTCTATGGAAGTCAATGGAGTTCATCAATATGGTTATCGACATTCTTCAAAATATCATCTTTTGTGTTCAGCAGAAGAGAGAATACAGGATTGATACAGGGCGAGTAAATGAATTAAATTTTTTGGGGTGAACTATATCCCTTTAATGAAAGATGCAGACATGTGTTTGGCTTCCTCAAAAAGCAATGAACAAGACAGTATTGCACTATGAGCGGAGTAAAGTGAAGTCTCTGTTAAACTGCCTCCTTGTCTTTATTAGTTATCTTTACATAACATTACAGAATTAACGTATTGTTAAGGTCAATATAGACTAAAAACCTTAATACATTATGCTATTAATTTCCTGATTCCTCCGCTTCTGGGGACGTCCCCACCAATCTCAAAATCAAACCTACGCCCTTGGTGCACTTACACAGTTCTCAATGCTTCGGTTTGCATGTAGGGACCCTCATTATGCTAGTGTTAGTGTGAGGCTATTCTGAGCCGTGTTCGTGGTATTAACTAGCGATTTCTTTTTACTTATATTCGATGCCCCATATACTAGCGTTATAAGCTAATCAGTTTTTAGAGATAAAACTCTTTACATTCAATTATCATGAACACATCCCAGAGAACGATCGACTCGGTAACCATGTGTTATTAACCTCTAGTTTCACTTTTCACCGGAATTGTCCTTTAAGAAATGTAATTTTGTAATGAAAATTAATACAAAATAAAATAAAAATTGGGTTACCAAACGCAGGGCTTGACATTAACTTTTTGAGGCACTTGTCCTTCGGACAAATACATTTATGTTTCACTTGTCCATGCACAAAAGTCACTTGTCCAGGTAAAGATTTATAATTTTATCATTTATTTTTGATAAATGCCACTTTCTACCCGGCAGAGGCTGATTTACCAAGGGATACTTTAAACCGCGTAGCTACTTTACATCTGAACATTAGCTAACATTTAACTATGTACATTTAACCAATACAAATGCTGTTAATGCTTGTTTACAATAGACGGCTGCCGACGCTAGCAAGCTAACGTCACTCACTTGTCAGCCGGGTTGGGTTTCCCCCGACAGACGCCACAGACCATTACTCACCAATTGTTTTTGGAGCTTTTCCTGGCGCTTTGAGGCAGGTAAAAAATTTTCAAATTGGACCGACTCCTGATTGGCCAATCAAAGCATTCTGAGTTGGACGCTGGTTCGACGGATTGTGGGGAAAAAAATGTGTTCGTTTCAAATCGGTAAAATTAAATCTGTAAAATAGACGTAATGGTGGCACATAACGTGAGGTAACATGGCATTTTATTTTGTTAGAAATTGAACTTGTCCAGTGGGACAACTCATTTTCACTTCCACTTGTCCCGGACAAGCCTTAATGTCGAGCCCTGCCAAACGCAAGATAGGATGTTTCTGATGAGGAGGGGACCGTCTTCTGCTCGTTCATCCAAATGAGCAGATGGACCCGGATTTAAGTGGAGTTAAATAAGCCCAACTTAAGTTTAAAGACGACCTCTGACCTCACAGGTGATTAAAAGAGGGGGATGAGGGAGTTAAAAGAGAGGTTTCTGAGCAACACTTACTTGCGGGTGACCTCCTCGAGATCAGAGTTGGCTTTTCCCAGATCGATCTGAAGTCTGGCTCGCTCGCGGGCGGTTTCGTCAAGAACGCGGCGAGCGTCTGCGAGCTCGGCCTCGTAAAGAGACTTAATCCCAGACACCTAGAGCACACAAACAACAAGAAACCCAACAGATTAAGATTAATAAAGCGCGACTGAACGGATTTAGGATGCTAGAAGTCTCACATTTAAACCAGAAGCAGATATTTGCTAAACAATAGTAAATAAACTCAGTTTAAGTCGGAAATTTGGTGTACGCCGTAATGTTTTTATAGGATTGTGCGTGATATTAAAGATTCAAGCTATTCAGGATTCAACACGTCTTGCATTGTTATAGAGATAGTTCACACAAAAATAAAAGAATAATAATTCCCCGCAATACTATGGAAGTCAATGGTGCCCAAAACTGTTTTGGCTACAAAAAGAGCTTAATTTCATATTTTTATATAGTTTACATTTTATATATACATGTGTTTAACAACTTAGGGGTGAATAAATTATGAGAGGATGTTAATTTTAGGGTGAATTAATCCTTTAAAATCAATAAGCTGCTGTTATAAGACATTATTTGTCCGTAAATACAGTTGGAAATATGGCAGAAATGTTTCTATAGGATCGTGCATGATATTAAACTGCAGTTTTGATGTATGAGGGCTTCAGTTTGATCTGGTCAACATTCAACACAAAGGCAGCAGATGGAGGGGGACCAATTCAAATTTGAAAAGAGCATTTGGCCACTCCCAAGAAAAAAAAGTTTGAGGAAAACGCCCAAACACACACACACCAGGACACACATTTACAGACCTGAACTCATACTTGGAAAAGTTTAACATTTGCTTTTAACACATAAACGCACAACTAAAGTCTGGCACGTGCATAACTAATGCGAACTATAACGTTACAAATTGAAGCCATGCGGACACAATTTAACGGCCACTCCCTGAACGCATTTCACTTTGCCTTTACGCAACGCATTTTTTTTTATTACGTTAGATGTGCACGTGCTTAAGTTTAAGCTAAAGGCTATTATAAATCAATGCACGTGGATGATAAGTTAGTGTAAAAACCCTCGACTTCCTCGCGCGATTTTTCAAATGTTTTATCGCGATGACCCGTGTAAGTTTTAAACATCAAGAACAACATAAAACACATGAGATGTTAACTAAAAAAATTAATAAATCTGATTTACAACATAAAAATATTAAACGTAAGACAAAAAAAACAAGATTTATGACAACACCATACACGTGAAATTGACGCTAGCGGCAGATTTATCGCTCGTAAAATCAGCACAAAGGAAGGGTTTCTCACCTCTCTGGTCGTGACTTCCTCTTTCTCGGACACTTTGACGAGCAGCCGGTCGTTCTCGAGCTCCAGAGACCGTACGCGATCGATGTACACGGCCAGGCGGTCGTTGAGCGCGCTCAGCTCCTGTTTCTCCTGCAGACGCGAGATCCGCGTCGGGCTCAGGGGCGTCTGCGCGGCCGACGCGCGGCCAGACTCGCGGCTCGGGGTTGCGGTCGCCATATTCACGCTACGGACCCACTTTACCTCGAATAAACACTCCTTTTAGTGTTCCACTTCGGCCCGGTGTGTGAGCAGCGGCCTCTGAGTCGTAGTCGGAACGGTTTTCCGGGGGCGTTTGGAAGTTTTTGTTTGTGGAGTTTTTTGAATGAAACCGTGTGTTTGTAGTCCGAGTGCTGGTTGGCTGTCTCCGAAACGGGAGGTGTGAAAAGAAAATGGCCGCGGCTAACGTAAAACCGCGCCAAAAATCCGTCGAAGTGCTCGTGGGATTTGTAGTCTTTTTTTATTTTATATTTAAAAAAAGCCATTAACCAGAACAATACAATGAGACATATTCATTCCAAGTAAAATATAATAAAATATAATTGTGCCAGAGGACAAGAACAAAATTATAATCGACAAAAGGAAAAGGGTGCCACTTTTTACAACATCATACAATGTTATATAATAGTTATAAGCTCTCATTGACTTTTTACTTGTGTAATTACACAAAACAGAACAATAAAACGTAAAATAATTTTTAAAGTAATAAAAATAGGTTTGGTGTCGGACCATTTCATTTTATGAATGTGAAAATGTGCCATTAATATTAACAATTGTATGAAGTATGCCTTATTATCTTTAGCAATTCTATGATCATTGAAGTGTATTGTTATATCAAATCCACTCAGCAGCAAAGCAGTTAAATGGGGTTTGTAGTCTGAAATCTAACCAAAGCTCCGAAAAACGAGGATGAAATATTATTAGATATTATTTTAATAGTATATATATAAATAAATAATATATAAATATATATAATTATTTTTAAAGCACATTAGTGTAAATATATGTTGTTGTTTTTTCCCTATTATTTAAAGGACTCTGTTGCTAAAAAATATACAACAAAATAATTCAAACATAATAAAATAAATGGTCAAATATATATTAATAAATAGGAACATTTCTCCAGCTGTTTATATTTACCATGTCATCTATCAACGCACCGGACTACAAGCTTCAATATCCTTTGTTCACTTCTAGATGGCGCCACTCGTTTTTCCCGCGAACTCTTCTCTTTTCGTCGCCAGTGAAAGTTGAGCTTACCCCCATATATCTATGGCACCATAGATATCCTGTAGATATCATATAATAAAGAGCTAGATGTCTCGTCTGCGCTGCTGGCCAATGGAGGTCGACGTCCGCACACGGCGGCCATCTTGTCACAGTCAGCTCGCTCACTCGTAACATTGTGTTTTTAATAGTGCATGTACTTTTTAAATAACCATAACTTGCTCAATTCTCTACCGATTTTCAAACGGGTTGGTTTGTTATAAATATCAGAGATTTAGTTATGACACTGCATACTTATAAATAATTATAATATTATATATTGTACATTTTAATGGGGTGGACAGAGGAGACCATAGCAAAAAAAATACTGGGTTGTTTCTACCCAAATTTGGGTAAGATATGGACGAACCATTTTTAATTAAAAAATGTAACCCAATGGCTGGGTTTGTCCATATTTTACCCAACTTTGGGTTGAAACAACCCAGCATTTTTTAGAGTGTTGGGGGTGGCACCAAAAACAAACAAAAAAAATCCAGTGTAATGTGTCGTGTGTTATACTTGTTTATGGTGAATGTATATGACTTTAAAGCCGCAGTCCGTAATTTTTTTTGGTTAAACAATTTGTATTTAATTTATTTAATTGTGTGACCTTTATCTGCCAATCGTGTATGTATTCCTATTTGGTTATTTTCCCTATTTCCTTTACTTTTGAGTGTCTGAACTGAATTGTTGAATTGAGTTTGTGTTTTTTTTAGGACCAGAAAGAAAACTCCACTGGAGTAAAAAGAACGGTAGCTGTGCATCTCAGGGTAAGACACAATCAAATTTTTTTTTTTGTGGGGTATAATTTTTGGTAACTGAGTGAACCATAGTGGCTGGAACCATCTGTCACAGGAAGAAACTCCGTGATTCCCTTCTCTGGCGGCCAGAGGGCGCCCTCGCCCGAGTATTGACTCTTTCCCATGTTTTCACTACAAGTCCAAGCAGCCCCGTGGCTGATGCTGATCATCCATGTCCAGCTGTAGCTTGTCAATGAGCTATATGTCGAACGTCGCATTACGAAACCGGAAAACAGAAGGCATCGCTTCCGGTTCAGGTCTTTTGTATGTGCTTCATGCATTTTTTTACTGTTTTACTCAAGATAACTTAAAAGGAGCGAGCAAAGATGATCATAACCAATGTCCCTCGCATGTGAAGATCGATATTTAAAAGTAAAAAAAAAAAAAAAATCTTCACACTAACGTTAATATATTTAAATAGAATAAAACGCCAATAACAAAATGAGATAGGTAGGTTAGCTGATTACCTTAAAATTCCATAGATATCGGCGTCAGTTCATACGGCTGTTAACACTTTCTATGACAAGCGGAAGCGATGCCTTCTGTTTTCCGGTTTCGTAATGCGACGTTCGACATATAGCCTATTGAGGCCCTGTCCCAAATGGCACACTCCGGACTTGTGGACTTCCTCAGAGTCCACACTTTGGTGACGTCATGTAGTGCAGACTTATAGGGCCCTTGGCGCTAGTCCACGAGGGCGCATCGAGAGGTATTTTTGGTAGTGGTGGGCAGATCGAGGCTTCGTGAAGCAATGAAACCGTTGAACCAAATGGGCCATATTGTGTCGAGGCTTCGAATCAATCCGACACCCGTCTCAAGGGTGACACCTAGTGGTCACTTGCAGGTGTTGATCTGAAACAACCTTGACGAGCCATTAAAAAAAAAATTTTTTTTTTTTTTTTATTGTATTTTTCTAATATGTGAATCTTGTAGCCTATATAGGCTCATCACTGTGCATAATGTTATTTTGGTCCTGCAAAATTAATATTAATAAAATAAATCAAGCCACAATGTCTCACTTTTTTAGAGATTTTTATTAAAAAATATAAATTTCTCTGCTGTGGAAGGACTTAGCCTACTTCTTTTTTTACAGATAATTTCTCCAGCCTTTGAAAAAATCCTCTCACAAGGGACACTTGTTGCTGGCATACAAAGGCATTTTTTAGCTAGGACATACAAATGAAAGATTACTGCTCTCTCTTTCCAGTAAGTTAGTGGATCATGAGTTATTGTACAAATACAAATACATTTGGCTTGATGTATTTTTTCACTTCCACTGTGGCATCAGCTGTAGCATTGTGTATCATCTGGGTTTGATGGATACGAGTATCAAAAAGTTCCCATAAACTGTCCTGTGTTTCTACTGGTGTTGATGGTGGTGATGATGATGGGTCTGATATCTATCTATCTATCTGAATATGTATCTAGATATGTATCTATAATCTATGTACTGTAGATATGTACCTATCTATAATCTAGCTGTCTATATATATTTATCTATGTATTTATTAATGTGTCACTATATAGCCTATCAGTCAATGTGTTGTGTAAATTTAAATTTAAGCCTAAATAGCTTATAACTAATCAAATCGCACTATGTCACTATATCACCAAAAATCCGCTATCTAAAAATCAAATTCCTCTCACAAAAAACCCACGAGGTCAATATGCGCTGATTTCACTTTTGGTCTGTTCCCGACCGTGTCAATCAAGCGCTGATTCGGCGGATCACACCTGATGAAACACTGACTACGTTTACAAGCTGTTAAAATTCGGGTTAAGGTCACTATTCGGGTTTCTGAAACATTCGGGATAACCCGTTTACATGCGTGAGCAGAGAGAGTTACTCCTGTATACATGGAATGTGTAATCAGTAGGGATGGGCATGATTAATCGACGATCGATTATTGATCATTAAGAATTTCGTCGATCACGTTAATTTGTTATCGATTAAACTAGGCCATAATGCAGGTTGCGATGCGTAGTGAATTTCACTGTGTGGCAGCAATTAAACATTTTGCGCCATACTAAGTTACCTGCGAGTTTCCGTTTTGGTTTATAAAGAAGAGTCATGAAGAGGTTATGGCCCGGGCCGGCCAAGTTAGCGCAGAGGTAACTGCATCGCGGCAACGTCAGTCCCCTCAGAGCGGGTGTTTTCCATAGACAGTATAAGAGGTGTTTTCGGCGGCTGGACTGACGGTCACAGGTTGCGGTCGCCCAGATCATGTCAACATGCATATCTTTCTCAACAAAAATCAGTAGACTGGTGCAGAGGTTGTATGTGAGTTCGCTATAACAGACTCGCTTCACATGGAAAGGTATAGTCACATGACACGGAGCATGTAGATGCTGACTCGCGATCTCCACAGTAGTGAACGCGCCGGAGAGAAATGCACATTTCACATAGGTTTTCTTTCGTTTTGAATGGTTCTGTTTAAAAGTAGAGATTTCAAGTAGCCTAGATAATATATATATGTCTCAGGTCTGTGAGGCTGTGCTGAGTTTCGGTTAATTTATGAGACGAGCTGCACTTCAGGCGCCGGCGCCTCAGTGTCGTGATTTCTCTATTGTCTGCTATGTTTACTTATTATTTATTAAATCCAGGTAATAATTTGTTGATGAAACATTGATTAAAATTAAGATACAATTAATACAAAACGAAATTCACTTTAAAGAAAGGCTTTGTGCTTTCTGTTTGAGGTCTGTGAAAGTTTTAAAGCAGTCTATCAGGGAACTGTCACGTCCGTAACATTGTTTTTTCCTCATACATGCGAACACGAAAAATAAAATAAAATGAATATATTATGTTCTGTGGAGAGCCAACCTAGGCTGGACTCCTTTATTAAGGAGTATGATATATAAACAGATGTTTCAATATATTACATGCATTTTCTGAGAATTTATATTTCAAGTTTTGACTGCAAATATCACGTCCATAATGCTGGAATGGCCCAATTATAAAATAATTTATCCTCAACTATAGTTTTGTGGTTTGTGTAGGTCCATGTTTTTTATAATATTAACTTCAAATATTAATTTAAAGATGTGGTAGCATTGGATCTGGACGGGAAGGATATTGGGAGTTGGAAGGGGTGTGTCATCATGATTCCTTCCCACACCGCGACACAGGTTCGTGGATCTGAGTAGGTCTATCGCGATTTCGGTTTTATATCGCCCTATTTAACATGATTCTTTTTTTTCTTATTTATTATTTTGGAACAAACGAGAGTCTCCGTTTAAGAACGCAGGCTCGCAGCTGCAGGTTCCGCTGCTTTAGAGCACCGCAGCGCATAGGCCTATATCTTCAAGTTTGGCCTAACCGAACGTCCAGTTTAACTGCCACAAGTTGACCGTCTTGTGATAAAGATCTCGAGGAAAAAACACGCTGTATTTTCATTGAATTTTTAATTTATAAAAAGTTAAATAAATAATACATGTTAATATAAAAATATTAACGATTAATCGATAGTCGATCGTTAATTCTCCCGACGATCGACTAAGAAAATTTAATCGAATGCCCATCCCTAGTAATCAGTCGCCAATATCCCGATGTAAACGGCGACGCACGGTTAAGGCCTTTTTATGCTTCTGCGTCATATCGACGGCGTACCCCCGCAGACCCTTCTGCGTCGACGCGAACCCCTCCGCCGTAGCTCGACGTGCACCTCCAAAAAATTGTAACTACGCGTCGAGGCGACGCAGACCACAAGGGCTGTGATTGGTCACACCCCCACCCCCCTAGCGTTCTGGCGGTGAAATGCACCGCAATGCAACACAACCCGACGCAGAACCATAAAACGGCCACGACGCCGTAGGAGTGACGGCGTAGCTACGGCGTGGAGTTGACGTAGAAGCATAAAAAGGCCTAGCGTCTGGACGTACGGACAACATTAAGACGCACTATGCGTCATTTCCGATTCTTCTTCCTGTATCTAAAGACAACAACAACAGCAGCAGCGCGCGGATAATGAATAGTTTGGGGCAGATAGCGATAGTCTTTGTTTGCGCTTTGGCGCTACTGATCCAATAAAAGACATTATATTCGTAGTTTTCACCACACCAATAAAGAAATTGGTCTCCTCCTCGCTCCAAAAGTGCGGTGCTGTGCTGCGTCTCGCCATGTTAACCTCGACTTGTTTACTTCCGCTATACTGCACGCGGGGGTTTTTTATGCGCCGTCTCTACTCAAAAGAACAAGATTCCTTGCGAATAGAACATGCGCAGAACACACATTTTGATGGGGATATGCCGAAACGCGTTTACAAGACCAAATATTCGGGTTAGAAAAGGGGTACCCCAGGTATAATATCCCGGTTTTTAAAAACCGGGATATGAGCATATCTGGGTTTTTGCCGGTGTTTACATGGCCGTGCGCGACCGGGTTATTGCTAATATTCCGGTTTTGAACGGGTTATTGGCTGCATGTAAACGTAGTCACTTGTGAAACACTTCGAGGCTTCGTTTGGCCAGAGTCACGTGACGAGTGATTCGAAACATCTGCGCTTCGGGATCTCGCAGCTTCGGCGCTTCACAGGCTTTTCTCTCTCGTTGGAGACGCTTGTGCACTAAAATGTTGAATGTTTTAATTATATAAATTATATAAATAATCTATATAATAAAAGTAGGCCTATAAAATACTGATCAAGGCCTCTACACTTCTCAGTTTCTCCAGAAGAAAAGACTCATACAATTTTTTCTCGAGATTAAATCTCTCAGGAAACCAAATACACATTTATCTACACATGAATAATTACATTTACAGGTTAGTGTATGTTCCATTAACTCCGCTAACAAGCAAAAATGATAGGTGTAATTTATTGTGATTTGAATCAAAATGGAGTCTGTGGTGTTTTTTCTCTTTTATTTTATCTGTGTAAACATCTGTGTGTGTGGTTTGATCTCTCGAGCTTCTGCTGGGTGTTTATTATTGCAGCAGAATATTATTAATTTCACATTTATATGATTTAAAGTATTTTAGTAAAGCTTCATCAAACCAATATCAAGTGCTTTTAAAGCTTTAATCTGTGGGAAACTCTTCAGGTCTTCAGGAGTGTTTGGTGATAATGTGTTCTCCTGAAGCGTTTCTTTATTTTCTCTCCTGCTCATAAAAAGCTCACAATCTTCTTTAACTCCTCTAACAATCTTCACTGTTAAACTGTTAAACTGTTACTTTAGCAGCGTTTCCACCACGGGAATTTCCCCAGGAACTGGGAACTGTGGGCTGGGACTCGGTGTGTTTACACCGCAGGATCAGGGTCTAAATCAAGTTCCGGGTAAATATTTCCCCCTCCGAAAGTCCCTGCTGGCGAAGTAGTACTTTTTCAAAGTTCAGGAACTTTCGGGGGCGGGACTTGTGCGCTGAAGATGCTGATTGGTTGTGTTCACGCCGCATTTTGATTGGATGACTCCACGCAGCATTCTATTTTAACCGGCTTTTTTTAAAAATCTATTGCGGTTCGTGGCTTCATTAAGAGTTGTCTGTCTGCAAATATGGAATAAAAAAAATAAAATAAAACAAAACACAGCTGGACCGACGACGAGGTTCAGGCTTTATTAAGCGTATTTGTGTAACAGGAAATTTTCTGCGCGTTCGTCCCAGCCATCTCACATTCAATGTCCGCAATACATCACAAACACAACTACAGCACAGTTTGAATCTCCTCCATACTCATTATAAATGTGGCGCTCAAAACTGATTACTGTGCGTCGCAGACTGGGAGGAGCCGTCGCGCGCAGTTTATAATCTTCCTGGTACTTAGTCAAGTCAAGTCAAGTCATCTTTATTTATATAGCGCTTTTAACAATACAGATTGTATCAAAGCAGCTTCACAGTGATAACATGAAAATAATACAAAAAATAATTTCATCATCATCCACCTTTAAGGCAGATCTATAATATTGTTGAATATTAAATGTCCCCAACTAAGCAAGCCAGAAGGCAAGGCAACAGCGGCAAGGAACCAAAACTCCATCAGGTGACAGAAGGGAGAAAAAAACCTTGGAGAACCCAGGCTCAGTCGGGGGCCAGTTCTCCTCTGGCCAATGAGTGAACAGTGTATGAAGTTCAGAATGAATCAGAGTATTTGTCCAGTTCCGGTTGGTTGAAGTCAGAGTGGAGAGGAGGAGAGACTGGTTGACACTTCAGGTCAGCGGCGTCGTCGTCGTGTCCTGGCGCTGGTCCTTCATCAGATCTGTTCTGGATACGGCCTGGTTCCGGTGGACAGCAGTAAACCTCGGGATAGACAGAGAGACTAATATTAGCGTAGACGCCGTCCTTCTTATGATGTACCAAGTACATCAGGATTACGGGAAGTGTTCCCGGTCCCGGCTGTTCTAAACTATGCAGCCTAATTATATAAGTCTATAATGTGTTATGTGTATGCTAGGCTGAAGAGATGTGTTTTTAGTCTAGATTTGAACTGACAGAGTGTGTCTGCTTCCCGGACAATGGTAGGAAGACTGTTCCAAAGTTTTGGTGCTAAGTAGGAAAAGGATCTACCGCCAGCAGTCGATTTTGATATTCTAGGTATTATTAACTGACCGGAATTTTGAGATCGCAGTAGACGTGAAGGACTATAATGCGTTAAGAGCTCGCTCAAGTACTGCGGAGCTAAACCATTTAGTGCTTTGTAAGTGATCAGCAATATTTTAAAATTTATCCGATGTTTAATAGGCAGCCAATGCAGAGTTGACAGAACAGGGCTAATATGGTCATACTTCCTGGTTCTAGTAAGAACTCGAGCTGCTGCGTTTTGAACTAGCTGTAGTTTGTTTGTTATGCGTGCAGGGCAACCACCCAGTAGAGCATTACAATAATCTAGCCTTGAGGTCATAAGCGCATGAACTAATTGTTCTGCATTATTCATTGAGAGCATATGTAGTAATTTAGATATATTTTTAAGATGGAAGAAAGCGGTTTTACAGATACTAGACACATGACTTTCAAATGAAAGATTGGTATCAAAGAGCACACCCAGGTTCCTAACCGACGACGAAGACTTAACAGAGCAGCCATCAAGTGTTAGACAGTACTCTAGGTTATTACGTGTGGAAGTTTTTTGTCCAATAATTAGAATCTCTGTTTTTTCTGAATTTAGTAGTAGGAAATTACTAGACATCCAATTTTTTATATCAGCTATGCATTCCGTTAATTTTGTGAATTGGTAGGTTTCGTTAGGTTTTGAAGAAATATACAGCTGAGTATCGTCGGCATAACAGTGAAAGCTAATTCCATGTTTCCTAATGATATCTCCTAATGGTAGCATATACAGAGTGAACAGCAGCGGTCCTAGTACTGAGCCTTGTGGTACGCCATACTGAACTTGTGATTGATAAGACATCTCTTCATTTACTGCTACAAACTGATAACGGTCAGATAAGTATGATTTAAACCATGCTAGTGCAATTCCACTAATGCCAACATAATGTTCGAGTCTATTTAAAAGGATGTTGTGGTCAATGGTGTCAAATGCAGCACTAAGATCCAGTAAAACTAATAGAGAGATACAACCACGATCGGATGATAAGAGCAAATCATTTGTGACTCTAACGAGAGCGGTCTCGGTACTATGGTACGGTCTAAATCCGGACTGAAAATCCTCGCAGATATCATTTCTTTCAAGAAAGGAACACAGTTGTGAGGATACTGCTTTTTCTAATATCTTTGACAGAAATGGCAGATTAGAGATCGGCCTGTAATTGACTAGCTTTGTAGGATCAAGTTGCTGTTTTTTAACAAGCGGTTTAATCATAGCTAGCTTAAAGGTTTTTGGTACGTATCCTAGAGACAAAGATGAATTAATGATATTAAGAAGAGGATCTATGACATCTGGAAGCATCTCTTTCAGCAGCTTAGTCGGTATAGGGTCTAACATGCACGGCACGTTGTCGATTTACAGTGTAAACGCAGAAAGCAACCGGTCTGGGGCGAAAAAAGTTCCTGGGACAAATTGTTCCGGGTAATTTCGGTGGAAACGCGGCTAAACTGTTAATATGTTTCTCAAATTAGTTTTGCTCTGGATGGTGAGTTTAAAATGTTCCATGATGGCTATTTAAAACTGCAGCCCAACCAGTGAAGGTGGTCGAGGTCGTCTTGTGACAGCAACACAAGCGTTACAGCAGATGTTGTGTTTCCTCTGGACTGTGCTGTACGATCCAGATCATCGAAACCCCATTTCAGATCAAGTTTACTGAACACAGTTCATACCTTGAAGGAGCTCGTCTAGAGTTGAATTGGGCACCGGCCCCAAATCATTGCTTTATTTGCCCGCCTCATACCCAAACATTTGCTGAAAACAGCATCTCATAACTGATTATCTTTGTCAGCTCTGACGTCACATTACAAGCCGTGTGAAAAATGGTTGCAGTCTCAGTGTTTTTGTGTGGGCGTCTTATTAATGCGGTGTTCACCCTGAACATTTAGAGCATCACAGCGGCATCATAATCCATAGCTGTTGAATATTAATCGTATGAAGATATCAGAAGACACTTTCATACACACAGTTATAGCAGGCGATCTGTTCCTGCTTCATTAAACCATTAGAGAAACTCTGAAATCAGTCTGAGAGGAGAAACAATCGAGACATTTTGATCAGAAATGAAGAAAAGCGTCCTGAAGAGAGTTACAGGAGAGAGCAGAGACAAACACTCACAGGATCTCAGGACACGATCAAACTGTTGCTTTAAGATGTTTTTAACTTCTCTAGTCCGTGAGAACTTTATGAGGCGCTTGTGGAAATAACACTATCTATCAGATCTAGTGGACGTTGTGGCCGACTGGAGCTCAAAGTGGTGAAGCTCAGATGACGTGAAATAATCAGTAAAACACATCAAAACTGTTAAAGATGATTCGACTGATTGTAGAGTTTCTCATGACTTTACCTCAGAACATCTTCACATCCACGTTGGTGAGTTTAAATGTGTACACATGTTCAAAATAGTTATTTTGCTCAGATTCACAAAGATACCAATGTCTGCAATCAAAAGCCAGAGATCTCATTATGAACTTAAATATTTCTCATCAAGATCATCACAGTCAGCCAAATAAAAACATTTAAACTTTTTTGTTGTTGTGTTTCAGAGGTTAAATATGACTGACGGCTCACAACACTAAACAACACATCATTGACGAGTGCCTGGAAGACCGCTGGGAGTTCGATAAACCGAATGGCATCACCGAATATTCAAAGTGCCCCCTGGGGGTATTGAAAGCGGTCTTCCACTCATCCCCCTTCCTGATGCGAACCAAATGATATGCATTACGTAAATCCAATTTTGTGAAGATAGACGCTCCCTGCAACCTCTCCAAAGCTGAAGACATCAACGGCAAAGGATAAGCATTCTTAACCGTGATGTTGTTCAACCCCCGGTAATCAATACAAGGTCGCAGAGAACAGTCCTTCTTCCCCACAAAAAAGAATCCCGCCCCGGCTGGAGAAGAGGAAGGGCGGATGAACCCAGTAGCTAGAGAATCAGAAATATATTTCTCCATAGCCTCCCTTTCTGGAGCAGAAAGTGAATATAACTTCCCCTTAGGCGGAGACGTACCTGGCAGTAAATCTATTGCACAGTCATAGGGACGATGAGGAGGAAGAGAAGCAGCCCGAGACTTACTGAACACCTCCTTCAGGTCGCGGTACTCCGGTGGCACGTTAGACAGATTCACTGACTCCTCCTGCAACACAGAACGAGAAACAGACGGAACGGCAGACGAAAGACATGAGGCATAACAATCATCACGCCAAGCAGAAACAGAGTTTAGGCCCCACTTAAACTCTTTAAAACATTTTGAAGAAAAAAACTTAACTGTTAAATTACCAGCGCAGAGATAATTAAATTATAAATCTTATTTAGATTAGCCAGATCCGGCTGACTACCTCGGGATAAGAAAGAGACACACAGACTGATATTAGTGTAGATGCCGTTCCTCTTATGATGGTTCAAGTACATTGGATGTTATGGGAAGTGTTCCTGTTCCGGTTGATTTATGCAGCCTAACAATCTCGTAACGGATGTGATTTATAGGGATGTGATAATGTGTTATGTGTATGCCAGGTTAAAGAGATGGTCTTTACTCTAGATTTACACTGACAGAGTGTGTCTGCCTCCCAAACAAAGCTAGGAAGACTATTCCAGAGTTTGGCGTTAAATAGAAAAAGGATCTACAGCCAGGGCCGGATTAACCATTAGGGCAACTGGACATCTAAGGGGCCCTGGGCACCGTCAAATATTATGTTAGATTAGGGGTGTGCGATATCACGATTTTTGATCGTGGACGATTAAAATGTCTCCACGATCTGCTTTTGAAGAAATATCGTAGTATCGTGTATTCTATCAGTTTGCAGTTCTGGCGCCTCCGTCTCAACATACTGTACAGCGCGACGTATATTCACATCAAATGCAGAGGAACGGGACACTGTAGTTCATAAAAATTAATTATTTGCATGTGCTTTAAAGCCTTGCCGGTTAAACATGTCATTCGCTGCTGATGCGCTGTTCTAACGGGCGCTTTTCTGAGCGCAAACACCCGACGCGCACATGCACTAAAGCCTGTTACTAAAGTTATCTTTCGAGTCTTATTGCTCTAATACTGTCAAATACACACAAGGTTTACATAAACAAAGTTGGTTATGTCTAAAGTGAAAGAACAGTAGAAAAAATTAAGAAAAAAATATATTAGACTCGTCGTGGGCAGATCTTAAAGAGACAGTAGCCCTAATAGTAAACATGCTGCCGCTTGTCCTTAAAGGGATAGTTACCCCCCCCCCCCCCCCCCCCCCAAAAAAAATGGGTATTTTTATTTACACACTCACTCTGTTGTTCCATACATGTATTAATTTCTTTCTTGTGCTGAACACAAAAGATTATTTAACCGGGCAGTTGCTGGTCCCCATTGACTACCTTATGGCTCTTTTCCACTGCATGGTACGGTTCGGTACGGCACGGCACGCTTTGGCGCATTTCCACTGCATGGTACGGTACGGCTCGGTACGGCACGCTTTGGCGCATTTCCACTGCATGGTACGGTACGGTTCGGTACGGCTCGCTTTAAATGGTACCACCTCTGTTGAGGTTCCAAGCGTACCGTACCGATTCCTACAAGTCATTGTGCCCAGGGGCCTCTGAGCTCTTAATCCGGCCCTGTCTACAGCCTCCAGTTGATTTTGATATTCCAGTTATCATCAACTGGCCAGAACTGTGAGACTGGATGTGAAGGATTATAAAGTGACAGAAAAGCTCAAGTACTGAGAAACTAAACCATTCAGGGATTTGTTAGTTATGAGCAGGAATTTAAACTGTATGTGATGTTGGAGAGAGAGCCAATGCAGTTGTCACAGGTCGGGGCGGGCCAAGCCAGACTGCAACCACCCCTGAAAACCGGGAACCACCTCGAGGAACGGGTCAAGGACCAGACAGACAAGGGAATAAAAATAATGACAGTATTTTATTACATTAAAATGGGTGAATTGGATAAGTCCTAATTAAAAGCTTCTTCTTGCCGCCAGGGCAGTTCAATGGGCAGCTGCTTCCAATGGAGGACGTGGGGAGACCACCAGACGGGGAGGACACTTTGAGCGGAACGCTCTACTTTGGCTGGGCATTTCTCTTCCTCTGAACAGGGAAACGGCTTCAAGGAGGCGTATGGAGACCACCAGGCGGAGAGGACACTTCAAGCGAACGCTCCGCTTCGTTGAGCACTGAAACAGTACAGGAAGGTCTCAATGGTTCAACAGTACATGAAACTCTCAACTGATATACCTCTCTCTTCTTCTGAACAGGGCAAAGGCTTCCAATAGGGGCGTGTGGAGACCACCAGGCGGGGAGGACACTTGAGCGAAACGCTCCACTTGGCTGGACACCACCGGTCTTTCTCCCACCAGGTCGAATCTCGTCTTTGGCCAGGGCTCGACTTCGCTCCAGGAAAAGCAGAAGAATGGTGCAGCGGTTGTTACGTTCGGCAAGAGAGGACTGAAGTTGGAGACAGATCAACAATTCACTCGGTGTAATAATTCACTCGTGCCACACACTTCCAAACTCTCAACACCACTTCAGTGTTAGTGCATATAAACAACGGATCCAATACTCATCACTTGCGTCTTTCCCACTGCTGACGATATTCATTAGGTCTTCGCTGACAAATCCTTCACTCCTTCCTTTCTCGTCCTCAGCTTCGATCTTCACCGCTCCACGTCCAGCTTCAATAAAAAGGACAACCCGCTGACAAACACAGTACCACACGGGAGGAGAACCACCCCAGGCGGGGAGGAGAACCGCCCCACCAGTCTCTTTCCTCTCTGTTTTTAAAGCCCCATGTAGCTGCGTGTCCCTCTCACAGCGCTCCCTTTAATTAATCCACACCTGCTGTCAATCGGGCAATTGGCCTTGCTGCCATGGCAACAGATTTGTAGTGCATAGAACGGATATTCACTGGGGATTTCTCAATCAACTGCATTCGCAAGGAACTTAGTCCCATTCTGATTTTTGTCACCCCGTGACACAGTGTTGACAGAACCGGCTCATATGATCTCACTTCCTGGTTCTAGTAAGAAATGTGGCTTTAAAAAGAAAGATTGACATCAAAGATCACTTCTACCAGTCGGTGTCAAATCGACACTTCTCAGTTTCTCCAGATGAAAATCACTTTTCATTCAGGGCCAGAATTCATTTAAAATGTAAGATCAGCAAAAGCTTGTTGATGTTCGTGATGTTAAAGGAGACGGGTGTGTGAGCGGAAACTAACTGAGGTTGGGGGAGGATTCACACACAACCAGATAAATATCTCAGTTCAGTCTTTCTGATCAATCTGAGTGTTTAGACATTAAGAGTTACTATCGTCGGCTTTCCACTGAACCGATGAAGAAAATGTTTCTCAAATTAGTTTTGCTCTGTTTGTGTTTGTGGCGTCTGGATGGTGAGTTTAAATGTGTTTTTATGTTTTAAGTTGTTTCTGTTCTGATGTGATAAATTACTGGTTAAGTTACTGGTAAATGTGTTTTTACTGGTTAAATTAGTCAGAAAGGATTTACATTCACTGTTATTCTCGTATAGAAACAAATAATGTGTGATTCTGCTGGGAGATAACTCTCTCTTGTTTGAGATTAAAGTCGATCTTAATGCAGTTATTGATATAAAACCATTTAACTATTTCTCATTCATCATCTTTTGTCTCTGAACTTCTGCAGAATATTAATCACTTCACATTTACATGATTAAAAGTATTTTTGTGAATCGTCATCAAACCAACATCAAGTGATTTTAAAGCTTTAATCTGTGAAAAACTCTGTTCTTCAGGAGCGTTTGCTGATGATGAAGTGTCAGTGAAGGAGGGAGATCCAGTCTCTCTAAACTCTGGTGTCACTGAAATGAAGGATGATGATGTGATTCTGTGGAGATTTGGAGATGAAAACACTTTAATAGCAGAAATCAATGTAACGGCCGACAGAATCACTGTATATGAAGATGTTCTCGATGGGAGATTCAGAGACAGACTGAAGCTGGACAATCAAACTGGATCTCTGACCGTCACACACACCACAACTGAACATGATGGAGATTATAAACTACAGATCAACAGTGAGATCAAGAGTTTCAGTCTCAGTGTCTACGGTGAGTAAACCTTTTGAGTGATACGGCCCCACTTATGAGATCTGCAATGTTCAGTGACGTCACATGACTGTCAGAAACTGTTCAGACGATTTGAACTGCGGCGCAAACAAACATGGCGGCGTCCATCTCACATTTTATATCAAGATCATGACGGATCGCCATGGAAACAATAAGCGGGAAACTTTCTAAAATAAATGCCTTGAAAAAACTCACCCAGTCAGAATCTCGCGTGAAAGGGTTTAATAGCCGATCGGTTTCTCGTGTTTATAATGACAAAATTAAATTAAACTCCATTTTTTATTTTCATTGTTTATGATATTGTTTATTTCCGTCACTCTAAACTCTGATAGTAATAGTAGTTTATAGTAATCATCAGGATCTTGAAATGTATGTGATGTTTGATAGAGAGCCAACGCAGTGTTGACAGAACGGCTGATATGATGTCACTTCCTGGTTCTAGTAAGAGCTCGAGCTGCTGGAGTTTGCTTGATAACACTTTACATTACAGCCGCAAATACTGCGCATTTAAAACACATTTACAGCGTAACTTTTAGTAATTATAGTGTACCTACAACTGTCACGACACACACAAGGGAAAAGGTAAGATCCAATAGCAGTTTATTAATAGGGTAATCCGTACTCACAGTCAGTCCAGGCAAAGGTCAAAATCCAACAAAGACAATCCAAAGAACACAAGAACACACGAACAACAGGAACAGAAGTGTGGGGACAATATACAAGGACTCCGTGCCAAACACTGAAACTGACAGGGTATATATACACAAGTGCTAATTTAGGTGACAAGAAACAGCTGAACACAATGAACACTAAGTGACAGACAGGATCATGGGAAATGTAGTGAGAATGTGGATGACACCGTGGGGAAGAGGACATCTAGTGGACACCAGGAATACACAAACCAGACACTGTGACATAACCCCCCCTCTACGGAGCGGCTACCAGACGCTCCAAGACCCACAAATAACAAACAAAACAAGAGTCCAGGCGGGAGGTGGAATGGTGGAGGATCAGGGGGAGGGATGGAGGGCCAGGACCATGAAGGGGAACAGGAACAGGGGATGACAATTTAACCGGCGGCCGTGGCTTAGCAGACAGTCCATCGGGCGGCCAGGGCGGAGACGACAGTCCATCTGGCGGCCAGGGCGGAGAAGACCCCTCGGGCGACGACAAGGACGAAGACGACCCCTCAGGCGGCCACGGCGGTGAAGACCCCTCGGGCGGCCACGGCGGTGAAGACCCCTCGGGCGGCCACGGCGGTGAAGACCCCTCGGGCGGCCACGGCGGTGAAGACCCCTCGGGCGGCCACGGCGGTGAAGACCCCTCGGGCGGCCACGGCGGTGAAGACCCCTCGGGCGGCCACGGCGGTGAAGACCAGGGTGAAAACGACCACTCGGGCGGCCATGGCGGAGACGACCAGGGTGAAGCCGACCACTCGGGCGGCCATGGCGGTGAAGACCAAGGCGGAACAGAGACAGACCCTGGCTCAGGAACTGCAACAGACACCACCGGCTCAGGAACTGCAACAGGCACCACCGGCTCAGGAACTGCAACAGATACCACCGGCTCAGGAACTGCAACAGACACCACCGGCTCAGGAACTGCAACAGACACCACCGGCTCAGGAACTGCAACAGACACCACCGGCTCAGGAACTGCAACAGACACCACCGGCTCAGGAACTGCAACAGACACCACCGGCTCAGGAACTGCAGGAAACAGACACCACCGGCTCAGGAACTGCAACAGACACCACCGGCTCAGGAACTGCCACAGACACCACCGGCTCAGGAACTGCAACAGACACCACCGGCTCAGGAACTGCAACAGACACCACCGGCTCAGGAACTGCAACAGACTGCAACAGACACCACCGGCTCAGGAACTGCAACAGACACCACCGGCTCAGGAACTGCCACAGACACCACCGGCTCAGGAACTGCAACAGACACCACCGGCTCAGGAACTGCAACAGACACCACCGGCTCAGGAACTGCCACAGACACCACCGGCTCAGGAACTGCCACAGACACCACCGGCTCAGGAACTGGAACAGACACCACCGGCTCAGGAACTGCAACAGACACCACCGGCTCAGGAACTGCAACAGACACCACCGGCTCAGGAACTGCAACAGACGCGGGCACCGGCTCAGGAACAGACTCGGCAGGCGTGACGTGAAGCTCAGGCTCGGCGGGCGTGACGTGATGCTGGATCGGGGCCGGCAGGGCGAGCAGCTCGGGCGGGGCTGGCAGAGCAGCATGCCTAACCGGCGCGTCAGGGATGGCAGTCACCTCTGGGATGGTCTCTGGGTTAAGAACCACTGGGCGGTCCGTTGAAAAGGTCCTTCTCCTTCTCTTCCGTCTCCGGACCACCGGAATCGGAACCACCAGAACTGACTCAGGAGCAGACACTGGCTCCGGCCCTGGAACAGCAGACACCGGCTCCGGCCCTGGAACAGCAGACACCGGCTCCGCCCTGGAACAGCAGACACCGGCTCCGGCCCTGGAACAGCAGACACCGGCTCCGGCCCTGGAACAGCAGACACCGGCTCCGGCCCTGGAACAGCAGACACCGGCTCCGGCCCTGGAACAGCAGACACCGGCTCCGGCCCTGGAACAGCAGACACCGGCTCCGGCCCTGGAACAGCAGACACCGGCTCCGGCCCTGGAACAGCAGACACCGGCTCCGGCCCTGGAACAGCAGACACCGGCTCCGGCCCTGGAACAGCAGACACCGGCTCCGGCCCTGGAACAGCAGACACCGGCTCCGGCCCTGGAACAGCAGACACCGGCTCCGGCCCTGGAACAGCAGACACCGGCTCCGGCCCTGGAACAGCAGACACCGGCTCCGGCCCTGGAACAGCAGACACCGGCTCCGGCCCTGGAACAGCAGACACCGGCTCCGGCCCTGGAACAGCAGACACCGGCTCCGGCCCTGGAACAGCAGACACCGGCTCCGGCCCTGGAACAGCAGACACCGGCTCCGGCTCTGGAACAGCAGACACTGGCTCCGGCTCAGGAACAGACACGGGCACCGGCTCAGGAACAGACACGGGCACCGGCTCAGGAACCGCAGGTGTGACGTGAGGACTGATGGCGACATCCAGAACACCAGCGGGCTGCACAGACAAAGCCTCCGGGATGACAGCGGGCTGTTCGGGGACGGCCTTCGGGACAACAACGGGCTGCTCGAGGACGACCTCCGGGAAGACTGCTCGGACAGAGTCAGTGGCAGATCGGCCAACTTGGACACCAGTTCACTCCTCCTTCGGACGAGTCCAATAGAGGCAATCGTGCTGGCTGATGGTGCGGAGTGTGGTGGGTCATTCTCCATGGCCGACAGAGACACTGGTTCGGCGGCGGCGATCTTGTCTGGAGACACCGGCGCGAGGTCAGTCCTCCCCTCTGGAAAAACAAATGGGTCTGACGTAACCCACCGGCTGCGCTTCTGCAGGTAATTAATGAACCCCCAAAAATCCAGAGTCTCCAGCCCCATCATCTCACACTGCGGCAAAGGGTCGTCAAGGCAGTTGTTAAAAAAGTCCTTAAGTGTCACATCATTGTACCCCATACCTCTCGATAGAGTCCAAAATGTCTGAGACAAGCCATTTACGGACTGGCCCTGCTGACGTAGGGCCATTAAATTACTAAATCTTCCCCTCCTCTCCTTCGTAGTAGTGGGGGGAAGAATACGTAAACCCATACTGCTGGATCTTGTAGTGACGGAGTCCTTCTGTCACGACACACACAGGAAAAGGTAAGATCCAATAGCAGTTTATTAATAGGGTAATCCGTACTCACAGTCAGTCCAGGCAAAGGTCAAAATCCAACAAAGACAATCCAAAGAACACAAGAACACAAGAACACACGAACAACAGGAACAGAAGTGTGGGGACAATATACAAGGACTCCGTGCCAAACACTGAAACTTAAAGGGTATATATACACAAGTGCTAATTTAGGTGACAAGAAACAGCTGAACACAATGAACACTAAGTGACAGACAGGATCATGGGAAATGTAGTGAGAATGTGGATGACACCGTGGGGAAGAGGACATCTAGTGGACACCAGGAATACACAAACCAGACACTGTGACAACAACATGCTAAGTTTTAGGAATAAAGTGGTAATAACCAGAAGAATTAACTCATTATTTATACTGTCGGTATTTTAAAACAAAGCGGATCTTATTCTGATATTATTATAACAATCTTACATTCTGGAGAAATTGAGCGAGAACATACACTGCAAACCTTTTTGTAATAATAATATACCAATACATATACGCTTTTTGAAAATTATAGGGTATATCTGTGCATTTATATTTTCTTTTAACAAAAGTGCACTGAGAACTAAAACTATTGCAACTTTTGCTGAAATACTGTATAAATATTCTCTTGTTCATGTAGTTACAGGGAAAGTGTGACTTCTGCGACAGAACATTAAGTGTTGCTTTTACTCTTTTGTTTCATTAAGTTAATAACACTTTCTTTTCTTATTTCTCTTCTATTCTATATATTTAAAAATGTTTTTGATTCTTTTTTGTTATTTTTCCATTTATAAATCTATTTCTCTTTCCATTCATCATCTTTGTACTGCTGGAAAATATTATTCATTTAAATGATTAAAAGTATTTTAGTGACATCAAGTGAATTTTAAACCTTTAATCTGTGAAAAACTCTGTTCTTCAGGAGCGTTTAGTGAGTGGGTGCCAGTGAAGGAGGGAGATCCAGTCTCTCTAAACTCTGGTCTCACTGACATGAAGGATGATGATGAGATTCGGTGGAGATTTAAAAACACTGTAATCGCAGAAATCAATGTAACGGCCGACAGAATCACTGTATATGAAGATGTTCTTGATGGGAGATTCAGAGACAGACTGAAGCTGGACAATCAAACTGGATCTCTGACCGTCACACACACCACAACTGAACATGATGGAGATTATAAACTACAGATCAACAGTGAGATCAAGAGGTTCAGGCTCATTGTCTTAGGTGAGTTAAATATTAGTTTAACTTGTTTTATATTTTAATCAGCACAAAGATACCATTAATAATTCAAACTCCATTTTGCTTTTGGTGTTTAAAGATATTCATTTCAAATTTACATTTCAAACTATTTATAAACCATCAAGTGACCGTCTAAATCTGTGATGAACCGTGTGTGTGTGTGTGTGTGTGTGTGTGTGTGTGTGTGTGTGTGTGTGTGTGTGTGTGTGTGGTGATTTAGGACTGGTGTCAGTGAAGGAGGGAGATCCAGTCTCTCTAAACTCTGGTCTCACTGAAATGAAGGATGATGATGTGATTCTGTGGAGGTTTGGATATAAAAACACTTTAATAGCAGAAATCAATAAACCGGCCGACAGAATCACTGTATATGAAGATGTTCTTGATGGGAGATTCAGAGACAGACTGAAGCTGGACAATCAAACTGGATCTCTGACCGTCACACACACCACATCTGAACATGCTGGAGTTTATTATCTACAGATAAACCGTAAAATCAAGAGATTAATTCTCAGTGTCTTTGGTGAGTTCAAAAACGTTTAAACCTGTTATTTAATGACACAATTCATACACCATTTTGTTTTTGTTATTTTATATTTTTTATTTAAATTTTAACCATTCAATTTAGAAAACCATTATAAAGTGATTTAACAGTATTAATCTGTGACAAACTCTGTTTCTGTTTGTTCTGTGTGTGTTTGACAGATGAAGTGACGTCAGTGTCAGTGAAGGAGGGAGATTCAGTCTCTCTAAACTCTCGTCTCACTGAAATAAAGTATTATAATCGGATTCAGTGGAGATTTGGATATGAAAACACTTTAATAGCAGAAATCAATAAACCGGCCGACAGATTCACAGTATATGAAGATGTTCTTGATGGGAGATTCAGAGACAGACTGAAGCTGGACAATCAAACTGGATCTCTGACCGTCACACACACCACATCTGAACATGAAGGAGTTTATAAACTAATTATGTTTTCAGATATAATGATGTATTCAGATCTGATGGTTACAGAAAGTTTCTCATCAAAAGTATTCAGAGTTTCTGTCTATGGCGAGTAGAGATCATTTTTCTTCTCCTTCAAATATTCTTATTTACTATTTACATGTTTGAATCGTTTATAGTTTGAGATGACAGACCGTATAAAAACTCAGTTGGAACCGAATATAATATTGTTGATTAGATTTGATCATATTTCTGTGTATTCAGAAATATTAGTTGATGTCGGCGCTGATATTAGTGTTTATTGACTGATCTGATCTCAGTCTGATGTGTTTATTCCTCAGACTCTGTCCACTGTTGTGGTCCTACTGAAGCTGTGATCCGATTGGTCCTCTCTGCTCTGGTGGGCGTGGCTACTGTCAGTATTGTGGTTTATGACATCAGATCCAGAAGAGCTGAACGAGATCAAGCACATATTCACACATCAGGTACATGATTGATGATGTCATTTATCACAAACTGATTTATCATATATTAATGTATGTCAGATATATTTATGCCTTGATATGTTCATCTTTTTCAGGAAGTATTGAAATCTAAAGCAGAACGCTGAACTTTAAAGGTTCTTCAAGTGTGTTTTTGTCATAATTAATACTGTATATTTACGCTTGATTTTTTTTTTGTTGAGTCATTGTTTATATTTCTCTCAGATAGAAAAAAAGAGACACAGATCTCACTTTACTGCTGCTGTATATTTGCTGTATGTGTTTTCTTGCCTTTATCAATAAAGTTTCTCACTCTGAGGTTCAAGAGTCTCTCCATGTTTTATTACATTTATCATGTCGAGCGCCTCCTGGAGGAATACAGACTTTATAAATAGTTTAAAGATTTCAGAAGTGTGGAACATATATCTTTACATTATTAAAATATTATTTGAAACATTATTTGTAAATGTTTACATTATTATTATCTCATCAAATGTATTTGTTCATCTATCCACAATAATAAACAACTTCCCCAGCTTCTGCTTTAACATGAGAAATCACAGATTGAAATACATAAACACAACATATCGATGCTCCATTTCCTCCAACAAGTCTTTAAATCTCTAGTGTGATCTGTCTCTGGTCTCGTCTGAGCAACTCCTCCATCTAGTGGCTCACCCTGAACTCACATGTTATCAGGAGTTATTTACTCAGTCTCTGTAATGAGATCCAGTGATTGTGTCGTTACTCAAGAAAGCCTCTAGATGGCGCTGTGTTCAGTATTATGTGACGAACACTATGAAACGAGTAATGAAGAATAAAACCACATGTTGAAGTGTTCAGAGAAAATAACCAGACATATTAAAACTGCACTGAGAAATATTTCATTCAAATCACTGAACAAAACATGATACCAGGAGTGAACTCAAACTAAAAACAGCTCACTGGATATTTTCTCTTTTTCAGACCATTCTCTGTAAACCCTAGAGATGGTTGTGTGTGAAAATCCCAGTAAATTAGCAGTTTCTGAAACACTCAGACCAGTCCGTCTGGCACCAACAACCACGACACGTTCAAAGTCACTTAAATCCTCACTCTTCCCCATTCAGTTTGAACTTCAGCAAATCGTCTTGATCATGGCTGTGTCTGAAATCGCCTCCTATACCCTTAAAGCGGCACTCGGTAACTCTAGCCTCCGCTTTGCTGATCTTCTCAACGAGCTCCCCCTACAGCTGCGGTGCGTATATTTTTCACATCACTGTCGTAAAGTCACTTGCGGCGCGCCGGCGCCCTCCTCCCCCTTTCTACCGCTGCTCATGTCTACTTCCTGCTCAGCTACTGTTCGGATGCTTTTGCTTACTGCTCCGCGCTTTGCTCTATCGCTTTTATATTTTTATATTTTATCTTCTTTTATCAACTAATTTCAACTTCAGCAAATCAGCACAGTGCTCAAACGCTTGGATTACAACAAAAAAGCTGAATTATTTTACTTGACCAGCCTCCCACTGAAAGCTTACATTCCGAGGAAGAGAAAACACAACTGCATAAGGATAAGAGAAAATGCCTCTTCTGGAATCTACTTGCTGCAGCAATTGCCACAGACTTTTACAAAGGATTGCAGTTCTTGAAACAAAGTTATTTGCGGGACCACCAAACCAGACGGAACACACAACAGAGCTCCGTCATGGACGCCCTCAGCATACAGCAGGTGAGCCCCATGAATCTACTGCTCCTCCACAGGCCATACTGAGTGTAGAGAAACAAGCCGATCGACTTACAAATCGATGGCACACACAGGGAGCGAGACCCAAAGGCACTCGAGACATCAGATTGTCACGAGTATCACATATTGCCGCAGTAGCATCCTCTACCCCAGATACGGCTCTGACAAGGATTGCAAACACTGGTCTCCTACCACCGCCTATACATCTTGAGAACAGATTTGAAGTATTAATGAATGTAAATGAAGAATCCCCAAACGTGATGAATGTGATCGAACACAGACTGGATAAGCCAGTAGCTAACACTGATGCTAACTGGCGCTCAAGGTCGAGCAGACAGCGGTGCTCAAGGTCGAGCAGACAGCGGCACTCAGCTCAGAGCGCAGCCGAGCACACGACTCTGCTAGTGGGTGACTACATTATCCGACACACTAGTTGCAGGGATACAACTACGTGCTGCCTTCCGCAAGCAACAATTTCTGTTGTAAACAGGGAACTTGAGAACATTCTGATGAAACATAAGACTGCAAATCGACTCATCATTCATGTGGGGAAAAATGATATTCATAAAGAGCAGTCAGAACTTCTTAAGAAGGATTTTAATGAACTTCTTGAAACACTTAAAAGACTGAAAGTACAAACATTCATCAGTGGCCCACTCCCAGCAAGAGGAACAAACAGGTTTTCACGGTTGCTTGGGCTTAATACATGGCTCCAAAAAACCTGCAATATAAAAGGAGTGAACTTCATTGACAACTTCAATCTTTTCTGGAGTCAGAGGCAACTGTTCCAACAGGACGGCCTCCACCCAAACAAACTTGGTTCAAGAGTGCTAAAAGACAATATCTACTTCTCCCTCAATCATCCTTCTGCAGTGTGTGCCAATCCACTCAACCTGAATGGCACACACACACCTGGACACAGTATGAATGACCACAGGACTTCACTCCAGCACCTGAATGGACATGCGGTTGACACGTCACACAAGGACAATGATAACACCACTCAGCCACAACAACTTCTGCTCACGGACACAATCTCAGCTGAGCCCTGCCCACAGATAGACTGTGACATACTAGAACTGCTCCAAGACTCAGCACCCAAGGACGACTTCCTGGAAAACAGCCAGGGAAACCAGGACAGCATATTACAGCCTCCGATAACACCAGAGCAACAGCCCCTCTCACCAGACACGCTATCTCTATCTCCACCATCTCCACTTCTGGGCTTCTCAGAGAAAATGGAAAAACTGGTCTATGCTGGAACCAAACTATCCCACTCTTTTGCAAGCCCCCAGATATCAACCAAAAAACAGCAGGCCCCAAAACCACCAAAGCCTGCTGGCCCCGCTCGCCCTCCCCCTCCTCCTGCAAGAGTTCTTCGGGCTCTGCCACAACGACAGGGGTCACACCCTCCTCCTTCTGCTCGAGGTGAACCAAAAACAACTGATACCAGCTCTCATTGATATGTGCCGGGTCCCCGCTATGATAACAGTAACTTTCTCAAATGTTTACAGAATAAGCGGGAACCCTGTGTGCCTGTATCTTTCTCTATTGCTGTTCGATTACATGATAGAAAGTCTAAGGCCTTCAAAAGCCGTACAGCAAACCCATCTAATCTGGTGCCTATTTCACGCCAAACTAAGACTGCTGTGTGTACAAAAAGTAAGACTGTCAAGTTAGCACTTTTAAACATCTGCTCACTTAAAAATAAATCACTTCTAGTCTCGTATTAGCTTCGTTAATTAGAATTAACGAAGCTAATAATATAATTAGCTAATAAATCACTTCTAGCCTCGTATTAGCTTCGTATTTCTTTCTGTTTTGAACCATCATTTATTATAAATTCTAGTTGTTTATACTACTAAATACAGCTTACTCAACATCTCAGATTAACCTGACACTGCTAGCTTCCGTTATTGTCAGCACAACACGCTAACTCGCTAGCCTTTTAACGCACCACCCGTGCGCTCAGTTATTTATTTTTATCTCGCACGCCCGCGCCTTTGAGTTCATAAAAGCCCAGGTGAGTAAGAATCAGTCAACAAACACGGTGAGTAATGTCTTCTCCTGTTATTGTCACCTGCACTTCATGTCACATGTTTACCATAGCCTTCTCTGTCGGCAATATAGGATTTATATGTGATAAATGCAAGGAGACAGTCAGGCTGACAGAGAAGATTTCAGAACTAGAGACACGCATCCAAACTTTAATCGAGAATAGTAAGAAGAGTGCTAGAGCTTTAGATACTATTTTGGATGCGCCTAGCCTAGTTAATTCTTTACATGAGTCGGTTCCGGCTGAAGTAGAGCCCGTGCAGCAGGGCAGATGGGTGACAGTGAGGGATCGCTCTAGTCGCGGATCAAAAAACCACTTTTCCGTTCCGATAACAAATCGATTTGCCCCGCTCAGTGAAACACCCACTGAGAATTATTCTGATTGTGCCCTAGTTATTGGCGATTCTATTACACGGAACGTGAAAATAGAGACACCAGCCACCATAGTCACATGTTTGCCGGGAGCCAGAGCGCCTGACATCAAAGCAAATTTGAAAGTGCTGGCTAATGCTAAACGTAAATTCTCTAAGATTATTATTCACGTCGGCACTAATGATGTTCGACTCCGCCAGTCGGAGATCACCAAAATTAATATTAAAGAGGTGTGTGAACTTGCAAGTACGATGTCAAGCACTGTAATTTGCTCTGGCCCCCTTCCTGTTCGCCGGAGTGATGAGATAGTTAGTAGATTGTGTTCACTCAATGGCTGGCTGTCTGGGTGGTGTCCGCAGAATAATATAGAATTCATTGACAATTGGAAAAGTTTTTGGGGCAAACCTGACCTGTTGAAAAGAGATGGTATTCATCCCTCCTGGGATGGTGCTGCTCTTCTCTCTAGTAATTTGGCTCATAGTCTTAGAGCTAAAACATGACAATCTGGGCCTCAGGTCAGGAAGCAGACAGACTGGCTTAACCGACCGTCTGCTAGCGGCCTCACGTCACCAAGGTCAGATAAATCCCATCACATAGAGCCTCTTTCACCTAGATATCATCATATAGAGACTGTGTCTGTTCCCCGAACTTGGAAATCCAAAATACGTTCAAACCCATCTAAGGTTAAAAATTTAATTGATCTTCAACAAATAAAAAACAGATATAATACAAATGAGCAAATGATAAATCTTGGGTTGCTGAATATTCGATCTTTTACTTCAAAAGCGCTAATAGTTAATGATATGATTACAGATTATAACCTAGATGTGCTGTGTTTAACAGAAACCTGGCTAAAACCAAACGATTACATTGCTTTAAACGAGTCAACCCCACAAGATTACGGTTATAAACATGAACCTCGTCTGAAACGCAAAGGAGGAGGTGTTGCTGTAATTTATAGTAATATTTTCAAAACCACTAAGAAATCTAGTTGTAAATATAATTCTTTTGAAGTGTTGGTGCTTAATGTAAAAATATATAGTGTAACCGATAAATCACGTTTGAAAATTCTGCTGGCTACTGTATACAGGCCACCAGGGCACCATACAGACTTTATCAAAGAATTTGCGGACTTTCTATCAGAATTAGTATTGGCTGCAGATAAAGTACTAATTGTTGGTGACTTTAATATACACATAGATAATGAAAAAGATGCATTGGGATTGGCATTTAAAGACATTATAAACTCAATTGGAGTTAGACAACACGTGTCAGGACCGACTCATTGTCGTAATCATACTCTAGATCTAATACTATCACATGGAATAGATGTTGATGCCGTTGAAATACTGCAGCAGAGCGATGACATCTCAGATCATTATCTAGTCTCGTGTAAATTACATTTAGCCAAGGCTGCAAAGCCGACTCCGTGTTATAAATATGTTAGACCGATCACTTCTGCCACTAAAGATTGCTTTATCAATAATCTTCCTAATCAGTTTCATCATCTCAGCATCCCGGATAGCTTAGAAGAACTTGATATTGCAACAGAAACTTTTAACTCTCTCTTTTCCAGCACTTTAGACACAGTTGCTTCGCAGCGCTTAAAGAAGATTAAAGAACATAGTCCAACGCCGTGGCTCAACGAGCACACTCAGGCCCTTAAGAGAGCAGCCAGAAAAATGGAGCGCAACTGGAAGAAAACAAAACTAGAGGTGTTTCGGATTTCATGGAAGGAGAGCTCGATTGCTTACAGAGAGGCTTTAAAAGCTGCTAGATCTGCTTATTTTTCAACCCTATTAGAAGAAAATAAACATAATCCTAGGTATTTATTTGAAACAGTGGCTAAACTAACGAAAAAGAAAGCTTCAAGCCCAGAAGTTTCCAAGCAACACAGCAGTAATGACTTTATGAACTTCTTCACTTATAAGATCGATAATATCAGGTAGGGATGCACCGATGTGAATATTGTGGCCGATACCGATAACCGATATTAATATTGCTGTTATGGCCGATACCGATATTTACCGATGTCGATATCTCTGTATAGAAAACACATTTTTATGATAATCAAATAAAGAGCTATTTTCCAAAACACTTTTTTTTTTTTTTTTTACTTTTGTAATTTATTTTCAGAAATTACTGATATTGGGCACCTTTACCTGTGTGTACCAATATCAGTCATTAATAATTTGTATGTCCACTCTAGCCGCGACGCGACTGCGAGTTGCATACAAATCAATCAAAACCCAGAGCCAATCAGAACAGCGTGTGGGCAGGCTGTCGCGTCAAGTGCACAGCACCAGAGAGTAATCTTGACGGCAATCGCAAGAAAATGGATAAGTAGCTACATAATCAAATTCACAAATATTACACCATTTAAACAGTATTCAAATACATAGGCTACTGAGTTACTTAAACAATCTTTGTCAAATAATACATTTGTTTCTTCAGTTTGAACGTTCTTGTTTCCATTTGTTTAATTTCAAGATCTGAGGTGAATTATCCATTGTTGCTTTTACAGCTACAAAGCTGGAGCACTAAATGATATTCAAAGTCACATTACACGCTTTTAACATTAAATAAAGCACATAAACAGTGCCTGAGATTATCATTGCCACACGTTGTGTTTGTTGTTCCAGCGCGACGTCGCAGAAAAATAGAAACAGTTTCTAAAATAGAATCGTCGCGTGTCGCCGTCGCGGCTGGTTAGGACATAAAGCTCTGATTAACATTGAAAATATACCTTTTATCGCGTGTCGCGGCATCGCGTGTAGTTAGGACACGGTGTAATGACTAGTTCGCGCGCCCACAATGAAGTGCGCGTGCCTACACACAAACCCGGGTTCAAACCTCGCCCCGTCCAGCACGGGAGATATAACAAATGTTGATCGTGTGCCCACCATAAAGTACGCACCAAATAAAAACGGTTCCCACAGTATCAGTTATTCCCCTCGCTCTGACGAGACGTGATAAAGGGTGCACCCTCTGTAAAGCGCGCGCCCTACACAGCAGCGCTGTTCACAGCTGAAATGCGCTCGTGCAAAAAACAAACATCCCCGCCCCCACACGCACGTCAAATACACAGGAATGATAATCGGCCTGTTCACATCGGCCATATTTTGACATCGGAACGATACCGATGTGTAAAACAATGACCATATCGGCCGATATTATATCGGCGGCCGATATATCGTGCACCCCTAATATCAGGGACAAAATTATAACTATGCAACCGTCTAATACAGTATCGCATCAGGAAGTGCATTGTAGTCTCCCTGAGGGAAAATTTGATTCATTTATTGCTATAGGAGAGGAAGAATTTTGCAAACTCGTCAAATCATCTAAATCGACAACGTGCATGTTAGACCCTATACCGACTAAGCTGCTGAAAGAGATGCTTCCAGATGTCATAGATCCTCTTCTTAATATCATTAATTCATCTTTGTCTCTAGGCTACGTACCAAAAACCTTTAAGCTAGCTATGATTAAACCGCTTGTTAAAAAACAGCAACTTGATCCTACAAAACTAGTCAATTATAGGCCGATCTCTAATCTGCCATTTCTGTCAAAGATATTAGAGAAAGCAGTATCCTCACAACTGTGTTCCTTTCTAGAAAGAAATGATATCTGCGAGGATTTTCAGTCCGGATTTAGACCGTACCATAGTACCGAGACAGCTCTCGTTAGAGTCACAAATGATTTGCTCTTATCATCCGATCGTGGTTGTATCTCTCTATTAGTATTACTGGATCTTAGTGCTGCATTTGACACCATTGACCACAACATCCTTTTAAATAGACTCGAACACTATGTTGGCATTAGTGGAATTGCACTAGCATGGTTTAAATCATACTTATCTGACCGTTATCAGTTTGTAGCAGTAAATGAAGAGATGTCTTATCAATCACAAGTTCAGTATGGCGTACCACAAGGCTCAGTACTAGGACCGCTGCTGTTCACTCTGTATATGCTACCATTAGGAGATATCATTAGGAAACATGGAATTAGCTTTCACTGTTATGCCGACGATACTCAGCTGTATATTTCTTCAAAACCTAACGAAACCTACCAATTCACAAAATTAACGGAATGCATAGCTGATATAAAAAATTGGATGACTAGTAATTTCCTACTACTAAATTCAGAAAAAACAGAGATTCTAATTATTGGACAAAAAACTTCCACACGTAATAACCTAGAGTACTGTCTAACACTTGATGGCTGCTCTGTTAAGTCTTCGTCGTCGGTTAGGAACCTGGGTGTGCTCTTTGATACCAATCTTTCATTTGAAAGTCATGTGTCTAGTATCTGTAAAACCGCTTTCTTCCATCTTAAAAATATATCTAAATTACGTCATATGCTCTCAATGAATAATGCAGAACAATTAGTTCATGCGTTTATGACCCCAAGGCTAGATTATTGTAATGCTCTACTGGGTGGTTGCCCTGCACGCTTAATAAACAAACTACAGCTAGTTCAAAACGCAGCAGCTCGAGTTCTTACTAGAACCAGGAAGTATGACCATATTAGCCCTGTTCTGTCAACACTGCATTGGCTGCCTATTAAACATCGTATAAATTTTAAAATATTGCTGATCACTTACAAAGCACTAAATGGTTTAGCTCCGCAGTACTTGAGCGAGCTCTTAACGCATTATAGTCCTTCACGTCTACTGCGATCTCAAAATTCCGGCCAGTTAATAATACCTAGAATATCAAAATCGACTGCTGGCGGTAGATCCTTTTCCTACTTAGCACCAAAACTTTGGAACAGTCTTCCTAACATTGTCTGGGAAGCAGACACACTCTGTCAGTTCAAATCTAGACTAAAAACACATCTCTTCGGCCTAGCATACACATAACACATTATAGACTTCTAATTAGGCTGCATAGTTTAGAACAGCCGGGACCGGGAACACTTCCCGTAATCCTGATGTACTTGGTACATCATAAGAAGGATGGCGTCTACGCTAATATTAGTCTCTCTGTCTATCCCGAGGTTTACTGCTGTCCACCTGAACCAGGCCGTATCCAGATCTGATGAAGGACCAGCGCCAGGACACGACGACGACGCCGCTGACCTGAAGTGTCAACCAGTCTCTCCTCCTCTCCACTCCGACTTCAACCAACCGGAACTGGACAAATACTCTGATTCATTCTGAACTTCATACACTGTTCGCTCATTGGCCAGAGGAGAACTGGCCCCCGACTGAGCCTGGGTTCTCCCAAGGTTTTTTTCTCCCTTCTGTCACCTGATGGAGTTTTGGTTCCTTGCCGCTGTTGCCTTGCCTTCTGGCTTGCTTAGTTGGGGACATTTAATATTCAACAATATTATAGATCTGCCTTAAAGGTGGACGATGATGAAATTATTTTTTTGTATTTTCATGTTATCACTGTGAAGCTGCTTTGATACAATCTGTATTGTAAAAAGCGCTATATAAATAAAGATGACTTGACTTGACTTGACTAGTCAATGACTTAATAACCACATACAACCTGGATTTTATGTTTCTAAATGAAACTTGGCTAGAAGACAACTGCAGTGCAACTGTCCTCAATGAAACATCCCCTGATAACTATACTTTTATGAGTGTCTGCAGAGCGGGTAGGAGAGGTGGGGGAGTAGCTGCTCTTTTTAAAGATGTCTATCAATGTAAGCAAATATCATTTGGTAATTACCCGTCTTTCGAATATCTGGGTATTGTGTTAAAAGGTGCTCCACGCATTTTACTTATAATTGTTTACAGGCCTCCAAAATACTCTTCAGCCTTTTCTGAGGACTTTACAGAACTGTTATCAACCATTTCCTCAGAGTTTGACTGTTTTGCTATTTCTGGAGATTTTAACATTCACATAGACAATGCAGAAAACAATATGGCAAAAGAAATCAAAACTGTTTTAAAAACTTTTGATCTGACTCAGCATGTACATGGACCGACACACAATCGTGGACACACTCTAGATATACTTATCAGTAAGGGTCTAAACATTTCATCGATTGTTATTAAGGATGTAGCACTGTCTGATCATTTCTGTATTTTCTTTGATATATTGATCTCTCCTGCCATTGAAGCTAGATCTGTGTCTGTCAAGAAGAGATGCTTAAATGAGAACACTAGTGTACTATTTATGAAGGCTATATCTTTAACACCAAGCATATCTGCTGACTCTGTTGATTTTCTCCTTGATTCTTTTAACTCAAAAGTTAAAAGTGTAATTGATGATATTGCTCCTGTGAAAGTCAGGAAGAGTGGTAGACAAAAGGCACCTTGGAGAAACTCAACAGCAGTGCAAAATATGAAAAGACAATGCAGAAAAGCAGAGCGCATGTGGCGGAAGACAAAACTTGTAGTCCACTATAACATCTACAAAGACACCATCCATGCTTTCAATATGGAATTAGGCAAAGCTAGACAGACTTTCTTCTCAAATATTATTAACAGCAACTTAAACAACACACGCACTCTTTTTGCTACTGTAGAGAGATTAACAAACCCCCCGAGCCAGATTCCCAGTGAAATGCTCTCAGACAGCAAGTGCAGTGAGTTCGCTTCTTTCTTCTCTGAGAAAATCAATAATATCAGAAAGGTGATCAGCACATCCTTGAGTTGCACTGGGGTCAGACAGATCAGACCACAACCTGAGAAAGTAGTTACTATGTCTGATTTCAAAGAAATTGATGGCAAAATTTTAGAAGAAACCGTACAGCACCTTAAAACATCAACCTGCGCCCTTGACGCTCTTCCCACATCTTTCTTCAAAAGTGTGTTAAACTGTTTAGAAGCAGATCTCCTAGAAGTGGTAAATGCCTCACTTCTCTCTGGAAGTTTTCCAAACTCCCTGAAAACTGCAGTTGTCAAACCCCTCCTGAAAAAGAGTAATATGGATAAGACTATATTAAGCAATTATAGACCGATCTCAAATCTTCCTTTCATTGGCAAGATCATTGAAAAAGTTGTTTTCAATCAGCTGAACAAATTCTTAAGCTCGAATGGATACTTTGACAATTTTCAATCTGGTTTCCGATCGCATCACAGCACAGAGACAGCGCTCATAAAGATAATAAACGATATTCGCTTAAATACTGATACAGGCAAATTATCAGTGTTGGTGCTACTCGACCTCAGTGCTGCTTTTGACACTGTCGATCACAACATACTTCTTGACAGGCTGGAGAACTGGGTGGGTCTTTCTGGGATAGTCCTAAAATGGTTCAGGTCATACTTAGAAGCGAGAGGTTATTATGTGAGTATAGGAGACCATAAGTCTGAGTGGACATCCATGACATGCGGAGTTCCTCAAGGCTCAATTCTTGCGCCACTCCTATTCAACCTGTACATGCTTCCAATGAGCCAAATAATGAGAAAGAACCAAATCTCTTACCACAGCTATGCAGACGACACACAGATCTACTTAGCCCTATCGCCTAACGATTACAGCCCCATTGACTCCCTGTTCCAATGCATTGATGAAGTAAACAGTTGGATGTGCCAAAACTTTCATCAGTTAAACAAAGACAAAACTGAAGTCATTGCGTTTGGAAACAAAGATGAAGTTCTCAAGGTGAACGCATATCTTCACTCTAGAGGTCAAACAACTAAAAATCAAGTCAGGAATCTTGGTGTGTCTCTAGAGTCAGACCTTAGCTTCAGTAGTCATGTCAAAGCAATAACCAAATCAGCATATTATCATCTGAAAAATATTGCAAGAATTAGATGCTTTGTTTCCAGTCAGGACTTAGAAAAACTTGTGCATGCTTTCATCACCAGCAGGGTGGATTATTGTAATGGACTCCTTACTGGCCTTCCCAAAAAGACCATAAGACAGTTGCAGCTCGTACAGAACGCTGCCGCCAGGATCCTGAGCAGAACCAGAAAATATGAACATATCACACCAGTCCTCAGGTCTTTACACTGGCTTCCAGTCACATTTAGGATTGATTTTAAAGTATTATTACTGGTATATAAATCATTTAATGGCCTAGGACCTAAATACATTGCAGATATGCTCACTGAATATAAACCCAACAGAACACTCAGATCATTAGGATCACATCAACTAGAAATACCAAGGGTTCACTCAAAGCAAGGAGAGTCCGCTTTTAGCCATTATGCCAGCCGCAGCTGGAACCAGCTTCCAGAAGAGATCAGGTGCGCTCCTACAGTAGCCACATTCAAGTCCAGACTCAAAACACATCTGTTTAGCTTTGCATTTACTGAATGAGCA
Organism: Phoxinus dragarum; assembly: GCA_033366665.1. Classification (NCBI taxonomy): domain Eukaryota; kingdom Metazoa; phylum Chordata; class Actinopteri; order Cypriniformes; family Leuciscidae; genus Phoxinus; species Phoxinus dragarum. Next base: position 202,998 of record JARPMJ010000582.1, on the reverse strand, counting down.
TTGTGCCACTGTTCGATATTAAAGTTTTAGTCTGAGAAAGAGCTAAGAATGTGAATGCTGGGCTAAGGAAAGTGAAAAGAATGTGCAAGTAAATGAAAGAGAATAGAAAGTTGATAGATGGTAAGTAAGAAGATTGAAAGAGAATAGAAAGTTGATACAGGGAAGTCGTAAGAAGATTGAAAGAGAATAGAAAGTTGATAGATGGTAAGTCGTAAGAAGATTGAAAGAGAAAAGAAAGTTGATAGATGGTAAGTCGTAAGAAGATTGAAAGAGAAAAGGAAGTTGATAGATGGCAAGTCGTAAGAAGATTGAAAGAGAAAAGAAAGTTGATACATGTAAGTCGTAAGAAGATCCTTTTAAAAGAAAGATCTATAATAGCTACCGGTCGATATAAAATACGTCCGACTGTTTGCACTGTATTTTATTTATTTTTATTTTTTTATTTTTTTCCAAACTGTGATTCAGGATGATTTTATTAATTTTTAGGGCTGTCTGATTGGAAGAGATTTTGAAGGGGAACGGGAGAGCTTCACTCCGACGAGGCGAGTGAAGATTATCTATACTATGGAGAGTATAGAGGTTCGCTGTTTGTTTAAAACAGCAAAAGTGAAACGTGCTCTGTGGGGGCCCAGTGGGGCAATACTGGTGTGAGACACCACCCCAGCAGAGGACGTCCCTGGATTAGGTCCAGTGGCACCGCAAACCTGCTCAATCACTTCCATCTCAGACACGGTTTTAATTATTCTTATTTCTTTTGATTATTTTAATTTCTTCTATGTAAAGCACTTTAAATTACCACTGTTTAGCTTTGCATTTACTGAATGAGCACTGTGCCACTGTTCGTCCGACTGTTTGCACTGTATTTTATTTTCTAAACTGTTTTAATTATTCTTATTTCTTTTATTATCTATGTAATTATCTTAATTTCTTCTATGTAAAGCACTTTGAATTACCACGGTGTATGAAATGTGCTATTTAAATAAACTTGCCTTGCCTTGCCTTGTCTTGCCTCATGTGCTTTTGTTGTGGTCGGAGCCGGTGTGGTGAACAAATAAGTCCCAGACGCACCAACTTTATCGTGTGGAGCTATGTCTACCGCGGTGGGTAATACATCATACACAGTATCATAAAGCAGTACGTGTTTCTCGTTCTTTCTCGCTCGTTTTCGCTTCTCACGAGACTTCCTATTTTCAACTTACCGGGACGTTAGTCCCAATGTTGCAAGGCTGGTTTTCCGCCTGGGAACGCTGGGGGGAGCGGGGAAAGTAACCATTCTCACCAGAACAGATTATTTAACCATCCAAATGATTTCTAAACGGATTTGTTACGTTGAAAAAGTTACCAAGAGCACCTTTAAATATGACACTATTAGAGGGATCATTACGCTTTACATTTTAGGACATCCTCAGATCTTTGTGTCTATCTTTGTGTCTATCAACCCTCTGCACTTTTGTACCAGTCTGGCTTCAAAAGTGGACTCCACAGAAACCGCCCCGCTGACCGTTGCTGAAACTCTACGGCTGGCGAGAGCGAACGCCAGATCATCTCTCCTTGTTCTACTAGATCTGTCAGCTGCCTTTGACACTAAAGCACCAGATCCTCCTGTCCCCCGTTTCTGACTCGGACATCACTGGTACGGCATTTCAGTGACTTCAGTCTTACTTCACAGAGAGATCTTCACAGAGAGATCTTTCAAGGTTTCATGGACAGCAGGGGTATCATCTAGTCACTGGAGTGCCTCAAGGTTCAGTGCTCGCTCCTCTTCTGTTCTCCATTTACACAGCTTCACTGGGAAAGATCATAAATGCGCATGGCTTCTTCTACCACTGCTATGCAGAAGACATGAAGCTCTATCTGTAATTTCCACCTGCCGATCCCACGGTCTCAGCTTGTATTCAGACATTTCTACCTGGATGAAGGAGCATCATCTACAGGTCAGCCGTGCAAAGATGGAGATCCTTGTTTCTCCTACAGACCCATCAGTTGACCACAATCTCACTGTGTAACTGGTCCACAACACGAACACCAACCAGGACAGCAAGGATCCATTCCATAAAACGAGGCATTGGAAAGTGTGTACATCAGGAGTTTATTAATAACACTTGCCTGATGGCTCATGCTACCGCTAACCCGGACGTCGAGGTCACTTCCGTGATTTAGGAAAAGCCCGTAAAAGTCCTGGTAGAAAGCGATGCATAAGGATGTAGTGTAAAACTTTTTTTGCAAAGGACTTTTACAGACTTTTCCAATGCAAACTTTCCAATGGGTCATGTTGCAAAGGACCATAGGTTAAAATTACTCCAAACCATCCCTTTAATATATAAATCTATATAGAAGTAATTGTCACGGAACACACACAGGAATGGGTAGATCCAATAGCAGTAAGTTTTAATGGGGAAATCCGTACTCACAATCCAGTCCAGGCAAAGGTCAAAATCAAAAAAGGCAATCCAAAAACATAAAACACAAACACTAGAAAACAGGCTCGGAATAACAACGGAAGTGTGGGGACAATATACAAGGACTCCGTCACAAACACTGAAACAGACAGGTATATATATACAAGTGCTAACAAGGTGACGAGAAACAGCTGAAGGCAATGAAGAATCAGTGACAGACAGGATTATGGGAATTGTAGTGAGAATGTGGATGACACCATGGGGAAGAGGACATCTAGTGGACACCAGTAACATACAAACCAGACACTGTGACAGTAATGCATTGAATAGGCCTAATAAGTTTTTTAAGTGTATTGAGTTTAAACGTGAAAACATCTGTGAAAAGTGTAGACCTATAGCTACTGTGTACTAATAGAACCGCAATGCTGAAACTTTTTTATATTTTATAAAAGACGCTTATAATACAAATAGTTGGTCTTTTTGGAGACTTTTGGTTCACTGAAGTCGTGGAATATTTTGAATGTTTTTTTTCTGAGCCTTATTACCGTTATACAGGATTATAGAGTACGCTTGTCATACCTGTATTTCAGGAAAACATTGATCCAGGCCTCTACACTTCTCAGTTTCTTCAGAACAGAAGACCAAGATAAACTCACATGTGTTTCAACTAGAGTCTCCAAAGTCTGCAATCATAAAACCTTGTTGTAAACCCAGATTTTCCAAACCCAAAATCTCTCTGGAAACAACTGCAGATTTGATCTAAATGAACATTTGCAGGTTACAGTGCTTTTTCTCATTAACATTCATGTCATGAATTTGGTTGTAACGATGTAGGCAAACATTATAAATGTTATTCACTGGTTTCGGAGAGTAAATGGGCCCTTCAATATTTTTTCTGTTTGTTTTATTGGTACAAAACTTGGGTTTGATCTGTCGAGTGAATGAACAGCTTCTGCTGGATGTGTGTGGTTGCTGTGTGTGTGTTAATAGTTTGTGGCTGGGATTAGTTTTTCTCCATAATAAACATTGAGAGTACACGATATAGCTGTTTATAATATAGTTAGAATGACCTCTAAAGTCAAGATATGAGGGAAAAATATGTTTTACTATTCATATCTTTTTATGCTTATGTCACAAGCCCAAGTTAAGCAATATAACATGAGCAAGAGTGTTGTTTTCCTGAACATTAGCACGATTGCAAATGTGATATTAAATTTATCAATAAAGTTTCTCACTCTGAGGTTCAAGAGTCTCCCAATGTTTAATGTCCATTCCACTCCATTACATTTATTATGTCAGTGCCTTCTGGAGGAATACAGACTTTATGTATATTTGATCAGTTTCAGCAGTAGTGGAGGGCAGATCGAGGCTTCGTGTAGCAATGAAACTGTTGAACCAAATGGGCCATATTGTGTCGAGGCTTCGAATCAATCCGACACCCGTCTCAATGGTGACACCTAGTGGTCACTTGCAGGTGTTGATCTGAAACAACCTTGACGAGCCATTAAAAAATGTAAACACATTTTTTTAAAAGCTCGTCAAGGTTGTTTCAGATCAACACTTGCAAGTGCCCACTAGGTGTCACCGTTGAGGTTATGAAATATGAATCAACTAAACGGATGAATTATTTTTTAAAAATCACCCCCTCACAGTTGTTATGAAGGACAAAATTAGCTGTATAGACCAAAGCCACATAGAGAACTAGGCTGTAAACATGTTTTTTTTCTGCTGTAAAGTTGGGCATTTTAACATGCGGGAGATACAGATTTGACTCACTTCTGCAGCCAGCCTCAAGCGGCCAGTCGATGAATTGCAGTTTAACTCACTTCCGTGTTGGTTTCAAGAGAGAGACGGGGCGGTGGCAAGGGGGTAATCCATCCGCCGGAAACTGAAGCCTCCCCGGGCGCCGCCATTGTAGCAGAACTTCACCTGCTGTTAGCATCCCATTGACTCCCATTCATTTTGGCGTCACTTTGACAGCGAATAACTTTACATCTGAGGCGTCCAAAGACTCCATTTGTCCATTATTTATTTCTAAAGAAACTCGACAATGTATAAAAGGCTCCATTACCTTGTATCTTAGGTTATGGCCCCGTAGAAGCCGTTTTTGTAAAAATAGGCTAACGATTGCGTCATAACCACTCGACTCTCTCTCGCACAGTCGAGAAATTACCGTATAGACCGGCGGAGAAGCTCATAAGCAATCGGGGGACGTGGAGCATAAAGTCTGATAAACTCAAGGGAGAAGCACATAGAGAGAGATAAAGTTGCTCCCGCTGCTAGCTCATGGACAGCTAATGCTCACGCTCTCCGTCTCTGAGAGATTCGGAAGGGAATTATTCAGATTTCTCTCCACACAGCTACTAGAAGACTGACAGCTGTCAGACACGTTGCTCACGTGTTCAAGCTCAGTTTGAGTCTGCGCAGTTCGCCTGGCGATCAGGAAGTGATGCTTCAAATGGGCTTCACTTTTCTCCATTGAAATCTATGGGGTCGCTGTGTCCATCTTATATACTGTCTATGGGAGGTGGCCGCCTGGGTCACATCTCATACTCGAAGGCTATAGAGCATCACAGTCCCGCCCACAGCCCGAGAGAGCTCTGGTGCCGGAAGTAAATTTCCCATTCATTTCTCCCATTGACTTTTGGAAAAATCCGTATCTAAAGAGTTTTAGAGCATGTCTGAGGATAACCAGCTACGGCTGAACTCATAAGCATACAACATATCATTTCGAGTGAAAAAACGAAGAGAAAATCCAAAAAAGGCAAAGGTACAAGACTGTGTACATATTTTCATTTCCGAGCGAAGGAACTACTCATCCCATAAACCACCGCGCCTCACTGAAGTCGACTGAAGCCAACCGCGAAAGAGCCTTTTGAGTGAATTTTATATAGTGAATGGTTAATAGCAGTTCTTTCAGTAATAATCGTGTAAATAAAAATAATAGTGTTTTATAGGTATTGTGTATTGAATTTTATATTTATCATCGTGTATTTTATATTGTGTGCGTGTATGAAAGCGGTTAACGATAACGTTAGCAACATGGTGCAGTGCTTTGCACCTGACTGCAAATCACCGCTCAGTCGTCAACACACGTGTGTTCAGTCAGTGTGTAACGTTAGTTTGTGTGTTTATTTCAGAGCCCTTTATGACACAGGACACTCTGCTGACAGGACAGGTTGAGGTCCATGCTCATTTTCATGAAGTTATAGTTCATCCTTAATTGTAATAACATTTAATGTATTTTCTTAATATCCACAACAAGTGAAAATTAAAAAGTGATGGTCAACAAACCAGAAAGTGCACAGCGCCACCGGTCTGATGCATGGACCGATGCATGGTCTGCTCTTGGACCGTCATATTCAGTTTATTAACTTGCCATGAATTATTACACAAATATTCAGTAAATGCATGAAGAGGTTTGCCTAGGCTAAATATTGTTTTGACAGTGGCATCATAAAATGCTTGATATGACTCATACCATATGAAGGCTGCAGTAGCCTAGCTAAAGTGAACGATAAGTAAGGGATAATGTAAAGCGAGGCGGTTGTTATAGCGAATAATACAACTCGCGAAAGGCTGATTATGAGCCCGACACGAAGCGGAGCCTGAAGGGAGTTGTATTCGCTATAACCGCCTCGCTTTACATTATCCCGCTTATTACATGGCTACCTACCAAATAAATCTATAATTTGACACAAAATATTAATTTAAAAAGGAATTTATTGATTTAAAAACATAATCTATCAATAAAGAAAAACATAATCTAAAGCTAAATTGAAAATAGCCATGTTAGTAGACGTAAAAAAATGTTTAATACACATTTATAAGATATGCATATACACTCACCTCCATATGGGCCACTATTTGATGATACTGTCTGGGTTTACATATTTGAGATGTGCAGAAGGGGCATGTGAATAAATGAGTATCTGCAAGGTGGCGCTGTGGTTGAGGCTCTTGTCCTCTCCGCTGAATTGTGATGTGCTGAATAGACAACAAATTCATCCATTTTAATTTTAAAAAAAGTTTCCTCCTCTGTACATAACCATTTTACATTTTTTATCATTCATCCATTATGTTAGTCTATAGGTTTGACTACAGATGTGAGTTATTAATGTCTGCACTGATATAATGAAGAGTGTTGAACATATAGTGAGCTGATCTCACTGCTAAAAAAGGTCAAATCATGTTTCTATTTAAATCTAGTGGTCTGCAGAGGTTTCTGTTAGGGTTATGTTTAGGGCTACATAATGGGTTATGAGATATAATATAAATAACAGAAAAAAATATAAATATTACATTAAAATTGATATTAAAAATAATAAAAATAACAAGCAATGCTTTTTCAGCTTTTCTTGTTTTCTTACAGCGCACCTCACACTCAAACGCCATTTCATATATGAAGGGAGGGAGTGAGTTCTGGACTGAATGAAAACGTAATTTATCCCAAATACTAGTTTAAAAATAATAATAATTAGATAGCTACAATTTGCAGTTAGATTAATGTGCACAACACTTTCCTTAAAATGTATTTAGTTATTTTTGTATTTATAGTACCTATTAGTACACCTATACCCCCCTAAGTCTGAGCTGTTCCAACTGAAATAAACTTGCACTGAGTGATCTTAAAATATATCAGTGCCTTTGTTTTGTCTCAAGATGAACACCAGTAATGTTTTTTTTCTAAGCATGTTTATGAAAATTATTGAAATGTCCTAATTGGAACTATGGACTAATCCTGGTTTAGGCTAAACCCTGTCTGTGAAACCGGGCCATAATGTCCTGGGGACATAAATGCCATCTACTCGGTGGAATAGCCCATTAACATTTGTTTACAACAATTGTTTTCTAGTCTGACAAGCTAACTATTTTTGTTTATATTAGAATACGCCGCCAGGAAAAAATTAAGCAAACTACCACTATCAACACTAAAGTAACAAACTTATGCACCAAAAAGTTAGCGAATGTTGAATGTTGTCAAGCTTCAAAATATCTTTTGTTCACTTCTAGATGGCGCCACTCGTTTTTCCCGCGAACTCTTCTCTCTTCGTCGCGTGTGAAAGATCAACTTCCGCCTAGCAGCGGTCCTTCCGGTTTGGACGCCATTAGCAAAACGCAGGTATGACTCGCCGGAGAATCTCAAGCATTAAAATCACATTTATATCCAATACATCTCACCTCAAATCATCACAAAAATACACGCGTTTGTAAATATAAACCATCTAAAGTGATTTCCAGCGATTATTGGCAACAATTAGCGTGATGTTTGTGTGTTTTGGAGGGTTTCAATCAGAGTAGATGCGGTGAAGCACTCTGAGGTTATTCTCTAACACTGTCGTTATAAATCAACTATATATGGGAAGCTTCAAACCCATAACGTGTGTAAAATGTTAACTGTATTCTCCCTCATCATGAAATGGTGTTATATAATGACATTGAGCTCGTGTATAGACCACTAATAGCACACATGTAGCTCATGTTTTCATGTGTATTTGTATGTTTAATCGCATTTGTTCTCCTCAGAGATGGCTATCAGGTATCCTATGGCAGTCGGCCTTAATAAAGGCCATCCAGTGACCAAAAACGTGTCGAAGCCGAAGCACAGTCGCAGGAGGGGGGTGAGTGAGTCCGTGTTTCCCTGTGTTGGCCAGTTAAAATCACCATTAACCTGTTAACCTGTTATTTTAACCTGTTATTTTATTAATAGGGGTTCCCACGTTTCACATTTTAATTTGAAAATTTTGAAATAGTCCTTTACGGTACGCGCACTCAATTTAGATATAAAGTATAGCAAACTGACATCGAATCAATGTGGAAACAACGTTTCTCGTGACATTGAAACAACATCGTTTTGCTCATCGAATTAACGTTGAATCAACGTCAGACACGCCATTCAACCGCATTTCAATGTTGAATCGATGTTTTATTTTCGGTGTAATAACGTTCTGATTGAACGTAACTGTTGATTCTACGTTGAAATTTGATTGATGATTGATACTAACCTTTACAACTAAAAATCAACGTTGAATCGACATCGGTCTGCTATCTGGGGCAGCAGCTATCGATTCTTTTTGTAATCGATTAATCTACCCAGATAGCAAACTGACATTGAATCAATGTGGAAACAACGTTTCTCGTGACATTGAAACAACATTGTTTTGCTCATCGAATTAACGTTGAATCAACGTCAGACACGCCATTCAACCGCATTTCAATGTTGAATCGATGTTTTATTTTCGGTGTAATTACGTTCTGAAGTTGATTCAACGTTGAAATTTGATTGATGATTGATACTAACCTTTACAACTAAAAATCAACGTTGAATCGACATCGGTCTGCTATCTGGGTAGCCAGTCCCTCCAGAAAAACGCGTTTTTTTGTGATTGTTGCGAGCAAAAATCCTTGATTATGCGGCACGTTTTCTTAAAAAAATGCGATGGAATATGCGGGAACTTGAAAAAACTGCAGTTTGATGAAAAATATTTTTTTTAAATTCCCCCAAGAGAAATGTAAAGAGTAATTTCTTATTACTTCCTATGATAAGCAAGTATAGTACATCACATAAAGTGCCGGGAATATTTAAGTTCTCATCTTGTTTTATTTCAGACCTTAATAAACACATGCTCAAACTTACAAAACATTGATGAGTCGAACAAGTTCTGTAGCTTTACAAAGTGAATATGCTACAACTTCTGTAAAAGTGGCAAAGTGGTTGTCCAGCGTCGACTTCCGCCTGTGGTCCAAATAAAATAGTACAAAATAATTTGCCCCCACTGTCATGTAACACACTGGGAAACTGCTTTGCGCGGTCTTTTGCACTTATGTTTGTTGGCAAATGAGAATGATTTGCGAGCTTCATCATGGTTTCAGCAAGCAACCAAAACAAAAATAATGCATAACGAAAATGTGGCTGTAAAATGATCAAGCATTTGGCTTTTATTTCTCCCCCCAAAAAACAGGTTTTTATTCAAACTCCAACATTTGGCTCCAAAACTAAGCCTATTTATTGCCATTTTTACCCATTTAGTGTTTATAAGTGCCAGTGCCAACAATTATATAACAATACAGTTAAGTCAACTTACTGTAAAACTATGAATACAAACTTAAAGAGTAAATGGCCTTAGTTTTGTCAACATTCCAAAAAAAGGATTTAGGCTAGTTGAAGTATATTAGCACGGTTTTTAGTATTATATTTTTTTGTTTAATTGAAAATGTTCTATGCTCAATTACTTTGGTAGCCGATTATAATGTCTTCCCCAAAAGTACGAGTGGATTTGGAGAAGCAGGCTGGGGAGTTTAATTTTTTGTTGTTGTCTAACTATTTGGCAGACGTGAGTCACGTGACGTGACATACAAACAAGGTCTCGCAAAGACCGCAATACAATATTTGTTCCTCCATCACGTCCCGGTGTATACAGTGAATGCATGCTGAAATTATTGTTGCGTGGCTACATAAAAGTTTGAGCATTTTTGATGCATTGCCACAATTGGTCTGACTGACTGGCGCGTGAGAGAGACGAGACAATTGAACGTGAATGTTTACTTAAAAACATCACAGCTATACATCATATCTAGTCAAACCGCATCACGACATCGCTAGAAAATACAGTATGGGATTAAAATCAGCGAACATCAATAGGCTTAGGCTACGTGACCTTGTTTCAGCGACGCTTGGTGAAACGGTGGATGTTTTCGGTTGAGATGCTGAATCGTTGAAGTATTTTGATCAATATTGAGATCACGATTATTTGTTGATTTGTCACATAGGCTAATTATTACTGCTTTCACATCCATATTGTGCTACACTTCCTGCTAATGTACAAATGTGCATCAAAATAAAATAGGCGCTCTTATTCACCAAAATTCAGTGCATCTCCAGAATAAAAATAAATAAATAATAATTAATATTTTAAATTGTATTTATATTTTATATACATTGTATTTATAATAATTAAGATAGACTAGAGATATTATCTTCTGTTATAATTATTATTACACGGCTTGGTTAAATTCTAATGTAGAATGGGTCTGTTATTTCTTGATAACACACCGTTGCCATGAAAAACAGAGCGTTGTCATGGACACGGAAGCAATACACTCCTTTTTAAATCAATATTTTGTGTCAAATAATTGATTTATTTGGAAGGTAGCCATGTAAGCGGGATCCCGATGTCAGTGAATAAAATTCTGTCATTGTTATTTGAAGTCTCTCGCGCACAATCGCTAGCGCGCAGACACGTGCACGGTCTCTCTCGCGCGCAGACACACTCTGTCTCTCTCTCTCGCCCGCCCAGTTCGCTTCGCTTTTGTCCAGTCCGGCAAAACATTCTATTTTTTTTTTTTTTTTTTTTTTGGCAAAACTTAACACGTACAAAACCCAAACAAAGTGTAAAAGACATAAAACATACAACATACAATGATTGTTTGTTATTATAAAAATATGGAGAGAGCATGTTTCACACATTCAACATAAGAAAAAAAAAAAAAAAGGGGGTTGGTTACCATAAGGGTGGAAAAGGAGGGCGTGTATGTGCGTGCGAGTGCCTGTGTGTGTGTGTGTGTGCGTATGAATAAACCTGTGTGTGTGTGTGTGTGTGTGCGTAGGAATAGACATGACCGTGCGTGTATGTTTGTGTATGATTAAGTGTTCTGTGTTTGAATGTTGAGATCAGCAGGACTGGTGTAGTATTGGTTGTTATAATTAAAGTTAAAGTACTGTCCCATAGTTATAGGAGGGGATGAGTTGGGTTGGGTTGGGTCAGGCTCAACGGATCTTTCCTCAGACGGCTCCAGTCCTCACCGGGGCCGAGGAACACAGTAATCCCAAAACATTCTAGTTTCTACATCTAGAAACTAAAGGCCTTTTTATGCTTCTCCGTCAACTCCACGCCGTAGCTACGGCGTCACTCCTACGGCGTCGTGGCCGTTTTATGGTTCTGCGTCGGGTTGTGTTGCATCGCGGTGCATTTCACCGCCAGAACGCTAGGGGGGTGGGGGTGTGACCAATCACAGCCCTTGTGGTCTGCGTCGCCTCGACGCGTAGTTACAATTTTTTGGAGGTGCACGTCGAGCTACGGCGGAGGGGTTCGCGTCGACGCAGAAGGGTCTGCGGGGGTACGCCGTCGATATGACGCAGAAGCATAAAAAGGCCTTAAGCTGTGCGGTGCCGTCATGGAGCCAGCGCTAGATAAAAAAAACGTTCATATGGAGCGTTCTATGAACAGAATGACGCATTTAAAATATCGCACGATCACGCGAATTTGATCGTGGGAAGCCAAAATCGTAATCGTGATTAAAATTAGATTAATTGTGCAGCCCTACCGCCATCGCGCCAACTAAATTCAAAATGTATCACGCGCTATGGTGCGCTTGAACAACGGTCCGTGTGAAACAATCGCGCCGCTGCGCGTGCCGTATAGTGCGCGTCATAGGAATTTAACGAGGCTTCGAGGCAGAGTTTTTGCCTCGAGGAATTTTTGTAATCGAGTAACTCGAGGAATCGTTTCAGCCCTAATATAAAGTTTAAACTTAGAACTGTTAGACGCATGGTTTTGATTTTCTAGCTATTTTAGTCCTAATTTTGTTAAATGTTTTATATTTAATTTTCAGTTGCATTTACTTTAAAGCTAATTTCTATAACTTGTTTAAAAAAAAAAAAGTGGTCTCAATCTGCAATCTTACAACCATTTTAAAGGATTAGTTCACTTTAAAAAAACTTTTGCTGATAGTTTCCTCACCCCGATGTCATCCAAGATGTCCATGTCTTTCTTTCTTCAGTGGAAAAGAAATGAAGGTTTTTGATGAACACATTTCTCCATATAATGGACGTCAATGGGCCCCAAACGGGTCAAGGTCCAGATGACAGTGTCAGCGCCGCTTCAAAGGACTTTAAACGACACCAGACGATGAATACGGGTCTTATCTAGCGAAACCATCGTCATTTCAAAAATAAATAAAAAAGTTTAAGTTTTATAAGCACAAATGCTCGCCTTGCTCTGTTCGTGACGTCACGTAATACGCAATTACGCTGAATTCACTTCCGTGTTGGTTTCAAGAGAGAGACAGGGAGGTTGCCGCTTGGGTTTTACCCTCATTTCGCTGACTTTCTCCCATCATGCACTGCTGTATACACCATATTATACCAGTGCAGTCGTGTGTAACGTGACACCGCTGTTGTTTCAGCATCTGACCAAGCACACTAAGTTTGTGCGCGACATGATCCGCGAGGTGTGCGGGTTCGCGCCCTACGAGAGGCGTGCCATGGAGCTGCTGAAGGTGTCCAAGGACAAACGGGCCCTCAAGTTCATCAAGAAAAGGGTACGTTGATCCCCATCCGCGTTCAACGAGTTTCTGGGAAATTACCTTTTTTTACATAAATGAGATTCCACATTGACCTTAAATGAAGATACAAATATATTTAGTATACTTTTTTAGTATTTAGTATAACTTTAAGTACTGTTCTTTTTGTGAATATTAGTGAATTGATTTTGCTTTTGATCGCAAGGAACCAAATTTACGTTTCTCTTTTTATACATATATATATATATGAGTATGGTATAGAAGTGTATATATATATAAACTATGTTTAATGATGCTATGAAAGAAAACACTTCAAAAAAGCTTTAAAATGTATTTATGATTTGTCTATTTATATAGTTATAGGATATATATATATGCACACATCACTTGGTTAGACGATACATAAAAGAAAATGCTTTTCAAAACAACTTAAAAATCTTCTAAACAATTGGTGCAAAATCTGAAGAATAAAAAATGCAAAGTTTTATCAAATTAATAAATGGACCATTTTTTCAGTCCAGATTTTGACCGACAGGTTTAATTTCTGCATCTTCAAGATCTGCGTGTGTTTCCATCCAACTATTTTACTATGAGATATTGCATTAAAAAAAACACTAGATGGAAACGGTAAGATTCGCATTAATTAGAAAAATGTCTGTAAAAGAAGGAATTTGCTTAATCGAGGCGGATAATTGTTCAATCCGATACGACGTGCGTATAAACTAGGATGGAAACACATTTACTGGATAAATCCCTCAAAAAGGGACTCTTCCTCAGCTATGATTGGATAACTGGACTAACCAGTGGGCCAATCACATCGCAGCATCTCAAGTATAGGTTTGGTGGCTCTCAAACTCGAAGTCTGTGATCAGAATGATTTGGTTTAATTTAATTAATAATGAAAAGGTTTAACATCCCAACTTACACTTTTATTACTGATATTTTGTGCCAGATGGAAACTGCTTTATTAGCCTAAATGCGCAGGTTTGAGTCTAGTGTTCCTCATTGTGTGTGTGTGTGTGTGTGTGTGTGTGTGTGTGTACAGGTGGGAACTCACATCCGCGCCAAGAGAAAGCGTGAGGAGCTCAGCAACATCCTGGCCGCGATGAGGAAAGCTGCTGCCAAGAAGGAGTAGCCTGAGTTATGAGTTATGTCAAATAAATTTGTGCGTTTGAAACATGCGTTGGACTCGTGTGCTTCATTTCAACGTGTCAATCGCTCCGGAGTAACTCATATCAGTGTATTCAACCAAACGCATGCTTGAGTAAATGTGCCGTGTGTTGTCTTCGGTCAGGGGTTGTATATCTAATTTAACACATTATTCAATTATACCAATGAATTAAGTACTTGAACATCTTTATATGCATTTCACGATGAGTCAGTTCACTACTAAAGCATTTATGGTCAACTCAAATACACTGTCATGCATTTAAATATATTTGTAATGAAGTTGCAATTTAGTACAATTTAATATCAATATTTTAAATAGACATGAAAATGCACATTTCAAACTTAAATGGTTGTAATTCAAGAATGCTTTGGAATATAGATGTATGATTGGTCTTGTTTTTAAGACATTTGGCAGTGAAATAAATTAAGAAATTTGAACTGAAAAAAAGTTATAGAAGTTTGAGTTTATGAAAATGTACGTTACATTTAATTCATATTTTATATAAAATATATATTTTCAAAACCTGGTGGATTCTAAAACTGCAAAATTCTAAAGTTGTTTCAAATTTTATTTAGTTTGGGCGCAGTACCACACTTCTCCACTAGTGGACATTACTGCCCATATAAAAGCGCCTCCATCTCCATATGTTGTTTGAGTCTGAACCATTATTTATACAATTTTCATACAATTTATGAAGTAGACATCCTATTCAGAAGTAGTGTTGGAAGTTTGGCAGATTTTGAAATGAATTCAACCTCTAAGAAACAGAAGATCCCGTATGTGCATTATATCTCGCTGACACATCACTAATGCTGAATCTATTATTGTTTTCTTTATATTTAAAACATTTTCAGACGTTTTTTTCTAAAAGAATTGAATGGATGCTATCTTTTGAACTCTTGGCATGAAAACAAACTGAGGTTTCTACCATTCTTTCATGTTCATCACTATTTCAAAATAAAGGTCTGAACTCGCCTCAGGAGTATGAACATATTCTTGTTGCACATTGATAAATTACGGCTCCTCTGTAATGTATTTTGAAAATCAGTCACCAAATATGTAAGCTTTCAAATGATATATAGTTTGTCAAGATTAGTTTAGGTTTAGTATAGGATATTACGGTTTTAAATATGTAATGGCACTACAAAAAAAAATCATGCTTTTGTAAATCAATTATGAAAATTACATTTACCAAGTCAAAGTTATTACATAAACAGTTGAAATTATAACAAGACATATTTATTAAATGAAAAGTTATGTCAAAACTACAGTCATATTTTTCAGATGTCGTTAAGGTAAAGTTGAAAATCTAACACACTCTGTCATATTTACTAAATGAAGTTGAAATTGTCATTGATGTTGATATTTACCAGATGAAAATTACTCATTTTGATTTGACAATAAAAAGCCATATTAAGACAAAAAGTTGAACTTGACAAAGTTGTCATTTCTAATGAACCTCGTTTTCAATT
Organism: Phoxinus dragarum; assembly: GCA_033366665.1. Taxonomy (NCBI): domain Eukaryota; kingdom Metazoa; phylum Chordata; class Actinopteri; order Cypriniformes; family Leuciscidae; genus Phoxinus; species Phoxinus dragarum. Next base: position 187,654 of record JARPMJ010000582.1, on the reverse strand, counting down.
CTTTTAAATACATTTATAATGTAAATATATAAATGAATTCCTGTGTCCACATTAACAAAGACATTAATAAACTCTCACACACATCACTAAAATAAAGCGCAAAACTCCAGATGAAAAGACACAAGCTGTCGCATAATCTATATATACTGGATATGATTTGAGAGGAACAGTAAGTCATATCAAATATACACATAAATAGTCATAATTTTGACTTGTAAATACTGAATTTTCATAATTTTTTCATCTTGTAAATATGACTTACTAAGTAATATTTATAAGATTAAAAAAATCTAAGTTGAAATTATGAAAATTTAAAACTTTATGACAGTTGAAATTGACATACTGTCATATTTACGAGATAAAAAGTTATAATTCTGACAATCAAAATTATACTGTCATATTTTTAAGACAAAAAGTTGAATTTATGAGATGGAAGTGTAGAAATTGACAAAAAGTTGTAATTTTTCAACCATCTAAATATTTGTATAATAAGGATGTGATAATCTAAATGAATTCCTGCATCCACATTAACAAATAGACATGAATAAATTCACACATCACTAAAAAATGACCCTCAAAACTCAAAACACACACACACTGTTGCATAATTTATATATTTATTGTAAATGATTTGAGGGAACATTAAGGCAGTTATGTACATACGAGATTATGAGTATAAAATCATCAGTAGAGTCCGAGCAGCAGAGTCTCCAGCGATCATGAGGATCCGCGTCCCATGATGCAACAGTCTCTCACGTCCTGCTTCTGTGTGTGTGTGTGTGTGTGTGTGTGAGTGATCTCACTCTCAGTGTCCCGAGAACACGATCGGGAAGATCTGGCTGTAGTTCTCCACGAAGTGCACTTCCAGTCCTTCTGTGATGTAGTCGGCCAGATCCGAGAAGTCCTTCCTGTTCTCGGCCGGCAGGATGATGCATGTGACGCCCGCTCGCTTCGCCTGACACACACACACACACACACACACACACACACAGACCGGGTGTGAACACACAGGACTATGGACTATGCACAGCTGCACTACTTCCTGAACTGTAGCCAGCTCCTTTGTTTCCTGTCTGCCATTTTTGGACAAACTGATAAAAAATTAGTGTTGTTGGTCAGGCACACCTGAATTAATCAGTTTGTCCAAAAATGGCAGACAGGAAACAAAGGAGCTGCCAGAAGTTCAGGAAGTAGTGCAGCTGTGCATAAAGCCCATCGCATCCAAAATAAAAGTTTGTGTTTACATAATATATGTGTGTGTGTGTGTGTACACTGTGTAGGAGTGTTTTGTACATGTAAACACACACACACACACATATATTACATATATATCATGTAAACACAAACTATGCGATTAATGGTTTCACAGCCCTAATAAATACAGTAGCAACATTTGAAGTGGATCAAAAAACGTCACGACGAGTCAAAATTTTGACTTATTTGTTATTTCTGATATACGAGTCATATTTCAGATGAAAAGCCAAAACTATGACACTACTAAACCATAATCATTTTGACTTGTAAGAACAAAAACATTTTTTTTATACTTTTCATAATTGCAACTTTTTGACTTGATTATTTTTTTCATCTCATAAATATGGCTTGGTATGCCATAATTTTGACTTTTCATCTCATGACATACTTAGTCATATTTAGAAGATTTAAAAAATCACAGTAAAATTAATGATGACCGTTATATAAAAAAATATAACAAAAAGTTGACAAGTCAAAATGATGACTTAATATATCTGACTCAGTGTGTCCTGATGTAGCGTTTCCCGGCACAGCGAGTGAAGGCCTGACTCACAGCGATGACACACACACACACCCTATCCCTAAACCTGCCCATCACACACACACACACACACGTTTGTTTAGCTATACTTATGAGGACTCTCCATAGACGTAATGGTTTTTATACTGTACAAAATGTATATACTCTCCCCTTACACTAACCCGACCCCTAAACCTGCCCATCACTCACACACACACACTCACAGCGATGGTCTTCTCCTTGATCCCCCCCACCGGCAGTGTCACACACACACACTCACAGCGATGGTCTTCTCCTTGATCCCCCCCTCACACACACACACACACACACTCACAGCGATGGTCTTCTCCTTGATCCCCCCCTCACACACACACACACACACACTCACAGCGATGGTCTTCTCCTTGATCCCCCCCACCGGCAGTGTCTCACACACACACACACACACACACTCACAGCGATGGTCTTCTCCTTGATCCCCCCCACCGGCAGTGTCTCACACACACACACACACACACTCACAGCGATGGTCTTCTCCTTGATCCCCCCCACCGGCAGTGTCTCACACACACACACACACACACACTCACAGCGATGGTCTTCTCCTTGATCCCCCCCACCGGCAGGATCTCACACACACACACACACACACACTCACAGCGATGGTCTTCTCCTTGATACCCCCACCGGCAGTGTCACACACACACACACACACACACTCACAGCGATGGTCTTCTCCTTGATCCCCCCCACCGGCAGGATCTCACACACACACACACACACACACACACACACACACACACAGCGATGGTCTTCTCCTTGATCCCCCCCACCGGCAGTGTCTCACACACACACACACTCACAGCGATGGTCTTCTCCTTGATCCCCCCCGACGGCAGTGTCTCACACACACACACACTCACAGCGATGGTCTTCTCCTTGATCCCCCCCACCGGCAGGATCTCACACACACACACACACACACACACATACACACATACACACATATACACACACACACACACACACACACACACACACTCACAGCGATGGTCTTCTCCTTGATCCCCCCCACCGGCAGGATCTCACACACACACACACACACACACACACACACACACACTCACAGCGATGACACACACACACACACACACTCACAGCGATGGTCTTCTCCTTGATCCCCCCCACCGGCAGTGTCTCACACACACACACACACACACACACACACACACACACACACACACACACACTCACAGCGATGGTCTTCTCCTTGATCCCCCCCACCGGCAGTGTCTCACACACACACACACACACACACACACACACACACACACACACACACACTCACAGCGATGGTCTTCTCCTTGATCCCCCCCACCGGCAGTGTCTCACACACACACACACACACACACACACACACACACACACACTCACAGCGATGGTCTTCTCCTTGATCCCCCCCACCGGCAGTGTCTCACACACACACACACACACACACACTCACAGCGATGGTCTTCTCCTTGATCCCCCCCACCGGCAGTCACACACACACACACACACACAAACACACACACACACACACTCACAGCGATGGTCTTCTCCTTGATCCCCCCCACCGGCAGTGTCTCACACACACACACACACACACACACTCACAGCGATGGTCTTCTCCTTGATCCCCCCCACCGGCAGGATCTTCCCGGTCAGGGACACTTCTCCGGTCATGGCCAGGTTCTGGCGGGCCGGGGCGTCGAGAGCCAGAGACAGCAGAGCCGTGATGATGGTGACGCCCGCGCTCGGCCCGTCTTTAGGAGTCGCTCCCTGAACACAACACACACACACAGACACACACACTGAGGAAATCTGGACGTAGTGTTTCTGAAGAGCGGTTTTGAAGCCCAAAGTGGGCGGAGCCGGCAGTCGCCATCTTGGTTATCTTCATTTCATTTCTCTTCTGCCGCCGCTCTCTAGTGGCCAGTGGAGGAACTGCAGTGTAATCTCTCAGTGTCACACACACACACACACTTCAGGACGGACGCTCACCTCGGGCACGTGCAGGTGTATGTGCGACCCCAGCAGGAACTCGTTCTCCGGCTGCTTCTTCATGAGGAACGAGCGGGCGAAGGTGTACGCGATCTTAGCGCTCTCCTTCATGACATCTCCCAGCTGCCCCGTGAGCTCCAGCGACCCGTCCCGGGGCCCGTCCTTGCCCACCGGATCCCTCGCGCGCCGCAGAGACGTCTCGATGAACAGCGTGGAGCCGCCTGAGCAGAGACAGCGCACACGAGAGCACTTCACAGCTGAGCAGCAAATCAAGCGCTTAAAGAAGTCCAAATAATGCGCTAATAAATAAACCGTAAAAATGTATATAGTATTAAAATGCCAAAAACAGCGACTAAAATGTAATTAAATTATACAATTAATTTAGTTAAAATAAAGCAAACCAAAATAAAAAGCACTAGCTAAATATTTTATCATAAAAATGTTAAATAAATAATCTTAAGATAAAAAACAAATAAAGCACCGATACACCATTAATTAAATTATAAAAATTTAAAATGACCATAAATAAACGAAAGGTTAATGTGGTAAAATGTACCAACTAAAACTGTATTAAATTATAAAATAAAACAAATCAAAATAAAGCACTAGCTAAAAATTAGATTATAAAAATGTAAAATTAAAAAGAACAAATTTAAGATAAAAACAAATAAAAGCACAGATAAAACATTAATTACATTTATAAATATAAAAAAATGACCATAAATAAACGAAACATTAATGTGTTAAAATGTCAAAATAAAAGTACCAACTGAAAATTAATTAAATCATAAAAAAATTCATGTCAAAATGTAAACTAATTAAAATAAAGTACCAACTAAAATGTAATTAATGTATAATAAATTATGTTAAAATAAAGCACCAACTAAATTGTTTTATCATAACTTAACATTAAAATGAATAAATAAATAAGTTAAAATCAAATAAAAAAAATCACCATTAAACAAATTAAATTATAGAAATAAAACATAACAATAAATAGCTAAAATTATAATTAAACCAGAAAAAAAAAGTACCAACAAAAAATGTAATTCAATTATAAAATAAATAATGCAAACCAAAATAAATCGAAATAAATAATTGTAAGTTAAAATCAAATAAAAATAAAGCACCATTAAACATATTAAATTATAGAAATATATATTTTTTTTTTTGTAATTTATCAATAAAAACAAATCAAAATAAGGCACCAACTAAACGATGAATAAATAATGAAAAAAAAAAAAAAAAATGTAAAAATAAACCCATAATTTAAAAATAAAAACAAGTCAAAGCAAAGCACCAACTAAGAATGAATTATGTCATAAAAATGTTAAATTAAAATACATAACTTTAAAAAGAGAATTAAAATAAAGCAAATTCATACAAAATGCTAACATAAAAATACATAATAAAAAAATAAAATAAATCTCGAATGTCTCAAATTAAAATAAAACACACACTTACAAAACAGACCTGCATGTCATGTGACCGTTATCCGGCACAGAGAAGCCTGACACTGAAGGTGAACTGCACTAAGAGGCCGAGCGCTCACCCATTGCGGTCCAGGCCAGGCCCATGACGACTCCCGGCGGCGTGACGTCATACATGCGGTCCACGGTGAAGATGGGCTTCCCCACGAAGTCCTGGAGGTTCTCCGAGGTGACGCTGACGGCCGAGCCCTCGCCGCTGACGATCCGGAACGCCACTTTCCTGAACACCTGCGGCGACACAGAGCTCAGCGGGACGCTTCACACACACTACTCCCGAATCTGAACACACTGAATCTGCTGAACCTTCTCCACTTGCTTCTGCAGGTTCCTGACGCCACTCTCCCGGCAGTACTGTCTGATGAGCACGCTCAGGGCCTCGGGGGTGATCCGGGCCTTCTGCTCGTCCAGCCCGCACAGGGCCCGCAGCTGGGGCACCAGGTATCTCTGTGGCGGACACAAACCAGCACAGCTTCAGGCCCACCTCACAGTCCAGTGGAACCAGCTCTCTGGCTCTCCTCAGCAACATAGCCGGATGCACGGACTATATCTAGATGGTTTTAACTGGGGTTTGTCCACTTTGCTGCTGATTTAAGGTGGACTACCAACTGATAAACCATCTAAAGCAGCTATGACCAGGTAAAACCCATGTACAAATTATCTTAAGCTGGTTTTAACTGGGTTTTGTCCACTTTGTTGCTGGTTTAAGGTGGACTATCAACTGATAAACCATCTATGACCAGGTAAAACCCATGTACAAATTATCTTAAGCTGGTTTTAACTGGGTTTTGTCCACTTCGTTGCTGGTTTATGGTGGTCTACCAACTGATAAACCATCTAAAGCAGCTATGACCAGGTAAAACCCATGTACAACTTATCTTAAGCTGGTTTTAACTGGGTTTTGTCCACTTTGTTGCTGGTTTAAGGTGGTCTACCAGGCCAAAACCAGGTCCACCAGTTTGTAGTCCAACTGATAAACCATCAAAAGCAGCTATGACCAGGTAAAATCCATGTACAATCATCTTAAGCTGGTTTTTTACTGGGTTTTGTCAACTTTGTTGCTGGTTTAAGGTGGACTACCAACTGATAAACCATCTAAAGGAGCTAATGACCAGGAAGAAACTATGTACAACTGGTTTTAGCTGGGTTTTGTCAACTTCGTTGCTGGTTTAAGGTGGTCTACCAGTTCAAAACCAGATCCACCATTTTACAATCCAATTGATCAGCTAATAATAATAATAATAATAATAATAATTCATTACATTTATAAAGCGCTTTACATAGAAGGGGGGTTTAACCCTAACCCTAACCCTAATGGCCAAGTATAATCTGTGCACAACCATGTTTAGGCGATATGGCTTGTTAACAACTGGTCTTGAACCAGCAAGCTTCCAGTTGGCGGCTGTAAGCTTTACCCATTGTGCCAGACTGAAATTGTTGAGATGACCCCCCAAAAAAAAACATTGATAATTTTCAGGAAAAGAGACCAAGTGAACGTACCTCCGCGATCGCCAGTTTCTCCTGAGCCACGTAGCCGGATACGTTGATCATTTCCATCCGGTCTCTCAAGGGTTCGGGGATGGTGTCGAGAACATTGGCCGTACAAATGAAGAGCACCTGAAAACACCAATGAGGGAACATTAAAACCAGCATTTGAGATTAACTGGCTCGTGATTCGACAGCGTTTCCCGCCACAGGTCATTTTTACACGCATTTGGCGGGTGTTCATTTCAAACCCTAAATAAAACCATAGTATTCTTCCAACAACGGTGTAGTTTGGCTAGTTCATGCCTTAGACAGGTCGACGGGCACGTCCAGGTAGTGGTCCAGGAAGTTAGCGTTCTGTTCGGGATCTAACAGCTCCAGTAGCGCAGAAGACGGGTCACCCTGGTAGCCGCGGCCTATCTTATCAACCTGGACAACAGAGACATGAACACAGCAAAGCTAGTCACACACACCCAAACAACAGCATATATTTCTTTATTATCTTTTAAATTCTAAAAAAGGTAAATAAAAAAAATATACTAATAAACCAAAATTGTACAAATAAAGTGCAGCACATGCAATAGACCAACGCTACTTTTGCGTCATCGAAGGGTAACGCCCCTTTTTTGGGGGAAGACAAACGGATTCCCCTGAGAACAGAACTCGCTCTAAGTTTCTTGATAGCAAAAATGCCACAAATATACACACTCTCTTTGCCGGCCGAGGACCGTGAGCGGTATTTAAAGAAGCTACTGGATATGGGGATACAGAGGTGTCCCTTTGAAATGGTCGAAAACTGGATTAATGACCCCACGCAGTGGCCAAATATGGACTATTCAGACATCTAACGTTACCACTATCTTGTGAAATCACCAAGTAGCCAGCCTATTTTTTTTGTCATTAACACACTCACAGTATGACAAACTAGACGATGAGGCCATGTCTAGAGGAGTCGGTGGTTTACTTGGATCATATTTCGCTTGATTTAAGCTATTGACAGTTTTGTTGTCGTCGACTAGCTATGCTAGTTAGAAAGACGAAGCTGCTAGCAGCAGTTTATTTGGTAAGGTAACGAAATTAAAGCCAGTAACTAGCAAGTACACTACTTCATGTTATGTACAGATAGTTTGGGGGGTTGAATTAGTGACAAGCAGAAACCAGCCAAGTCCACTTTAGTCCTAGCCTGCCACTATTTCAACAGTAAAATCAGTTACCAGCCAAGTTAGCATGCCTAGTAAAAGCTAATCACGTAGCTGCTATCAGCTTCGACTTTCTAACTAGTAACTTATAGCTAGTCGACAACAAAACTATGTCAATGTCAATAGCTTAAATCAAGTGAAATATGATCCAAGTAAACCACCGACGACGACTCTAGACATGGCCTCATCGTCTAGTTTGTCATACTGTGAGTGTGTTAATGACAAAAAATAGGCTACTTACTCTTTAAATACCGCTCAGGGTCCTCGGCCGGCGTGTGAGTGTGTATGTTTGTTGCATTTTTGCTATCAAGAAACTTTGCAGATCTAGAGCGAATCCGTTTGTCTTCCCCCAAAAAGGGGCGTTACCCTTCGATGACGCAAAAGTAGTGTTGGTCTATGACTGTGGAAACTTTAAACATTGAAAGGAAACTATGACAAAGATATCGCTTTCTTTGTTCAAACTGATTTATTTTTCTTAATTAATATTTGATTGACCTGAAGAATAAAAGCTGTATCATATACTTGGATATTAATATGAGCAATATCACGCTCATAACCATGAGAAATGCCTCTATATCAGACGGACTGTAGCGTTGATTTAGTTTGAAAAGATTGTTTTATCAAAATAAAAAATGTAATTCCCACATATTGTATTTCAATAACTCAAGCACTTTTCCAGGACTTAAATTTCCAGGACAAAAATCCTTAAAAAAAAAACCCTGTTTATTGTTCATACCTCATCAATAAGGACCAAAGGGTTTTCAGTCTTAGTTTTCTTCAGGCACTGGATGATCTTTCCAGGCATCGCACCAACATATGTTCTCCTGCAATACACACACACACACACACACACACACACACACACACACAGACACAGACACAGACACAGACACAGACACAGACACAGACACAGACACAGACACAGACACAGACACAGACACAGACACAGACACAGACACAGACACAGACACAGACACAGACACACACACACACACACACACACACACAGAGCTGGAGAAGAAGTGTGGATGCAGGAATACATGCTCGATTGTTCAACACTAATGTCTAACACTTCCCGGTATGTTAATATTAGGTCAGATACTGGACCCTCGTAAGATAAAAAATGCCACTTTATTGTCTTATACATTTAGTCACCGATTATCTTATTGTCATGTGGTTTTGCAATCATTTGGTAATGTGTGTATATATATGTATATTTGTTTTGTTTATATAGCAGTGAGGTTTAATGTATTTGCTCTGTCTATACTCTGTGGAGTAGCATTCAAGTTATTCATTGTACTTCGTAACTTGTACACATGACAATAATAAATGAATTGACTTGACTTGATTTAACTTGAATTACATTTACTTGAATTGAATTAAATTTACTTGACTTGACTTGATTTGATTTGAATTGAATTGAATTGAGTTGACTTGAGTTGACTTGACTTGATTTGAATTGATCGTAACTTGTACACATGACAATAATAAATTAATTGACTTGACTTGAATTACATTTACTTGAATTGAATTAAATTTACTTGACTTGAGTTGAGTTGAGTTGACTTGACTTGAATTGAATTGAATTGATTTGAGTTGAGTTGACTTGACTTGAATTAAATTAAATTTACTTGAATTGACTTAAATTGACTTGACATGATTTGACTTGACTTGACATCACTGCTGGTGGGCGTGGCCTCTCAGAAGTGCGGTACGCATCACTCACCTGTGGCCTTTAATCTCCGCCACATCCGTCATTCCTCCCACGCTAAAGCGGAAGTATTCGCGATTGAGCGCTTTGGCGATGGAGCGGGCGATACTGGTCTTGCCGACTCCAGGAGGCCCGTAGAAACACAAGATCTTCCCCTGTGTGCTGCCCTTCAGCTGGCTCACAGCGATGAACTCCTGCAGGAATCACACCAGGATTAATGGGGTTTGTAAGAGTGCAAAGATTGAGGCGCTTGTGCTTGAGCTTTACCAGAATCCGTTTCTTGACGTCATCCATTCCGTAGTGGTCCTCCTCCAACACCTCTTTGGCTCGGACCAGCTCCAGGTTTTCCACACTGTTGGTTCCCCACGGCATGGAGGTCAGCCAATCTAAGTAGTTACGGGTGACGCTGGGGATTTAAAGGAGAAGGATCAAAGTTTGAATGAGCGAAATGCCATTTTATGGAGGTCAAACTACTTCGTGGAACATGGCGGATGGTTTGCTGCTGGACTTAGATGGTTTACCATGTCGAAACCAGTTTGAAATCCATGTACAATCATCTTAAGCTGGGTTTTGCCAACCTTGTTGCTGGTTTAAGGTGGTCTAGCAGGTCAAAAACAGGTTCACCAGCTTGTAGTCCATCTGGTAAACCATTTAAAGCAGCTTATGGCCAGCTAGAGACTATGCACAACTGGTTTTAGCTGGTTTTCAGCTTCTTGGGCATTTTAATGGATATTAAAGGATTAGTTCACTTCAGAATTAAAATTTCCTGATAATCCATTCACCCCCACGTCATCCAAGATGTTCTCGTCTTTCTTTCTTCAGTCGAAAAGAAATGAAGGTTTTTGAGGAAAAATGTATAACATTTATATACTTTTTAACCACAGATACTCGTCTTTCACTAGCTCTGCGATGCGACACGCATTACATTGAAAGGTCACGCGTGATCCGGTTCAGAAATGTAGAGTAGGGTAAAAAAAAAAAAAACTAAGTGTTTTTCCGCCTACGTCACGCTTGACCTTTCAACGTGATTACGTAATGTGTGTTGCATCACAGCCAGTGCAAGATGAGCATTTGTGGTTAAAAGTGTATAAATGTTTATTTTGTTTTATAAAATGGCCGCTGGTTAGTCTAGATGAGACTCTTATTCCTCGGCTGGGATCGTGAGAGACTTTAAAGCTGCACTGAAACTCACATCTGGACCTTCGACCCGTTGGACCATTGAAGTCACTATATGGAGAAACATCCTGGAGTGTGTTCCTCAAAAACCTTCATTTCTTTTCGACTGAAGAAAGAAAGACATGAACATCTCGGATGACGTGCGGGAGAGTAAATTATCAGGAGATTTGAATCCTTTGAGAAGAAACGTTATAGTATTCATAGACTACACTTGTTTATAACAATGATGAAGTCCTTACTTGAACTCTGAGGAGTGGTTATCTAACAGCCCCAGTTTGTTCAGCTCCTCGTTGATGACCTCCATGATGTGCTGAGGCACGGTGCGATCCTTCAGCCTCTCCCTGAACTTCTCCTCAATGGCGTCTTTGTCCTCCTTCTCCAGGCCGAGCTCCTTCTTGATGATCTTCAGCTGCTCCTGGAGGAGGTACTTTCTGTGCGTCTGCTTGATCTTCTCCTCCACCTGAGCATCCAAACCAGCAGGCCAACGTAAGCGACGGGGAACCCCCGATGAATAAGCAACAGTGTGTCACAAATAGGGTTAGGGTTGGGTATTTTAAATGGGGTGGTATAATGCCCTTTTCACAAGATGTAAAATAAGTCTCTGATGTCTCCAGAGTGTGTGTGTGAAGTTTTAGCTCAAAATACCCCACAGATAATTTTATTTAGCATGTTAAAGTCACTTTTTGAGGGTGAGCAAAACACACACCGTTTTTGTGTCTGTCCCTTTAAATGCAAATGAGCTGCTGCTGCCCCAGGCACAGGGGGCGGTAGCTTCAAGAGCTCGTGTCGCATTGAAAATTTTTAAAACTTTTAGCCTTTTATGTTCAAAACCGGAGTCAGACAATGATGGAGAGACTCGAGAAGAAGTGACAACATGTAGAAGAACAGGACATTTCTGAATGGTTAGTTGATGTTAATGTATCTTATGTGTAGTTATCTTCTAGTCATTGATTAGCATATTCTGTCATGATAATCTATAAATCGTGTTCCCGGGGGCGGGGTTTATGTACATTTTAGGGTTGGTGATGTTCACTAAAGAACACTTACGCAAGGAACATTTTTCCTGTGTTTTAGAAATACCATAGAAGAACAACTAGCCTAATCAATTTAAAGCATTATTAAAGACAAGTAAACACTCGGTAATTAAAAAAAGAACAAATAAAAAATTAGCAATCGCAACAAATAGACACAACTGAACAAAGACACGATTGAAATAAACAGTATTTTAAGATTTTCAGGTTCAGAAACTGTAAACAAATGTAAACTAACACTGCACACTTTATAAACAAAATATTCATTATAAATATAGTTATAACGAGTGAATTTTCTCTTGTTTGATTAGTGTTACTATAGAGAATGGCCGCAGGAATATTAATTAGGCTGCTGTCACTTTAAGTGTTTCCCAATTTAGTTACACACGCCTTGAGTCGTCTCGCGCTTGAATGGTTTAAAGTCATATTGAAAATGCTCACAAAGAAATCGGAAATTTTAATTTTATAACAAGTATCCGATTCCTGACGTCATTGTTGATTCCCAACCCTAGTGCTGGGCGGTATAACCCGGTTCATACCAAAAACCGGTGTGTATGTTCGTTACGATATTAATTTTTAATATACCGCCATACCGATGTATTTAATTTACACAACGTTTTCAGGAACCCTTTACAGTGTTGCACTTCTAAGCAGCGACTGCGCGGCGTGGTGAGGGTGAACACAGCAGTGCTCTGGTGTTACGTTACAGGGAAGATGGATGCTGCAGAACTAGTAGAACATGACACAGAAGAACTTGTGCCAAAAAGACCCGCCGGGGCTGTTGTTTGGAGGTTTTTGGTTTCCAAAAAAAAAAAAACGGTTTCGAGAACCGTTCATCCAATCGACTTCACAAGGGAGTGCAGTGTGCATTTGGTGCAATATAGGTGGACACGCGAGACGCAACATTCAGAATTAATAAACTTTTAGTAAACTACAGAACAGCTGCGAGCGGGGAAGGGCTTATGCTCCGAGAACACACACTGCACTAGTGATATAAAACGCACACACACAGGTCTGTTAAATTAAGCAATACTTTTAACTTAAGGTAATCTAATATTTTTCTGACTAACAAATTAACTGACACAGTAAAGGGTAGATTTAAATAAAGAAAAACTAATTTTAAATAAAGAAAAACTAATTTTAAATAAAGAAAAACTAAATTTAAATAAAGAAAAAAAATTTAAAATTAAGAAAAACGAAATTTAAAGACAGAAAAAACTAATTTAAATAAAGGAAAAAAAAAATTTAAATAAAGAAAAAACAAAATTTAAATAAAGATTATTTATAAAAAGATTTTCTTTTTTTGTGTGTATATAAAATATAAAATTTGCATAAAAAATATTTTTGTGAAATTTGCACAGTAAAAGTTCTGTATTTTGACTGCAAATTCGCTACCTTGGAATTATAAAATTCTATCTGCATTCTGACTGGTTTTGAGATATTGAGCTTTAAAGTTTTTTTGCATTCCATTCGACTGTGTAGAAAGAACCTTTTTATTTTCTAAATAAAAACTTCCAAAATGTACACAACTTAAAGGGGTCATGACATGGGTTTTTTTATTTTATTATTATGTTCCCTTAGGTGCAAATATAGTATTACTATAGTTTTTTTTTACAAAAAACGTTTAAAATGTAGTGATTTATGGACCTTTTCCCACCCTGTTTTCTCATCCTCTGATTCAAACAGTCTGTTTTGGGGGTGTTTCCCCTTTAAGAGTTCAGTGTTAACGCCCACTGTTATGATTGGCTAACGTCAGTGCCTATGCATCAATTATTAACGCCCCCAGCCAGAACATTTGCGGATTCAGCGTATTTAAAAAGTAGTTTAAAGTTTTAAACACATTACTTACAGTTTGCGTCGTCGTCGTTGAGCCCAGAAATGTCGGCAAGGACTTATCTTTGAGCAACAGTTTTCTTGGCAAAGCCAGCATCATTTTGGGATTTGTTCTCAAAACAGTCATCCTTCAAATGTATAGAACAAACAAACGCTTAAACTAACACTGCCGTGACTAAGAAGTCCGCAAAAAATAAAGTGCATCCATTTTCCCCTGACGACTGGATCTTTCGCAGCGTATTCAAAGATGTAGTTTGTCCACAGCCAGGAACAGCACATCTGCGGCATCGTAATTTCCCTGTACACAGACCCACTCGCTGTCCGTCGACTGAACACTTGTGAGGCGCGCGGGCGCGACAACGATACGAAATAAGCGTAGTTGTCTTGCGCTTTAAGCGTAGCTGTCTTGTGCCGGAGGCGGTCATATGCAAACGCTGGTACGTCACTTCGCACCGTGACGTCACTTCTTACCATTGATCCAGAACGAGCTGTATTTAGAGCTTGATTAAATAAATGATTCGTTTATAATGGGGGAGGACGTCTTAAGCTATGAAACTTGCAGGACGTTTTAATGGTACAAATACCTCTTATATACCAAAAGATCAAGGTAAATTTGGTTTCTCATGTCATGACCCCTTTAAAAAAACAACATCACATAATGTAAAGAAGTGGTCACAGAATAAGAATATGTGAATAACTCAATTTTTACAAAAATGTCAGATAGAACCTTATAATTCCAAGGGGACGAATTGTCTTTGCATTCTGATTCCTCACTTCATTAGAATCATGACTTATTTGTAAACAACTGCATCATTTTCTGGGGCCATGCAAACCTGTATTACTAGTGGAATTATTCTACAATATTCACTAATGACAGTAAAATAGACCGTCCCTAAGTCGATTTACTGCAGTAATTCCTCTCTCAACCAGTAGAAAATGCATTGAACACCTGATTATGCATGAAAAAAAAAAAAAAAAAAACGTCATAAACCGGCATAATTTAAAAAAAAAACATGATATAAATTTTTGGTCAAAACGCCCAGCACTACCCAACCCTAGTCACGAGCGTGTCCTCACCTCTCTCCCGAGACGCTGCTGTAGTTTACTCAGCTCGTACTCCTTCTTCAGCAGAGAAAGTGCTTTGTAGAGGCGTTTGGGAATCTGCAACGACAGTTCTTCTGTTAGACACACATTGACGTTCTGAGACTCTGAGGTTTGGGGGTCGTAGACGTACGTTTGTTTCCTCCAGGACGTCCTGTAGCTCGTGCGAGTCGGCCCCGGTCAGCGCCGCCCCCATGTCGCTCAGGTAAATGGGGTTATCCACTACTCTCTGCCCAGCCTGCATCATCTGGAGCACAGACTCTCTAGCAAACACACACACACAGATGAACACACTGATATCCCTCAGCATGCGCTTTTAAACCGCCTGTCTCACCTCTCTTACCTGTACAGAGGATTCAGAGCGATGATGTCACGTATGGTCTTGACGATCTCAGCGGTCAGGGCCTGATGTAAAGCACAACGTATGCCGTGATTCTAAGTCGCTTTGGATAAATGCATCAATGTCTTTCCGATATGCTGGAAAATGCTTAGCATACTGATCCAGGGTTATTATCGTTAACTAAAACCATTAAAAAAAATTGCTACTCGAAAAAAATTCTAATAATAAATGTCGATTTAAATAGAATAAATTAAGATACTTCTAATTTTTTAAAGCTGAAGTACAAAATTATTTTAATGGTTAGTATTTTGTTTTTGTAATCAGGCTCCCAAAAATCATATAAAAATTTTGATTTATCGGCCAGTATATCGGTTATCGGCCTTCAAATATAAGGAATTGTCGGTTATCGGCTTTGAAATATAAAGTAATTATTGATTATCGGCGTTGAAATATAAAGAATTATCGGTTTTCAATTACAAGGAATTATCTGTTATCGCCTTTCAAATATAAGGAGTTATCGGCTTTGAAATATAAAGAATTATTGGTTGTCAATTATAAATAATTATCGGTAATCTGCTTTCAAATATAAATAATTATCGGTAATCTGCTTTCAAATATAAATAATTATCGGTAATCGGCTTTGAAATTTAAAGAATTATCGGTTATCGGCTTTCAAATATAAGGAATTATCAGTTATCGGCTTTCAAATATAAGGAATTATCAATTATCGGCTTTCAAATATAAGGAATTATCGGTTATCGGCTTTCAAATATAATTGGTTATCGGCTTTCAAATATAAGGAATTATCGGTTATCGGCTTTCAAATATAAGGAATTATCAGTTATCGGCTTTCAAATATAATTGGTTATCGGCTTTCAAATATAAGGAATTATCAGTTATCGGCTTTCAAATATAAGGAATTATCGGTTATTGGCTTTCAAATATAAGGAATTATCGGTTATCGGCTTTCAAATATAATTGGTTATCGGCTTTCAAATATAAGGAATTATCAGTTATCAGCTTTCAAATATAAGGAATTATCAGTTATCGGCTTTCAAATATAAGGAATTATCGGTTATTGGCTTTCAAATATAAGGAATTATCAGTTATCGGCTTTCAAATATAAGGAATTATCGGTTATCAGCTTTCAAATATAATTGGTTATCGGCTTTCAAATATAAGGAATTATCAGTTATCGGCTTTCAAATATAATTGGTTATCGGCTTTCAAATATAAGGAATTATCGGTTATCGGCTTTCAAATATAAGGAATTATCAGTTATCGGCTTTCAAATATAATTGGTTATCGGCTTTCAAATATAAGGAATTATCGGTTATCGGCTTTCAAATATAAAGAATTATCGGTTATCGGCTTTCAAATATAAGGAATTATCGGTTATCGGCTTTCAAATATAAGGAATTATCGGTTATTGGCTTTCAAATATAAGGAATTATCGGTTATCGGCTTTCAAATATAATTGGTTATCGGCTTTCAAATATAAGGAATTGTCAGTTATCAGCAGTGTTGGTCAAGTTACTTGGAAATAGTAATTAGTTACTGATTACTGATTACTTCTCCAAGAAAGTAATCCAGTTACTTTACTGATTACTTATTTTCAAAAGTAATTAGTTACTTTACTAGTTACTTTACTTCAAAAACATGATGCACGACCTGAAAATGCTATAAAAGCAGACCTTTCAGCCTAATTATATTCTTTCTGCATATTCCATCATCTAAAATTGAATCAAATTAAACATTCTCTTTTTTAAAACTTGTTTAATTAGTTTTAATATTTTAACTTTATGCACATTGCATCAACCAAAAATTTAATTAAATGCAACAGTCTCAGACTTGAAGAAAAATGTTGAACATTTAACCAATTTCTGCAGTCCACCATATTTTAACGAAATACACAAAGTCCTTCTTCTGTTAACTTATATTTCTGCATATTCCAGCATATAAAATGCAAATATTTTTTTGTAAAATCCTCTATTCGATTAGATTCAAATAAAATACAGCAATAATCTAATTAAAATGAAAGTCTCTCATGACTGTATTCCAAATTATTAACAGTTACGTATTTTAACATTAAAGAGCAGATTCGTTTTGTTTTTGTAAATCGTCAGACATGTTTTTTACCATTACATGGAGTTTTCCTTTGTAGAAAGCCTTTCTTTAAAGTGAATTTCGTTTTGTATAAATTGTATCTTAATTTTAATAAATATTGCATCAACCAATTGCATGTATTTAATAAATAAAAAGCAAATATAGCAGACAATATAATAATCGTGCATTGAGGCGGTAGCGCGCCGCGTTCACTTTGCATTGTTAAAAGCCTTTCTTTAAAGTGAATTTCGTTTTGTATAAATTCAATTATTTTTGTATCTTATTTTAATAAATGTTTCATCAACCATTTGCATGTATTTAACAAATACAAGGCAAATATAGCAGACAATAACCGTGACATGGAGGAGCCGGCGCGCCGCGTTCACTTTCACTTTCATTGTTAACTAGAGCGGCGCACCTCATAAATGAATGAAACTCAGCGTAGGCCGATGTCTCATACATTAGCATTAAATATCTTTGCTGCATCCTTTCTAGAACAGACAAAGGCTTTCTCGCGGCTCGCATCAGCATTTACGGATGATGAGTTTTTGTGATGCGGTTGGGGATTAAATAAATAATACCCCATTCGCGCAGCTCTATCGATAACAACATTGAACACTAGGCTACACAAATAGTATTTTTTTTTTTTATTTAGGCGATTAATTTTCCATAGTGACATAAGAGGTGCCGGATCCAATAAAAAGGTTCCGTATCCAACGTCGGGCGTGTTCCGGCTCAAATTAAGCCACGACTCACGAGACAGTCTAACGAAACAACATCACAGTAACGCAGTTACTCCTTACGGGAAAGTAACAGTAATCTAATTACTGTTTTTGCAATTGTAATCCCTTACTTTACTCGTTACTTGAAAAAAGTAATGGGATTACAGTAACGCGTTACTTCTAACGCGTTACTGCCCATCACTGGTTATCAGCTTTCAAATATAAGGAATTATCGGTTATTGGCTTTCAAATATAATTGGTTATCGGCTTTCAAATATAAGGAATTATCGGTTATCGGCTTTCAAATATAAGGAATTATCGGTTATCGGCTTTCAAATATAATTGGTTATCGGCTTTCAAATATAAGGAATTATCAGTTATCGGCTTTCAAATATAAGGAATTATCGGTTATCGGCTTTCAAATATAAGGAATTATCAGTTATCGGCTTTCAAATATAAGGAATTATCGGTTATCGGCTTTCAAATATAAGGAATTATCAGTTATCGGCTTTTAAATATAAGGAATTATCAGTTATCGGCTTTCAAATATAAGGAAATATCAGTTATCGGCTTTCAAATATAAGGAATTATCAGTTATCGGCTTTCAAATATAAGGAATTATCAGTTATCGGCTTTCAAATATAAGGAATTATCAGTTATCGGCTTTCAAATATAAGGAATTATCAGTTATCGGCTTTCAAATATAATTGGTTATCGGCTTTCAAATATAAGGAATTATCAGTTATCGGCTTTCAAATATAAGGAATTATCAGTTATCGGCTTTCAAATATAATTGGTTATCGGCTTTCAAATATAAGGAATTATCAGTTATCGGCTTTCAAATATAAGGAATTATCAGTTATCGGCTTTCAAATATAAGGTATCGGCCGAAATTGCATCCCTAAGTAAAGTAAGGCTGACCTTGACTTCTTCTGTGACCTGGAAGTCCTCGTGGATCACGTTGTCCACCTCCACCATGAGGACGCTGGGAAGAGGAAGCGCCTCCACCACAAGCTCCGCCTCCCGCACCTTCTCCTCCATGGCCTCGGCCGGAGACGCCGGGTCCTTGCGGGAACGCTTCTGCTTCCGGCGCGCGGCTTTGGGCGGCTCGCCTTCAGCCTCCAGCTCCAGGGACGCCGGCTCCTCCGGCTCAACTTCCAGCTGCTTACTGATGCGG
The DNA here is from genome assembly GCA_033366665.1 of Phoxinus dragarum. Lineage (NCBI taxonomy): Eukaryota > Metazoa > Chordata > Actinopteri > Cypriniformes > Leuciscidae > Phoxinus > Phoxinus dragarum. Next base: position 168,469 of record JARPMJ010000582.1, on the reverse strand, counting down.
ATTCTGGGAGACCACGAGGGGGGGAAAAGGTCAGAGGTCAACTTTCCAGAGAACTCAATTTTTTAAAGCTTTGATTTCGAGCGTCACCTTCTGTGTCCCCATCACAATCATCCGGAGTTTGTCTCCGAGATCCTGCATCTCGTGGATCTGCACGAATGTCCCGGTGTGATAAACGCCATCCAGACTCTCCACCACATCCGACTCGTTACTGGGAAATAAACGCCTCAATCAGAACCACATCAACTGGAGTCGGCATGCAGTCGGAAGCACAATCCCTTACCTGTCATCTTTCTTCAGAAACACTCCTGCGTACGGCTGAGCGAGCCGAACCTTTCGCCTCAACAGGTCCATGAGCTGCTTGTTTTTTACCTGCAGACGACAAAATATTCACACATATGCAAATAAGCTTGACTGGTTTTGTTTAGGTGGGTATTTAAAAACGTTTTTATTCAACGCTAATATTTACATTGTAGTCAATTGGAGCTACAACTACTAAAATATTGTTGTATATATAGATAGATATGCTGGATAGATATTTTCTTTCAGATTCTGGATAGACCAACTAAAACTAAAATGTGATTAACTAGATACAATTCTAATTGCTTCAGTCTATTTAAAAAGTTTAATTCATTCGAGTTATTTTTTAAAAATCGGGTTGAGTGAATGATTCAACGACTCACTCATGAATACTTCACTCGTTTCATTACTTCATTACACACACTCTCTCTCTGTCTCACACACACACACACACACACACACACACACACCACACACACACACACACTCTCTCTCTGTCTCACACACACACACACACACACACACACACACACACACACACACTCTCTCTCTATAACACACACTCTCTCTCTGTCTCACACACCACACACACACACACTCTCTCTCTCTATAAACACACTCTCTCTCTCTCTCTGTCTCACACACACACACACTCGCTGTCTATAACACACA
>JARPMJ010000582.1:0-162500 GCA_033366665.1 Phoxinus dragarum | reverse complement strand
TCTCAGTGGCTCGCGACACGGTGAGGGAAGCGTGTGGAAATAAAGCGTAAAAACTGGTAATTTGCAGCTGAAATCATGGGTAAAAAACTCAAAGTCGGAAAAACCAGAAAGGATAAATTCTATCACCTCGCAAAAGAAACGGTAAGTCGAGCAAACACGAACATTACAAAAAGATCGCGAAGTGCCACGTTATTACTGTGTTATTTGAGCATTGGCTGTAGTAATAGCGGCTGTTTTGAGATTAAAGTATCGCATGTCAGTCCTTAAAGTTTCATTCAAGTAAGATGTTAATTACTAATCATGTTAAACTAGCATGGTATTACATGTCTATGCTAATACCATGTGTACTGGTGTTTGTATTTTTCACAAATTCCTTATTTTCCGTTGACATTTTCTGGACGTTTATTTAACGCTTACGTTCAATTTAGTAGCCAAAAAAATGTGTTATTAATTAAAGTCATGAAACGTGTAACACATTATTTTACAGTGTCTTTGTTACACGTAGTTATTATAGTAATTAGGCCTACTATAAAGTGTGCTTTATTAATAACCCTAAACCAAATCTTAAACCTATACATGCAGTTATTTATTAGTAATATGGCTGTAAACGATTAATCGATTCCAAAATAAAAGTTTGTATTTACATAATATATGTGTGTGTATTGTGTATAATTATTTTGTGTATATATATATATACACACACATGCATGTGTATATATTTGAGAAATATTTGCATTTATATATTTTTATATTATATATAAATAGATAATATATATAAATAAATACATTTTAAATTATATATATAACTATTTTATATATAAATAACAGTTTTCTTCAATGTATACATGCATGTGTGTGTGTATTTATATATATATATATACAAAATAATTATACAGGGTTCCCATTGGTCATGGAATTTCTGGAATGTCATGGAATTTTTAAAGGTCTATTCCAGACATTGAAAGTAATGGAATTTTATATAGTTTTTGTCCAAGTCATGGAAAATCAGGGAATTTAGTTTGTTGCTTTAAATTTTAGTTTCCATTTATCAAAATGTAATTTTTCTATACCGAATTTTTTTATCGCGCTATTTCACACATCTTTCTACGGAGCCCCTGAGGGGACCATAATACGGACTTTTCGCGTGCACTCGCGTTACAATTTCCGGTTTGGTTATAGTGTCATTACTACAAATGTGGGAAAAGGGATGAGATGAGAGTGTGCTTGAAGCATGCCTTTAGAGATTTGTCTTATTATAGGGAGGTTGTTTGTGGACTGTGCTTTACTGTCAGAAAAAAAGCATGAATATCACATAAAAGAATATCAGGTCCGACATCATTGATTACATCATCCGAGAGTGGCCTATTTCTTTTCGTTTTGAATTGTTTTGTTTAAAGACATTCCAAAGCTATCTTCAGATGTTTTTCTCATGTATGTGAGGCATACACAGAGTTTCGGTTAATTTATGATGAGATGTGCTCCAATTCACGTGCAATGCAAGTGACCGCGCCGCGCCTCCATGATTATGTTGTCGGCTATATATTTGCTTCTCATTTATTAAATACAAGCCAAAAATGAATAAAATTAAGATACAATTTATACAAAACAAATTTACTTTAAAGAAAGGCTTTCTACAAAACAAAACAAAACAGCTCGGTGCTCCGCAAAGCAGCAGCCTGTTTCGCCGTTCATTTTAGGTCATGGAGATTCATCTTTTTAGTCAGTGAAAGTCAGGGAATTTGACATTTGGTTTGGAGTGGGAACCCTGATTATACACAATACACACACATATATTATGTAAATACTAGGGCTGCACGATATTGGAAAAAAATTACATTGCGATATTTTTTTCCCCAACGATATATATTGCGATATTGAGAGCCATAACTCCAGGCTAAAGACAATAATTACCATTCTATGATATTAATAATTTCACTAATAAGCAAGCTTCATTACAAGTGACAAAAAGGTCACTTAATATTTTATTCCAAAATTAGAACATTTCTGTAAACACAAAAGCAGAACACATTTTTAAATAAAACAGCAGCTTTACACCAACCCCCTGATTGGTTTACAACAATATAACTTAAAATAAATATATTTTTTATAAAACAACTTAAGCATTTTGGTTCGCAATCTTTTAGGTCAACTTTTCTTAGCCAAAGTGCCAAAGTAAAACAGTGTTGATGTTGGTCATCATAATCAAATGAAATAAACAAAATTATATAAAACTTTAATATATTTTGTATTAAATATTCTAAACAGATTAGAGAACATGTTTCTGTAAACAGAAAAGCCGAACACATTTAAACAGCAGCTTTACACCACACCTGTCAGCGTCGCCGCTCCCATCAAGAGCTGAGGGAGCACCAAAAAAATAGCCTAATGAAAAATAAATAATTCTAATGCCGATATTATTATAGATACAGACATCCAAGCGTCCCGGAAGTTCCGGGAGTCTCCCCCATATTGATAGCGGCTCACTGATGCCCGCGAATTAGTTAAAATCTCCGCAATCTAGAGCAAGCGCGCCCGCGAGACAGAGACTGTGCTCCAAACCGTGTAGCGCGTGCACGGAAGAGAGAGCAAGAGACCGCGCGCGTGCCTCATGAAGTGACCATCTCCCGCCGCTGGTGCTACTGTGCTACTACCCTTCACATCGCATGTTCCGGCGATGTGACTATCGCTCACTCGCACATCGCGATGTCGATGTTAAAATCGAATATCGTTCAGCCCTAGTAAATACAAACTTTTATTTTGGATTCGATTAATCGTTTAAAAGCCCTACTACTCAGTATTGAAATGTATAATTACACTGTAACACGGACACCTTAAAATAAAGTTTATCTATGAAATGTAATAAGACACAAAAATGCCATTTTAGGGCCTGTGTTATTAATTTTCATTGTTCTAGATTTAATTTTAACGGTTTAATTAAATTTTAATAATGTGAATTTACAGCCTTTTAACAACTTGTAAAAAAAAATGTACCCTATGAAATGATTTATTATGTTCGTCTGAAATCCTGTGTTGTGTGTGTTCATTTCCTAAATGTACATGTGTTGTGATCGAGAGTGGTGATCAAATGAAAGCGTTTGCTGGTGTGTTGTCGGCCACTCTCAGGTTATCGGTCCCGCTCGTCCTTCAAGCTCATTCAGCTCAACCGCAAGTTCCAGTTTCTGCAGAAGGCCCGAGCGCTGGTGGACCTGTGCGCCGCTCCAGGAGGATGGTGAGCCGGCGCTGATGCTGAACTACTGCAGTAGTTTCAGGACTAGGGCTGGGGATCGGGGATTTAGCCAGTTCTGGGAGGTTCAGCCCAGCTAACAAGTTTTGGTTCCCCCCAAAAATAATTTATTCGCCCTCAAGTTGTTCCAAACCTGTGTGAATTCAGGCTATGTTTACACGGAAACGATCTGAAGAGAAAACGCAAAATCACTTTTTATTCTGCGTTTAGACGAGCGTTATGGGGGGAAATCTGTTTGCATATGGTGACGCAAAAGTGTGTGAGATTGGATGTAGTGTGCACTCCAGACGGCTAGGTGGCGATGTGGAGCATTGAAAGTGAAAGAGACGCTGACACAGTTTGTCACATAGACATGTATAAAGGCTAGATGGCTCAAGGCGGAGTCAGCTGTGTCGTCACTTGGCGGCCATCTTAGGTCAGGAGACTGCGCTGCTGCTCCCTGCTGCTGTGGACGGAAGGTGAGTGACATACGCCAACTAAAATGCTCGTAACTTGCTGAATTCTTGACGGATTTACAAACGGTTTGGTTTATTACAAACTTTATTAACGTGGCTATGATTTGTGCTGATGCCGATGTTTAAATTGTAGCTTCACGTTTTGAGAAACGCTTAACATTGCAGCGTAGCTGTGTGTTTCATGGCATCCCTGACGTTTATGACACACCAAGCCATTTGAAAATCGGTTGAAAATTGAGCAAAATATAGTTATTTCAGCACTACATGCACAATAGACTTTAATGTTATAACTGGACGAGCGGTCCTGTCCTAAGATGGCCGCCGTGTGACGTCGTCGGGTCCCATTGGCTCTCAGCGCCGGTAAGCCATCTAGCCTTTCTATACATGTCTATGGTTTGTCATGTTTAATGCGGTAAAGTTGCTGCTTTAACCCTCGGTGCTCTTCACGTGTCGCTCAAAAATGACAGATTTTTTTTTTTTGGTCAATGAAATTAATGCGATATTTTAGTTTGATAATGTTTTGTTATTTTCCTGCACTGGCGCACGCCTGTGACGTAAACGCGTACGCGACGCCTTCACTGTCTAGCAGACTTTTGCGTTTTTACCGTTTTTACCCTTTAGACGGGAACGCGACGGTGGAGCGTTTTAAGATTTCCACTCTGGAGGGTGGTTTCACTTTTTTGCGTTTTTAAGCCCCAAAAACGCCGTCGCCGTGTAAAACGAAATACACATCCCAAAAAATATTTTTACGTTTTCACCCGCGAGCGTTCTCGTGTAAACAGGGCCTTATTTTTTCAGTTGAGGAGACCGGTTTGGAACAACTTGAGGGCGAATAAATTGACAGATTTTTCATTATTTGGTGAATATTCCTTTAAAGTGTGTTTTTTGGTTAGCCAGGAAGGTTTTTCTTAACGGAAATAGAAAGTTAGTTTTTGGTTCCCAGAGCGTTTCTCTAAACTCTTTACTTTACAAAAACTTCTCGATTAAACGATTAGTTCACTTTCAAAACATATTCAACATTATATACAGGTGAAACTCGAAAAATTATAATATTGTGAAAATGTTTCCATAAGCTGTAAGCCATAATCATCAAAATTATAACAAATAAAGGCTTGAAATATCTCACTTTGCATGTAATGAGTCTATATAATATATTAGTTTCAGTTTTTTAAGTTGAATTACTGAAATAAATGAACTTTTGCACTATATTCTAATTTAGTATTGTTGCATATATATATAGTGTGAGAGTGTATCTTGTTAGTTATCCGACATGTTCATGACTAACTGGTGTGTGTTTGGCGCTCAGGCTGCAGGTGGCGTCCAAGTTCATGCCCGTGTCGAGCCTGGTGATCGGTGAGTTGAGTGTGAAGTGTAATGTGTGTGTGGTTCAGACTCAGAGATCCAGTGTTGACTCTTGATGTGATGTCAGGTGTGGATCTGGTGCCGATCAAAAGCATCCCGAACGTGGTGACGCTGCAGGAGGACATCACGACGGACAAGTGCAGACAGGTGTGTGTGTCCCGCGCGCTTCGGGAGTGTGTTTCCCGTACATACACAAAAAATGTTTGTGACATTAATTTTTATTGCCATTTTTTATTTGCCAAAAATCATGAGGATATTAAGATCATGTTCCATGAAGATATTTAGTAAATGTCCTACCGTAAATATATAAAACATGTATTTTTGTGAGTGAATGCAGCACAATCGTGAACATAAATGCACAACTTTAAAGGAGATTTTCTCAATGTTTACATTTTTTTGCTCCTCAGATTCCAGATTTTCAATAGTTGTGTCTCGACCAAATATTGTCCTATCCTAACACACCACACATCAATGGAAAGATGATTTATTCAGCTTATATATGACGTATACATCTTAATTTCTCCATCAGGCTATCAGGAAGGAGTTGCAGACGTGGAAGGTGGACGTGGTTCTCAATGACGGCGCGCCAAACGTCGGTGCAAACTGGCAATATGACGCCTTCTCTCAAGGTACGGGGAAACCGGTCTCTTCGGCCATTTTAGACCGAAAATAGTACTTATGTTTTTTTTTTGTTGTTTTTTTATCGGAATGGTACAAAACATGGTAACGGTTTTGGCACTTACTGTGTGAACACACACAAACAAAAGCTATGTTTCCATCCATACAATTTTATCCGAATTAAGTGATATCGAATGAAAAATGCCTTATGGAATTTCATGAATCAAATTAAATACATTAGGTCTCATCGAATTTAACCTTGATCGATATACGGCTTATGCGATAAACGCTGATGGAAACTTTATTTGCCGAATAAATAATGAATTGCATTTTTTCTAGCAAAACTTCGTTCGCAAATGTTGGTTTGAATGTTGTGCGATTCAGTGCGAAAATGAATGGAAACGCCTTAAAATGTCTCAAATCAATTCGATACACCAATTTGATCGCAGAACAGGATGTGACATCATTACGCACAGGTTTTTATTCGCTTTAAAGCCGTCGGATGGAAACACACTTTCACCAGCTTTATTCGCATGAGTTTTTTTTACCGAACTTCAGATAATTCGATTGACAAGTGGATGCAAACTTAGCTAATCACGGACATGATTCGATCTGGTTAAATGGTCCTGTAAACAACAGTCACACACACTTGTGCTGCTCGCGGTCAGAAACGAGCGCATTGTAAATGAATGGAGAGGAAGTTCCTCTAGTGGAAGCGTTTGGTACTGCAGCCGAACACACTCACTGAACGCTCATTTACTGAGATATCAAGATCACATTTTAAACACAACTTGTTTAGATTCATGGCTTTGATTTTCTCACAGTTTTACAGTAAAAACGTGATTTTGAAAATATATATTTCATGTAAAAAAATTAAATAGCATTTTTTTGCACATTCAATTCAACTTTCTTAAGTTCTCTTTTTAAAACTGTTTTCACGTCATCAATAATTTGCCAAGTGTCGTCTTTGAGAAGAGATCAAACTTTAGTCTGTCGCTCTACAGCTGTCAAGATTTACCACAGTTTAAGCTGGACATTTAATTTTCAGCTCTATGCTAAAAAAAAAAGTGAATAAATAGATTATAAACAGCGTAAATATAATTTAGTACAATAAAAAGACAAAATATTAAATAAAAAACATTATTGAAGTAAAAATATAGTACATTAAAAGTCATTTTTGACCGACACACGAAGAGAAAGGTGCTTTTATTTCTACAGCACATTTGAAACAGCCACTGCTGACCAAAGTGCTGTACAATATAACAACTTTAAACAATAAAATACACACACACACACACTCTCACACACACACACTCATACATTACATTGAACCAAAAGCCAGAGAGAAACACAAGTCTTCAGTGAGGATTTAAAGCTATCAACATTGGAAGACCGCCTTATGTGAGAGGGTTAAACGTGTGTGTGTGGTGCGTGTGTGTGTGTGTCTGCAGCGAGTCTCACCCTGATGGCTCTGAAGCTGGCGTGTGAGTTCCTCACGAAGGGCGGCACGTTCATCACGAAGGTGTTTCGCTCTAAAGACTACCAGCCGCTGATGTGGATCTTCCAGCAGTTCTTCAGGAAGGTGCAGGCCACCAAACCCCAGGCCTCCAGGAACGAGTCCGCCGAGATCTTCGTCGTCTGCCAGGGTAACGCCAGCGCTGAACTCTCCCGCCGGCACAGCGCCTCTCCTTTTATCCATTTATCCATCCATCCATTTATCCATCCATCCATTTATCCATCAATCCATTTATCCATCCATCCATTTATCCATCCATCCATTTATCCATCAATCCATTTATCCATCCATCCATTTATCCATCCATCCATTTATCCATCCATCCATTTATCCATCCATCCATTTATCCATCCATCCATTTATCCATCCATCCATTTATCCATCCATCCATTAATCCATCAATCCATTTATCCATCCATCCATTTATCCATCATCCATTTATCCATCCATCCATTTATCCATCCATCCATTTATCCATCCATCCATTTATCCATCCATCCATTTATCCATCCATCCATTTATCCATCCATCCATTTATCCATCAATCCATTTATCCATCAATCCATTTATCCATCCATCCATTTATCCATCCATCCATTTATCCATCCATCCATTTATCCATCCATCCATTTATCCATCAATCCATTTATCCATCCATCCATTTATCCATCCATCCATTTATCCATCCATCCATTTATCCATCCATCCATCCATCCATCCATTTATCCATCCATCCATTTATCCATCCATCCATTTATCCATCCATCCATTTATCCATCCATCCATTTATCCATCAATCCATTTATCCATCAATCCATTTATCCATCAATCCATTTATCCATCCATCCATTTATCCATCCATCCATTTATCCATCAATCCATTTATCCATCCATCCATTTATCCATCCATCCATTTATCCATCCATCCATTTATCCATCCATCCATTTATCCATCCATCCATTTATCCATCCATCCATTTATCCATCCATCCATCCATCCATCCATCCATCCATCCATCCATTTATCCATCCATTTATCCATCCATCCATCCATTTATCCATCCATCCATTTATCCATCCATCCATTTATCCATCCATCCATTTATCCATCCATCCATTTATCCATCCATCCATTTATCCATCCATCCATTTATCCATCCATCCATTTATCCATCCATCCATCCATCCATCAATCCATTTATCCATCAATCCATTTATCCATCAATCCATTTATCCATCAATCCATTTATCCATCAATCCATTTATCCATCAATCCATTTATCCATCCATCCATTTATCCATCCATCCATTTATCCATCCATCCATTTATCCATCCATCCATTTATCCATCCATCCATTTATCCATCCATCCATCCATCCATCCATTTATCCATCATCTATCATCCATCCATCTATCCATCCATCCATTTATATCTATCTATCTATCCATCATCATCTATTTATCCATCCATTTATATCTATCATCCATCCATCTATCCATCCATCATCTATCATCATCCGTCTCTACTTGTCTGTCTATGATCTGTCTGAATATATTTCTCTTTTTTTTCAGGTTTTTTGGCTCCGGATAAAATTGACAACAAGTTCTTCGACCCCAAACATGCGTTTAAAGAAGTCGACGTTCAAGTGAAAACCGTCAAAGATCTGGTTAACAAGAAGAAGCCCAAAGTACGTCTTACTAGGCTATGAGCAAATATACCTAATTATATCTTTTTGTTAATCATTTTTCACTTTGTATGTCTGAGATGTGTTATGCTGTGTTGCTGTAACCACTCGTGTGTGTGTGTGTGTGTGTGTGTGTGTGTGTTCAGGCCGAAGGCTACAGCGACGGGGACCTCACGCTCTATCACATCTTCTCACTCTCGGAGTTCCTCAAGGCAGAAAACCCCGTCGATTTCTTGAGCAAAGCCAATAAAGTAAGTGTCCAGCGCTTCAGAGGAGTGCCAGACATCAGTGCATGCGCTCTCCTCCTAATGTCCATCTCTCTCTCTCTCTCTCTCTCTCTCTCTCTCTCTCTCTCTCTCTCTCTCTATCTCTCTCTCTCTCTCTCTCTCCTCTCTCCTCTCTCTCCTCTCTCTCTCTCTCTCTCTCCTCTCTCTCTCTCTCTCTCTCCAGATCACCTTCGACAACCCCGAGCTCGAGTCCCACCCCCTCACCTCAGCAGAGATCGTAGAGTGCTGCTCCGATATCAAAGTCTTGGGCCGGAAGGAACTGCGGTGAGTAGAGATGCGCTATTATTTCATCCGCATCACAAAACTCATCATCCGTCCGCCATCCATCCGCACCAAAAAGTTTTTGACCAATTTTCAAAACCGCACCCGCCCCAGGGTTCCCACGGGTCCTTGAAAGTTTGTGAATCGGAAAAGAAGATTTCAAGGCCCTGGAAAGTTTTTGAAACCGATCATAATAGATACAAGTCCTTGAAAGTGCTTGAATTTATTTTGTGCAAAAAAATCCATATTATTCCCTCCGGTCCGCTAATGTGTTACTTCGGCAACACTTTGTGGCCTATACGTACTAGCTTGCTTGATTTACGTTAGTTACGCGCATTTACGCGCTTCGTTAAAAGAGAAGTTCACTTGAAAATGAAAGTTAGCCCATGATTTACTTCTCCTCAAGCCATCCTAGCCTTTATATAGGGAGCTATACAGTTGGTTACAGGACATTACAAGTTTTTATTTTTTTAACGCCTCCAAATGGCACTTTTCTCACTTCAAACATTTTTTAAAGGCTTCTACTTTTAATGTGAAATGTGAAAATATATATTTTTAATATATATATATATATATATATGTTCAAATGGAAAAAAAAATAGCTCATAAAAATTGTATAAATATTGCGTAGTATCATAAAATTCTAAATAATCAAAAAATATTATTGAACAAAAATATATTACATTGGTTTTCCTGGGGGGAAAAAAGAAGTTGCATCAGAGAGCTGCACGGGTCCGATTTTGTAAATCCGCACCCGCCCGTACCCGCAGTGCTTAAAACCGCATCCGACCCGTTTTCCGACAGCAGCACTAATTAAAATCCGCAACCCGACCCGACCCGCTTAAAATAGAACCGAGACCCGACCCGCACCCGAAATAAAATCAGTTTAGCCAATCACATTATAGACACACTTTTTTCAAATTTGTATTGCCTTTGGCGGCTTGCCTTAACACAAGGACAACAGCCGAAGCTGTCAAAAAGTCGATATGTAATGTAGCCTACATGGCAAACGCGTTAGCCTACCACAAAACAATTCAATTTCGTCTAGCACATCAGCTTCACAATTTTATATATATTTATATATTATTTCATCAATGTTGATTATATGAGAAGTGAAAAGCATAGTAGCCTAAGATCATACGTTGTGCAATATGTCGGGAGACAGAGGCAGCGCATCTCTAGCGGTGAGTCATGTTTACTTGTGAAACTCGAAAAATGTGAATAATTGAAAAATTGGTTCAAAAAACTTGAATTTTGTAATCCGTTCCACCACTGATGTCCATATATGGAGAGCTGAAATCTGATTGGCTGTTGTGTTGTTAGTCTGTTGTTGTCATGGAGATCCAAGCTGAGGAGGTTCGTGGCTAGAAAACTGAAAGAGGAAGTCAAGGAACTGGATCCGGAGATCAAGTACGTCACTATCAGTGTCATATAATTCCTATATCGCTCGGTAAAGATCCACTATTAACTGCGCGTTTGAACAGCCTCAACTCAAACGATGAAGAGAGCGACACGGACGAGAAGGAAGGCAAGAAAAAGCCGGTGGAAACGAAGGATGAGGAGAACGCGGCGGACGAGGAGGAAGAAGAAATGGAGAAGAAACTGGCGGAGATGAAAGCCGAGGAGTTCGCTGATCTCAAACGGTAGATATCAGGGATTATATCTATTGTAGTTTTATTTTCTTTTTTCACTTGGAATTTATCTTGTATTTTTCTGTTTTCATTTTAAAGTTGAAGTAATTTTGTTCTGTTTTTATTAGTTTTTAGTCGTTTACTTTTCACGTCGATATTATTTTTAGTTAATTTAGTTTGTTTTATTTCAAGTACTGCCTTTTTTTAACACATTTTTATTGTTGTATTTTAATATAAATATATTAAAGTGTTAAAATATATAGGTAACTAGATATATAATATTTGTCGTTTAATATAATCATTTAATATAATTACTATTTATTTACATATATATCTATATATCAAATATTTTAAAAGTTGAAAATATAAAAATTTTATAAATATTATATTATATGAAATATAATAAAACTTAAGTTTGAAAGTTACATTTTAAAAGTTGAAAACAAATGTATAAATGTATATTTAAAAATTATATTTTTATAATATAAACATATATATATATATATATATATTTAAGTTTTTAAAATCTAAATAAAATATTTTAAATATATAATTTGTAATAAAATATAAAAAATAAATTAAATTTATAAAATACATTTGTGTGTATATATGTATTTGTGTATATATATATATGTGTGTGTGTGTATGCTTTTGTTTTAAAAATTATGTTAATTAATTTTTTTTTAGTAATTTTATGATTGTCATTTTTATTATTTTTAAATGTCTATATAGTTTTTAGTTTAAGGTTCATGTTTGTTTTATTTCAAGTAATATTGTTTTAACGATAATAACGAACGTTACGCTGATGTTTTTCACCAAACATCTTCAGAACTGGTATTTTTTAAACGGGTCTGACTTTAATTTTCTCGTGATTTAGTTACCGATAATAATAACCCAGCTGTGAGACTGTAAGAACGTCACCTGGCGTTTCCCGCCGAGAGTGTGTTTCTAACGTGCGTTTGTGTCCGTGATCAGGAAGAAGAAGAAGCTCCTGAAGGAGAAGCGCAAGCAGAGAGAGCGAGTGGAGCTGAAGATGGATCTTCCCGGAGTCTCCATCGCCGACACCAGCGACTGCTCCATGTTCTCTCTCGCCGCCATCAAGAAGGCGGAGGCAAGTGGACCCGTCCAGGCGTCCATGTTCATGTTCAGGATCATGTTCGGCCCGCGCTGACGGTGTGTGTGTCTGTCCCGCAGGGTCTCAGCGCCGTCACACAGGGAGATATGAAGGTGACGGACGACCTGATGGATGACGAGGAAGATGATGTGCACATCTCTGACGAGGAAGAGGACGAGCGCATGTCTCTGGCCTCAGACCTCGACTCCGACGACCTCGAGGAAATCGAGAACAAAGAGAGAGAGATCAAGGGAAAGATGCCGAAGAAGAAAAAGTACGGTTCTTATTGTGAATATTTTGTGTTTTACATTGGGGTTTTTAAAATAAATATATGAACTGTACATATATTTAAAACATTTACAATATATATCAAATCTAATAAAAAACAATTAATATTAAAGCATAATATCAAAATCATATTTATATTGCTTTACATTTTTATTATACCTGTATGTATATTTATTTATTATTTTAACACATTTAATGTAAATATTTACATTTTATATGTATAAACTATTTATATCAAAATTATATTTATATTATTTTGAGATTATTTAAAATCTCACTAAATATATTTTAAATACAATATATAATTTAAATTTATATATTTAAAACAACAAAATATAAACATTATTTATATATATATATATATATATAATGTATGTCGATTAATTTAATTTAATATAATATATTTAATATAAACGTATTTATATGTAAACAATTAATATATATATATATATAAAAACTGCAATATAAATTACCTTTTTACAGTATAAATATTTTTATTGTATATGGTTATAGTATAAATATAATTTAAATACTTCTTGAAAATAAATAACTAGTAAAAACTTTACTTTTACTTAATTAAAAAATAAATATGAAATATATATATATATATATATATAATTATGTATTTTTTTTTTTTAAGTAAAAGTAAAGTTTTTACTTAAGTAAATAAATTTGTATTGCTTACATTGAAATACAATGTAATACATAAAATATATTTATATAGTTTACATTTTTTTGAATTTTTAATACATATAAAATATATAAAAGTCGATAACAAAATGTAAATACATTTACTTAACCTAAATATAAACTGCATTGTAAACTGTGTGTGGATATAATTATAAATAAATGATAATATAAATTTAAAATTGTGTGTATTTTCATTGTAGCAGCAATTGTAAAAAATAAAATAAATAATCAGAAACTGGTTTGTTTTGTAATATTTCACACATAAATGAATACAACATCTTGGTGTTTTATGAAAGAGAGATTTTTAAACAAAATGAAGATTAAATTAAACATTACAATGACACAATTTTCAAGTTCAAACTGATTCAAATTTGATATAAATTTTCCCCTGGGGGATTAATAAAGTAAATCAAAGTAAATCAAATCAAATTCTCAGTGTGTCGTTGATTAAGCACTTTTATTTTGGAGGGATTTCAGCGCTGTTTTTGTTTTTGCGTTTCCCGCAGAGTTTCGTTTGCCGCCGCGCAGCAGGACGAAGCAGAAACCAACGGGAACGAGTTACTCGTCGAACTGGAAGGAAAAGACGAGAAGAAAGAGCGCGAGACCAACATGTGGTTCAGCAAGGTGCGAATCGCTCATTTAGACTAATGCGAATCCCTAAAACCGGTTTAGGCCGGATTTTAACGATTAATTCTCCGCACAGGACATCTTTTCAGAGCTGGATCTGGACGACGACACAGACGCCATGAGTGAACTGAGGCAAACCCAGTTGCTGCAGTCTGGGAAGGGCAAAAAGAGGAAAGCGGAGGCGGAGCCTATCGCACAGAAACAGGAAGTGGCCGCGCCCTCACAGGAAGTGAAGAAGGCTAAAGACGACAGCGACTCCGATGACGACAGCAGCGATGATGATGGTGGTGATGATGAGAGGTGACGTTTATATATTCGTCTATATTAGCGCTAAGCAGAATCAATTACGTTCTCTAAAACAAAACAAAAAATACGAACGTGTTTTTTTTTTCAACAGGGAAATTGCGCAAATGAAACACGCCTCGGCGGCCGTCGGCACGAGAGGAGCGGCTGATGAGAACGAAGACTTTCAAGTTGTTCCTGTGGAAAAAACAAGTCAGTTCAGAATTATATTCAACATTTGACATCATCAGAGAATTATATTTACAACCCTCTGGTGCTCGTCGGTCATTTTTGACTGAATTTTTTATTTTTGGAATGGTACGAAACTTGGTGAACGTTTTGGCACTTGCTGTGTGAACACACAAAAAGTCGAACAGGTTAAATGGTCCTGAGAAAAATAGTCACACTTGTGTTCCTCGCGGTCAAAAATGAGCTCATTGGAAATTAACGGGTGACAAATTTCATCTAGTGGAAGCGTTTGGTACTGCGGCCGAACAAAATCTTCTGCCTAGTTCAGATTACATCATTTTTTTGTCTGTTATGATCGTCACGGTGTCAGATTACGCCATTTTGACTCATAAAATCTTGTCGTGGACAAGAAACATGTCAGACTACACTGCTTTCCGACCAGTCATCGCGTGCCGTCTCGCACACTCACTCAGACACGCACTCTCACGCGCACACACACACAAACGCACGCATGCTCGCACACACACACACTCTCTCGCACGCTCACATACTCTCTCACACGCTCACATACTCACTCTCGCTCACTCACTAGCGCACACTCACTCACTCTCGGTCACTCACTAGCGCTCACTCACTCACTCTCGGTCACTCACTAGCGCTCACTCACTAGCGCACACTCACTCACTCTCGGTCACTCACTAGCGCTCACTCACTAGCGCACACTCACTCACTCTCGGTCACTCACTAGCGCTCACTCACTCACTCTCGGTCACTCACTAGCGCTCACTCACTCACTCTCGGTCACTCACTAGCGCTCACTCACTAGCGCTCACTCACTCACTCACTCTCGGTCACTCACTAGCGCTCACTCACTAGCGCTCACTCACTCACTCTCGGTCACTCACTAGCGCTCACTCACTAGCGCTCACTCACTCACTCGCTCTCGCTCACTCACTCTCGGTCACTCACTAGCGCTCACTCACTCTCGGTCACTCACTAGCGCTCACTCACTAGCGCACACTCACTCACTCTCGGTCACTCACTAGCGCTCACTCACTAGCGCTCACTCACTCACTCGCTCTCGCTCACTCACTAGCTCTCGCTCACTCACTCTCGCTCGCTCTCGCTCGCTTACTAGCTCTCGCTCACTCACTAGCGCACACTCGCTCGCTCTCGCTCGCTCACTAGCTCTCGCTCACTCACTAGCGCACACTCACTCACTCTCACTAGCTCTCGCTCACTCACTAGCTCTCGCTCACTCACTCTCGCTCACTCACTCGCTCTCGCTCACTCACTAGCTCTCGCTCACTCACTCTCGCTCGCTCTCGCTCGCTCACTAGCTCTCGCTCACTCACTAGCGCACACTCACTCACTCTCGCTCGCTCTCGCTCGCTCACTAGCTCTCGCTCACTCACTAGCGCACACTCACTCACTCTCGCTCGCTCTCGCTCGCTCACTAGCTCTCGCTCACTCACTAGCACACACTCACTCACTCTCGCTCGCTCACTAGCTCTCACTCACTCACTAGCGCACACTCACTAGCGCTCACTCACTCACTCGCTCTCGCTCACTCACTAGCGCTCACTCACTCACTCTCGCTCGCTCTCGCTCGCTCACTAGCTCTCACTCACTCACTAGCGCACACTCACTCACTCTCGCTCGCTCACTAGCTCTCACTCACTCACTAGCGCTCACTCACTAGCGCTCACTCACTCACTCGCTCTCGCTCACTCACTAGCTCTCGCTCACTCACTCTCGCTCGCTCACTCGCTCTCGCTCACTCACTAGCTCTCGCTCACTCACTCTCGCTCGCTCTCGCTCGCTTACTAGCTCTCGCTCACTCACTAGCGCACACTCGCTCGCTCTCGCTCGCTCACTAGCTCTCGCTCACTCACTAGCGCACACTCACTCACTCTCACTAGCTCTCGCTCACTCACTAGCTCTCGCTCACTCACTCTCGCTCACTCACTCGCTCTCGCTCACTCACTCTCGCTCGCTCACTAGCTCTCGCTCACTCACTAGCGCACACTCACTCACTCTCGCTCGCTCACTAGCTCTCGCTCACTCACTAGCGCACACTCACTCACTCTCGCTCGCTCACTAGCTCTCGCTCACTCACTAGCACACACTCACTCACTCTCGCTCGCTCACTAGCTCTCACTCACTCACTAGCGCACACTCACTCACTCTCGCTCACTCACTAGCTCTCGCTCGCTCACTAGCGCACACTCACTCACTCTCGCTCGCTCTCGCTCGCTCACTAGCTCTCACTCACTCACTAGCGCACACTCACTCACTCTCGCTCACTCACTAGCTCTCGCTCGCTCACTAGCGCACACTCACTCTCGCTCACTCACTCGCTCTCACTCACTCACTCGCTCTCGCTCACTCACTAGCGCACACTCACTCACTCTCGCTCACTCACTCACTCTCGCTCACTCACTAGCTCTCGCTCACTCACTAGCTCTCGCTCACTCACTAGCGCACACACACTCACTCTCGTCGTGGAGGACTGAAAAAAAAAAAAAAATGCTTGTCTTTTTGTCGTGATGTGGTGAAGCATCGCAGCCGCGGGTCGGTTGTCGTCCACTATGACACACACTACACGAGATGAAACGATCGAATCTTGCGTCCCGACGTCCGTTCTTGTTTACAAATCCCCACGACACCCTACGTCAAACGCATCGTGCCAAAATCAGCTAAAATTGTGTAATCTGAACCAGGCATTACTGGAAGCTCATTTTTATCAAGCTCAAATTTTGAACAACTTGTGTAGATTTTGACTTTTCCGAAATCCATACGACCGTTTGTCCGAATCAGATCATCTTCAGACAATGCCGGAAAAATGTTACGGATTTTGTCGATAATCTAAACTATTTTCGTATACCGTCTCAACGAATTTGATGGCAAACTGCGTCTGAGGCTGCATCTCTGGAGAGATTTGATATATTGACACTAAACTTTGTGTAATTGTCACCCAACACTGATCACAACAGATCACTTTGGTGTCAGCGCCACCTATTGGTCAAAAGTAATAGTTACGTTACAAGTGATTTTATTTATCGGATTCCAACCATTTTGCTTAAAATCGTCTCCAGATGTCTTTACTCATTGTTTGAGTTGGTCTGACGCTCCTCGCCTTGATTTTTAGCTCCTCGTTCTGCCTCTGTGGTGTTTGTCCCCTTTATTTGTTGCTTGCAGCTATATTTAATTTGTGTAATAATTGTTATTTTTCGCAGATAAACGTGCTCGGATTCTTGACGCAGAGGGTTTGGCGCTCGGTGCTCAGATCGCCGCCTCCAAACGGAGAGTGCGAGACCTGGTCGACAGCTCCTTCCACAGGTGAGAGCGCAGACGTCGGTTAGCCGTTGCGTTATCCGTGAGTTTCCGAGCTAATAAAGTCATCTTCGTGCTGTTCTTGCAGGTATGCGAACTCCGAGGACATGACCGAAGTTCCCGCCTGGCTTTTTGACGATGAAAAGAAGCACCGGAAGAGACCTGTTCCTGTCACCAAAGACATGGTGGAGGAGTACAAGCAGAAATGGCGGGAAATCAACGCCCGTCCAATCAAACGCGTGGCAGAGGCCAAAGCCCGCAAGAAGAGACGGGTAAGAGTTTATCGAGGAGAGATGACGTCAGTGGCTTTCAGATCGGCGTGTTGAGACATACATTTTTTAATTATTTTTTTAGCTTAATTTTTCAAGTTTTAAAGATTCTTGTTATATATAAAATATTTTCTTATTTTCCACTTATGATTTAATTTTGAATTATTTTGTTATTATTATTTTAAAACTAATACAATATTTAAAAATAAAATACTGTATTATATTTTTATTGATATTTAGATTTTCTTATTTATTAAAATACAAGTATTATTATTCATATTATAATATATTTTGTATATAATTATATTAATATTTCTATTGATAAAATAGTAATACTACATTATATATATAAAAAAATATATATATATATATATGTGTGTGTTAGAGCTTTTATATATAATTTTTTTTAATCTATTAATAAATAGAAAAAAAGAATCATAAGCAGAACATTAAAACAGTTTTATATATCGACATTATTTTTCACTTATGAATGAATTATTGTCTTTGTGGTTATAACATTAAATATTGTATTAAAATTATTCATTTTATTGATGTCATTTAAATGTTTTAATTTATCAAATAAAATATGTACTTTATTGTTATATGAAATGTTCAAAAGTTATCCAGTGGAAAATGGTAATGGAAAAACTATTTCTGATGCAGGAAACCTTAAACATACACTGACTTCAAACTGAATATGGCCTTTAAATGCATATGTTCTTGTCGTAGACGATGAAGAAGTTGGAGCAGGCCAAGAAAAAGGCCGAAGCCGTCGTGGACACGGTGGATATTTCAGAGCGAGAGAAAATGGCACAGCTCAAAAGGTCAGTCTCGACACCGACGCGTCGGCAACTGTTCACGTTAAACTCGTGAAAACTCATTTTTAACTTTTCTTCTCAGCATCTACAAAAAGGCCGGCGTGGGAAAAGAGAAGCAGGACGTCACGTATATTGTGGCCAAGAAGGGCGTCGGCCGTAAAGTGAGGCGTCCGGCCGGACTCAAGGGCGTTTTCCGTGTGGTTGATGGGCGGATGAAGAAAGACACGCGAGCCGCGCAGAGGAAGGACGACAAGCAGCGAGGCAAAGGAGGGCGGGGCAATAAAGGAGGGCGGGGCAATAAAGCTGGGCGAGGCATGAAGGCGGGAAAAGGACGTCCAAAGAAGTGAGCCACGCCTCTCACGCCCTCATACGGACTGAGTTCATTTAGCTAGCCGCGTCGTACTGATTGGATTATTAGCGCATATGCTAATATTCACTTCCAGCCTCTCGTTACCGACAACATGCTGTTTTGCTCGGACTTTGACACACTTGATTATAAATAAGGGGCTGATCCTTTAGACCAATCAGACGTGGCTCCAATCGTTGATGTTTTTCAGCACTGGTGTAATGCTGTGTGTTTTGATGTTTAACATATACTTTGTGGTATATGAACTTCAGGTGTATATACGGTAACCTCCTGATATTTCTGGATTAATAATGCCAATGTATGTGCAAAAAAAAAATCAGCTTGGATTGTAAGTGACTTTTAATAAAAACAAATTTAAATTGACATATTGTGTCTTGGTAAATCATAGTAAATTCACATTATATTTGTATATATGTGTATCTTTGTGTGTGTGTGTATAATATATAGGCTAACTTTTTATGTAAAAGGTTTGCTTGAAAAATAGTTTCTCAAACCATCTAGACCGATCCTTAAAAATCCAAATTTAAATGAATTGAGTCATTGTTGATTCTGTTTTATTCAAAAGCATTTAAATTGAGGAATGCAAAGGAATCGCGATGTGCGATTTATCACACCATTCGTTCCCATTGGCGTCCACATATGTTTGATACCGGGTAAATATCTGGACATGTGATTCCTATATAATTACAATGTTTCCCCTCCCCCAGTTTGACAAGCAGATCATATAAACACTTTGTCCATACCACCCCGTCACAGTGAACCGCTCTGTGACCTCAATTACCACCCCGTCACGGGGTCATTTTGTTAATTTTATGGAAAGGAAATAAAATTTTACATAAATTAATGGTATATTATGTTCTTGTTGTGTGGACTAATCAAATAAATGTAACTTTATTTGTATTTTTTAAGTGAATTAGTTTTTTCAGTGCAAACAATGATGCCATTGAAATGTCGAATTCATATTTCAAGATAAAATTACAGACTTTCTATTGATGGTTTCCAAAAAAGGGACATTTTACTATATTAGGAAAACATTAGATTTCAAGAAAAAAAATTGCTTGTTTTACAACTTTAATGGCATGCATATTGTCCGTGACGGGGTGGTACAATACTTCCTTGCCTGAATAAAAAGGATAATATTATTAAGGATTTTGTGCCTGAGGTGGGAACATTTTTTTGGGGGGAGGATTAACATATCTTTAAAGTTGTACGTTTAAAAAAAAAATGTTTGTTCTTAATGAAAATTTGGAAAATGGGACCTGTTTCGGCTAACAATTATTGGTTCACTGAAAGTTGTGGAAACGTTAGTTTCTGCTTCCCAGAATGGATACTATAATAATTTGTTATCCGGGAACGTTTTCTTTACGTATAGTAGAACGTTCCTGTTAGGTTCATTCATTTGTTTCCAAAATGCCCATATCCATATGGGAACGTTCCCACCATAGTTTGCTCATTTATTACAGTGTTTAGTTGCATGTCGACGTGTTGGTGAGGTTTCTTCATCCTTCAAACCCAAATCCACGAGTTCTGGATGGATTTGACCTGTGAGGGAGGCCTGTCGACGCGCGTCACGAAACGTCCCACGCCGCGGGACACGCGGTGACGCTGAAGAAGACTGGAGAGATTGTGAGGAGAGGAGAGGGAGAGAATGAGTAAACAAGAGGACGAGATGCAGAGAAAGATGCGGATTACCTCACATCTCACATGTCTGACTGGATGATTCGCTCTATTGTGGCGGGAACAATAACGGTCGCCGCGCGTGGCGGGTTTAAAACCCCAGAGGCGCGAGGACGGAGCGCAATCTTCGCGGGAGACTAACCGTCAGAGAGGTATGAAGCTGAATTTTATTCTAACCCTGGTTTAAAACATAATACACCTAGTTTATTAGATGTTTTATATATTTAAAAAAAAGACAATCCGTGACTTTTTGTGCAACCGTTTGCTCATCTTGCAATGTTTTGCTCATCGCACTTGTTGTGTTTAAATCGTTGATTTGATGTAAACAAAAGACTTGTTTGTTCTGTATGTCCATTTGCAATGCATTTAATGGCGCATTTAGTGAGATTCGTCATGAATGGCTCTCTTATTTGTCCTGAATGAGTAGATTGTGTGTTGGCAGTGTCCAGGCTCGAGTTTGAAATGTGCTGATCCAGTTTGTGCTGCGCACACGATTCGCATTCAAAACGCTCGTATGCATATTATTATAAACTGATGAAGCTTGATTGATCGGCTCGATTCGAGCCAAATGCTGATGCCACTGAATGCTATTGTTCACATCCTGTGAAAACGTTTCTATTTATAAAAAGTTTGTTATGCCACTTTTTCTAATACTGTTTTACTTTAAGATTACTTATCTCTCAAAAAGTGGCATCAGTAATATAGAGATCTTTAGATAAGTATTATTAGAATCAAAATAAAAGGTGGATACAATAAAAGTTTTTGATATGCTATTATTGGAATTTAATGATAACGTTTAAAACACTTGTTAACATCGTATTATATTTTAAAGGATACGTGGTATCATTATAAATAAATAAAAATTCTAAATATTTTATTATTTCTTTTTTATATATTTATTTCTTGTATATGTTGTGCATTTAAACATTTATTGCATAAATTATTATGTTTTATATTTATTATTTAAAAAATCATTTAATTTATCCTATAATTTATTAATATTTTTTCATTTAGATTTTTGTTTATTAATATATGAATTAACTTTTTATATATATTTTAACCATTGTAAATGTAAGTTTCCTATTATTTATTATTAATAATAATTTATATTAATTTACCTTTTATATTATTAATAATAGTATGAAAAATGTACGTGTGTGTGTGTTTATAATAGTCATTTGCATTTCATAAATATAATGATATATTATAATAATATTGTATATTTGTTATTAAACTTATAAATGTAATTGTCTTATTATTTATTATTAGTAGTATGTTAATTTAGCTATTTTATTATTAATAATACTAATATTCATAATTTACATTGTGTTTATTATATATTCATTATAGAATCAAAAGCACAAGGGTTGTGCCTGATGAAGACCTGAGGGTCGAAACGTTGCCTTTTTAAAAAATAAAATCCATTTTGGAAGCAGTTAATATCGGTGTGCGGACTTCAAACTTCTTTATTTTTATTATATATTCATTACCATTTTATTTTAGATGATTAGTATTTATAATGTTGTATATTTATTATAAAAAAAGAAGTTTAATTTATCCTATAATTTATTAATTTAAAATATTTGTTTTGTATAATCATATTAATTTTCATTCTATAGAATATATTGTATATTTATTATTAAAATTATAAATGTAATTTTCCAATAATTTATTATTATTATTGAAAACCTGAAATAATCTAATTATATTAGTTTGCTTTTTTTAATACAAATTGTATAGTAACAATGGTATTTTGCCAAATGTTATTACATAGTGTATGTTTTTAAGTGTTTATCAGGAGAGGAATAAAGCTGAACAATATTTTTGAAATAAGCAGAGAAAATGTGGTGTTTGCCAAATGTTGCTATGCAGTTTCTAGGTGTAACGAGGAGTCAGCAGAAGTGGGATCCATGCGCGGCTTTATTGTAGACAGTAGGAGAACAACGGGCAGAGGTAAACCACCAGCAACAGAGATATCAAAGGCAAGGCAGAAACGTAACGATACGACAGGCAATGGATCAGGGCAGGCAAACGGGGTAAATCCAGGTAAACGGGCAGAAGATCAGATGGGCAGGCGGGAATACGGGGTAAACAGTCCAAGGTCAAACACAAGAGATCAATATACTAGGGATAGCCTTACTCATAAATGTCTGCAATGGCAAGAACAAGACTTCGTAGTGAGTGTGTGTGTGTGTGTGTGTGACACATAGATAGTCCATGGGATGGAGATCAGGTGAGCGTAATCAGCACCAGGCACGGAATGATGGGAAACGTAGTCAAAGTTAGAGGGAGCCAGTGTTGTTTTTGGCAGCCCTTTTTTTTAGTTTTAGTCTTAGTCTCAGTCTTTTTGACGAAAATGCTTTTTAGTTTTAGTCACATTTTAGTCACTTATAAACTTGATAGTTTTAGTCAAGTTTTAGTCGACGAAAACGGTTAAAAAGTTTTGGAAATGGGCTTAGGTTTGACAGGTTGCAGCAAGTGTTGCAATTCATAAAACAACAGTTAACCTTAAACCCTTTGCATAATAAACTAGACTTTCTGAATAATTCGATTGGTTGGGTCCTACATGCGCTTCGTGAGGCACACACACACACTAGCATACACACACACACGCAAGGTCTCTCGCTCCCTTTCTCTGATGTGCGCGCGCTACACATGCGCGCTCTTGCTCGCTCGATCTAGATTCCGGGAGATTTTAACAAATTTTCGGGCAATTCTGAAATTATCGTACATTATGGGATTTTTTTCATTATTGATCGTACAGAGGTCAAAATTATCGTACAAATACGATAAATATCGTACGTCTGGCAACACTGGTTGTTGTTGTTGTGTGGAATCTGGTGCGCGGCAGCCGTGTGGGGGGCGTACCCAAAACAACGATTAGAATGAGGCATTGCTGATACTTTTTTTTAGCTCAAAACAGACGATTTCACGCAAAATAGGCAGAAATGACATGCATTGTGAACGTCAGACTTATAATCATTTTCGTTCCATCTCGTCTCGTCAACGAAAACTCGAAAACGTCTCGTCATGTTTTTGTCACCTTAGAGCCATTTTTAGGTAGTCATCGTAACGTTATCGTCATAAAAAAAAGGTGCGTCAACGAAATAATTGCGTTATCGTCATCGTTGACGAAAACAACATTGGAGGGAGCCCCCTGGTGGTGATCAGAGGGAGCCACAGAGGCTTGATTTGTGATAGAGCCCACTCCCTGCGAGCGGCTCCTGGCGCGAGGAGGTGATTGACGCCGGGGTCTTCCACGAGGGCGAGTGGCAGGTCTATCCGGATGGGTCCTATTGAAGTCGGAAATGAGAGATGGGTCCAAAATGACGTCTGATTTGACCCAAGACCCCTCCTCTGGACTATACCCCTCCCAGTCCACGAGGTATTGTAGTAGTCTGCCCCGGCATAGTAACTGTGCGGCCGTACCATAGGTGCAGGCGTAATGATATGACGAAGCACGTGCCGTCAACAAACCAACGTGACAACCTGCTTGCACAGCTAGCGTGGGTTGTAGCATGGAGACATTTGTGAGAGACAATTTAGATTACATTTACTTTGGTGCTGATCCCGAACCGTATTTATTTGGAAACCTAATTTGCCGCCTAAAAACTACACAAACTTAGTCCCGGTCATGTTGGAAGTTATCGAGCTGGGGACTATTTTCAGGTGCTTCGTCATATCATTACGCCTGCTGCACCCATGGTCCGGCCGCACAGTTCCTTGATTCTTACGCCGGAATGAGAGGATAGTTCCTCTAGCCATATAGGCTTGGAAAATCACAACTTTTAATTTTCCGTCGATCTTAGTACACGGTTTAACTACAGAAGAGTCTAGTTTTAAATAGGAAAAATATTGAAACTCGTTGGTCATTTTGAAAGAAATGCTACTGGACCCATCAGAATCAATGATCTATGCTAAGCTATGCTAAAAGTGGTACCGTCAGAACTGGAGTTCGGCTGAATGGATTCGAAAACGGTAAAACTGTTTAACTCTGGGGGAGTTGTAAAAGGAGCCTATTTCCAAAAAAAGTGGAGTATCCCTTTAAAAGGTAATTTACACACCTTTAGAACAACCAAATCAAGCCCAGTTTTTTTGTGCATGTTTAGATAGATTATTTAGGAAAAGTCACAGTGGGGTCAGCCTGACCCCGAAACAGTGGTTAAGGGTTAAGGAATCAATCAAGGACACTTTAAGCCTGAGCGTCAGAGGTTTGATTGACGGCATAAACGCTGTAGCGAGGGGTTAACCGTGTGTGTTTACTGTGTGTGTTTGTGCAGGACGCTCTCATTGATGGTGTTCACTCTGGTAGGCGGGGCCTCACTGTGTGGTGTGGCGGCCCTCGTGCTCCTCATCATCTCCACAGCAACAGACTATTGGATGCAGTATCGCTACTCAGGGAACGCAGCCAATCAGGGCCTCTGGAGGTTCTGCATCAATCGCAAGTGCCACGCCCACACGCTCAACGTGGGTGAGGACAGTCAGCCGCATCACAGCCGCTTGTGCAGATACACTACAGGACACTTGCTAAAATTACACACACATATATATATTATTATTATTATTTTTTTATTTTTTTTTTAAACCTGTATCCTTCTGGGTTGTTTGAAATGTGTATTTTTATTATTCAAAAATATAATTTCATGTCATGTTCTATAAAAATATAAAAAGCAATATAATTTAAAAATAAATAAATATATATATAAATAAATTAAAAACATAATTTTATTTTGTTCATTTTATGTTTTAAAATATTTTATATATAATTTATTCAAAATGTAGTCAATATTGGAAGAATACTTCTTAGTTCATAGTTCTATAAATACTAAACATATTTTAATTATTTGTATGTTTTTTTTAATCAAAACATAATTGTATTTCATATTCTATGAAATATTAAAAAGTAAATGTGTGTGTAGATAATTATGTCAGTATTGGAAGATTTTTTTTATATATATTAAAACAAAATAAAAACATACTTTCATATATTCTTTGACAATAACACAAAATACATACTTTTTAGTAATCTGTATCTATCTGGGTTGGGCGATATTGGTAAAGAATTTGAAAAAAAAAAAATGAAAAAAAAAATAAATAAATTCAAAACATAATTTCATTTTATGTTTTAAAATATTTTATATATAATGTATGTATGTCAATATTGGAAGAATACTTCTTAGTTCATAGTTCTATGAAAACTAAACATTTTAATTATTTGTATGTTTTTTTATCAAAACATAATTGTATTTCATATTCTATGAAATATAAAAAAGTAAATGTGTCTAGCTAATTATATCAGTATTGGAAGAATATTTAAAAAAAATTAAAACATACTTTCATATGTTCTTTGACAATAACAAAAAATACATTTTACTTTTAAATTTAAATTGTCATTTTTAAAAATTACTTTTTAGTAATCTTTATCTATCTGGGTTGGGTGATATTGGTAAAGAATATGTTATTATTTTATTATTATATAATTCAAATAATTTTATTTTAAATACTATTTTTATTCCATTTCTATGACGATGCACAAAAACACTAAACAATCCATCATTCATGAATTGTTTTCATACAACAGATTCCTGCAGGACCTCGAGTGTCCCAGAATGCTCTGAACCTGTTAGTGTGTAAAGTGTGTGTTTCTGCCCCACAGCATTCTGGGACGCCACGCGGGCCTTCATGCTGCTGGCGCTGCTGGCCTGTTTCGCTGGAGTGCTTCTGAGCGTCACTGCGTCTAAACGCGGCCGCAGCAAACGAGTGCGGGCCGGAGGAATCGCTCTGCTTCTGTCCGGTGACCAAACATTACAACACTCATCAACCCTCATCCTGCCCTCGCGGGTCAACGTGACCCGAAGCCCGGAAATTATACTTTTATGTTTTATTTTTAGAAAGCTTGTTTTATTTCACTGTGATATTTTTGCATGACTTTTTATTTTTGAGTTTATTTACCTTTTAAATTACTAGATTTGATCAATAAATAATAAATAAATAGTAATTTAAGCACATTCCTCACATTCTTTCAACTTAAATTCTAAATAACTCACAGTTTCATGCATAATTAATCTCAAAATATCTTACATTGGGTTTCTTTGCTGACCTCGTGTGGGAAAAACAATAATAACATGATATTTCATAACTCTAGATGGGCTTATAGCTCTATATGGAGTAAATGAGCTGTCCCGCTGGGTCCTAAAGTCAGTTTGTCTTCAGTATGCACTCAGATACACATGTAGACATTAAAAAAATAATTTTTTGGTAAAGTTTTTGCATTTTTTGTTTGAATTTTTATGTTTTTCTATGTGTACTGAAACATTCCATTCATTCCTAAGGGGGTCAAATGGACCCGCGAATGAAGGATGTGCTACTTTTTAAAATTTCAACCACAAAACTCCTCAAATCCATTTTTTTTTTTTTTTGGGTGCAAGTGCAACAAAAGTCCTAGGCCACTCTGATGAATAATTTTTTTTTTTTTTTTTAATTTTTACAATTTAAATTAAATTAAAAAAAATTAAACTAAATATTCTGGGTCAAAATGACCCGAGGGAAGGATGAACGTTTTAGACACTGATTCCGTGATGTCAGGTTTGATTGGCAGCCGTGACGTGTCGTTTGGCAGTGATGTCATTGCTTTTTTCCGCAGGATTTCTCGCGCTCTTGGCTCTGGCGATCTACACCGGGATGACCGTCAACTTCTTCGGGAAGCGCTACATCGGCTGGAGGTTCTCGTGGTCTCATATTCTGGGATGGATCGGCACGATACTGGCTCTGGCAGCAGGTCAAAAATCCATGTGCAAAAACAAAAAAATGCTATTTGAAAATCTCATTTTTACACGGAGACGATAACAGTATCATTTTCAAAAACTGTCTAGTTTTCAAAAGATTGAATTTTCAGGCCCTCATAAATATACGACCAAAATGCATAAAAAGTTTTCTTTTTTTAGTTGTCTATTGGTATCTATTTGGTTGACTTTTTTGTTTTTTTAGTAGTGTCGTGTAAATGGCAAATACAATTTTTAATAATATTTAATAAATCATCTCATTTGAATGACAAAAATGCATAAAA
Source organism: Phoxinus dragarum (assembly GCA_033366665.1). Taxonomy (NCBI): domain Eukaryota; kingdom Metazoa; phylum Chordata; class Actinopteri; order Cypriniformes; family Leuciscidae; genus Phoxinus; species Phoxinus dragarum. Next base: position 134,717 of record JARPMJ010000582.1, on the reverse strand, counting down.
AGAATATGCAAATGAATCTTTGAATCAGAGTTATGCATCAGTGTACATACTCATATGATTCACTGAATCGGCTAGTTTAAATAAATTGATTCGATTGATTTGGTGAATCAAATTAATCAAACAAGTCGAATCACTGAGTTGAATTTAGCCTTCATTTTTGCCACTGAAGATTACATTTTAAAAGCAGTAAAAAAAAGAATTAAGAAAACTTCTCATATTTGTGAATTATTGAATCAGAGTTGAATAAAAAAAAAATCTTTTTGGAATCGATTCACTGAATAAGTCAGTTGAATGATTTGAACTGACCAAGTCAAATAAAATGTTTGCTTTGAATTTTAAATGCAATTTTTAATTATATTGAATAATTTCAGTTGGAAATGTTGTCATGTAAAGTGCCCCTTAAGAGAGATGATGCAAATGGATCACTGAATGAGAATTATGAATCAGTGAATTGACTTATTTGATTCACTGAATCGGTTCGTTTGAAATAACGAGTCGATTCGATTGGTTTGATTCATTCAATCAAATGTCAAACATAGGCGCATAATGTTTCTTTACTAAGTGACATCGCTAACCACTGGCCTGGCATGAATCATACAGCATTAGTGGTTTTCACGGATCTGTGTGAATGGGGATTGTTTAAACAACATTATCTTCTATAGACTAAAACTTATATAAATGCCTCTTGAATCTCTGTTTTCCAGGAGTCCTGCAGCTCTGTGCTTATCAGAGAAGCTTCAGTGAAGCGACGCCGGTGTCTCTGACAGCTGAACCCTGATCATCACACAACACTGAGCGCTTCAATCCTGGAGGAAATAAACTGCGTTCGGACTCTTTCTTGGTGCATGTTTTATTTTCCCAACAGAACTGATGGTGCAACATTTAGTCACTGGCAGGTTAAAAACAGAAGCTTGTCTGTCCAATAGATGGCGTACAGACACAAAACACCAGATGAGGAATATATCTTCAGCACACAGACACTGATCAATATGTACAGAAACAAATAAGTAAACATCGTTAACAAAGCTTTAAAAAGTACACACAAAACACCCCTGATTACAGTTTATATGCAAAAAAAATGGGAAGATTTACAGCGTTTACACTAAATAATCTTCATTTTATATCCATTTATACTTGATATTTAAATGTTATGTATCTAAACTTAGTTTTATTTCATATTACACATTTTATATTAAACTTTAATGTTAATATGCTTGAATTTAACAAATGTTTGCTAAAATCAGTGTTTGATGAAACTGGCTGATATTGAAAATATATATATATATATATATATAAAAAAAGAATGACAATGGCGTTATCCTCAATGTAATCCTCAAAATTACATTTGTGGATTTATAATTAACATTCATTAATACCTTTGGCAAATGTCACAGACATTTTCATTTTGTCATGTTTGTTAAAAAAAAAAAATCAGTTTAATGCATTAAAAATATGTAACGTAATTAACAAATATAAAAAAAATGTTGTTTCTACATTATTTTGGAGATTTAATGTGAAGGTATAAAAATATAAGTGCTGGGCAACGATTAATTGCATCCAAAATAAAAGTTTGTGTTTACATATAATTATTTAGTATATAAATACATGTATGTATATATTTAAGATTTTTATTTATTTAAATATTTATATATAATATCAATTATGTATAACTATACAATATGCAAATATTTCTTAAATATATACATGTATATGTGTGTAGGCTATTTATACTAAATAATTATACACAATACACATATTATGTAAACACAAACATTTATTTTGGATGCGATTAATCGTTGCCCAGCACTGAAATATATATGAATACTGTAATGTTGCGATTCCAGTATACCAATACATTTTTTAATCGATTGACAGCACTAATTCAAACACATTGTGATCAAGCTAAGTCATCGTGAAACCTTTCTATAATCACATTCGTGTTTATCATTCCTAGTTTTATTCGCGCAGCATAATATCCACGATGTTTTGGTGGCAAAGTAATAACTGAAGCAGTCCAAAGCGCAGTTCATACTGGAGACGAACATCGCGAAGTGAACAAAATTATGCGCGAAAGACTGCACGTCACAACCATACTTGTAAGCCTGCGCGATGTATTTAAAGAAAAATCCGAAGTGAACGGGGAAGAAACACACGACGAACACAACCAGACATGGACGCGGGAACTAGGGGTGCTGCAGGTGCTGCAGCACCCCCTGTTGGCGCTGCAGCACCCCCCTTTGGCAAACTGTGATGACAATAAAATGATAGCTTATAAATATTTCTGGTTGTTGTTTCTGTTCCACGACATTTTGTATGTCACGTTTGCTGTGTGGGATGAAGAGATGGATCATTTTAGTTATTATTTAATTTAAAATTATTTAATTTATCTTCAGTGTGTAGTATTAGCCAATCAGATGTGCCTTGACGCGCCTACGCAGCACGCACACTCACGGCCCACACACAAGTTGCGCAACTACTACGAGCAGGACAAGCTACTGTAGTTCCCGCCGGCGAACTTCCCGGTAACGTTACCTTTGGTGTACCGAAATCATCGTAAGGTAGAGACACGGTGTCTTACATCTCTGCGTCTTTTTCCTGCCGCCATGCAGGCCCAGATTTATATAAAGGATCGTTAAGCGTTTAAGAATGTCCCTCGGATAAGACAGATTTGCATAGTCTGTTACTTTGTGGCACTTAGGACTTTTTTTGGCCGTTATGCGGTTTATGAACACTTAATCTACTTGTGGTTGTTTTAAAATAAACATTCCTGCGCGACAGAAATCCATGTCCGCGCGCGTCTGTGCATGTTTCCTAGCGACCGCAGCGCGCGCACATCTGAGCACACCGAAACGCTATTGAGCTATGAAAACATGACGAAACAAAAGTTTGTACATAATACAAATAAACGTATTTTTATTCATTATTTGCTTCTATTGTATTCCAATTTGTTGGCCTTCAAACACCTTAAAATGCACATATGTAGGTCCGAGAAATCCAAAATTTCTCGGGGGAGCATGCCCCCGAACCCCCCTAAGCTGCCTAACCCACCCTGTTTTATAAACAAACGCCCCTGCCTGCAGAACTGTATAGCACGGGGAATAAACTGTACTGTCTTTGATTGTGTGTCAGTGTCCCCACCCCGCCAGCACCCCCTGTCGAAAATGACTTCCCGCGCGCCTGCAACCAGATTCGCCGCGATGATAAAAATGCACTGGAGTTTTTCGCCGCGGGATCCGATCTCCAACTGTTTCCTCAGCGTGTAAATGACTCTAACGGAGCAAAACAACATGATGAGAAACGGCACGAGGAACCCGACGATGTCCAGCACGAGAATGAACGCTAGCGGTAACTCCTCCTCTTTATTCTTATGAAAGCATTTGATCGTGTTGTTATGCTTCGGATCGTCGACGCGGTGAAATGCCGCGCTAAACGAGCACGTGACCAACCAAATGAGCGCGCAAACCACCAAAGCGTTTCTACAAGATAAAATATTCCTGGACTTCATGGGATATTTGATGGCCACGTATCGCACCACACTTATCGCGGTGACGGTGAAGATGCTCACGTACATGTTGACGTAATAAACCGACACAAGAACGTAACACAGCTCTTTGTTGCTCTGGTCCCAGAGTTTGAAAAATTCCCATGTGTTTTCATAGTAGGACGCGATGCGGATGGGAAGGAGCACCAGCACGACGCAGTCTGCGATGGCCATGTTGGTGATGTAGATGTTCATGTAGGTCCAGTCCGCTCTGGGACGCCGGCAGAACATCACTAGGACGTATATGTTTCCCAGGACCCCGAGGATGAAGGTGGGGATGAAGGCGAGCTGAAGGCTCTGGATGCCAGTGCTGATGTTCAGGGAGCAGTTCGACATCTTCAACCTGCAGGAAATTAAAATACACGCCGTATTATTGCCAGTGTTGGGGGAAATGCATTACAAGTAACTTGAGTTATGTAATCAGATTAGGGGAGACCAGGGACAGTTGTAACGCTTTTAGCAATTTTTAGCAATACATCAAAAACCATTTATACTGGAATAACCAATTTATTATATTATAAACTTCAATCTGTCAACTGCTGAAACAATGTATTTAAGTGGTTTTATGAAATATGTACAGGTTGCAAAATTGATTTTAATACAGTCTCTCCACTGTTACAACTGTCCCAGTGTACAGGGGCGGTTGTAACACATGTCAGGGACGGTTGTAACATGTCTAAAATATACATAATGAATCAATCATATACGCAAAATGGAAAATATTATTTATCAATCATGTTATTGTGACTATTAATTTCATGTTTTTAAGTAATGATTACCTTTTTTTCATGCTACATGACAAAAAAAGAGGTGCAACCGTGAAATTATAATGCAAGACAATGATTTAATGGGTAGAACACCTCAAAAAAGTTTACATTTAAACTTTTACATTTAATTTGCAATGCACAGTGCTCATTTTACTTTTAATTAGCAAATTAAAGGGAATTTTTTTTTTCTTGATAAGTTTTTAAAATATAGGCCTAAATGACACTTGGTTGGTGATACTGGGACAGTTGTAACGGGGCGTTACAACCGTCCCAGTAACACCAACCATGTTTTCATCTCATGTGAGCTAGCTTGACTGCAAGTTTGACACTTGTTAGCTATTTTTATTTTTAGCTTACAAAACAGTGATTCTAAATAATACTTGTTTGAATTCATAGACATTTGATCTTATAACAGTATCCAAAAAAGTACATCAGAAAAAAAAAGTATTTTTTTTACTCAAAAACAACCTTTTGTAGATAACTCTGTCAGGAAGTTTCAAATGTGGCTCCCTTTTTGGCAAAAATGGAGGGAAACTAACTAAGCATGAGCACAGTGAGTGTCATCACTCTAGGTTGTTTCTGATGGGAGGAATTCAAGGTGTTACAACTGTCCCCCGTTACAACTGTCCCTGGTCTCCCCTACTTTTTCAAGTAACTAGTAAAGTAACGCATTACTTTTAAAATTTACAACAAAATATCTGAGTTACTTTTTCAAATAAGTAACGCAAGTTACTTTGTTTTCCCATTTATTGACTGACAGCTCTCCTGTCCTCATGTTGAGTGTGTGTGATGTTTATTGTAGTTCTAGACTAAATGTGAGCATTTACTCATCTCACTTGCTCACACAAAAAAATATTCAATATTCCTCAAAATTAATAAAATCAGTGAATGCAGAATCAGAATACTATGCAAACCTCCACTAACTAAATATGTTAAATAAAACATACATTTTTATGCATTTAATCTCACTTTATTGACCAATGTACTTGCTTCTGACCATCGATGATTCAGTTTAATAAGCAAAGGTGACTATTGAGAGATAGACATTTCCTCTACTGTACACATGTCCTTCAGCCTGAGGATTATTATTTTACTTTTGGTGTGAAAGAGTCTTTACATTTGCCCAAAAATAGAACTTTTGTGTTATAAAAAAACAAGCCCAGCCCAGGTGGGAAAAAAAACTTTTCTAAAAAAGTAACTAAGTAATGCATTTAGTTACTTTTTAAGGGAGTAACGCAATATTGTAATGCATTACTTTTAAAAGTAACTTTCCCCAACACTGGTTATTGCACTTCCCAGACAGGAACATAGTGTCGCCCACATCTGGTTTCCTACTGGACACTGTTGCAGTCTGGGTTTGCATTGCGTTGAGTCAATGCAGTATATATGCAGATTTTTAGGACATTTTTGTTAACTTCTTTATGATAAATACACTGTAAAACCCAACCGTTGGGTTACACATATTGGGTCACTATGTTGGGTTGTTTTCCAAAAATGTTGGGTCAGTTTTTAAATTGGTTGGGTAATTTCTAGTAATAACCCGGCTGTTGGGTTAACTGTTGGGTTGTATGTACACAATTATATATTTACATTAAATTCTAGACTCCCCAATATTTAGTTTTAAATATTGTAATTTTAAAATATATTTGTTAAGACATATTCATTGTTTTAGCCTATACAAATAAACATCTGTATTTGAAAACAAAGTATATTTTATTTATTAAAATGTCATCAAAATAAATAGTTAACCTAACTGTTGTGTTACTTTTAACCTAACTGGCTTTTAACCAAATGCATTGAATCAGCCGCATCGAACGAATCGTTCGTTGTTTTATCTTACCTGAAGTGCATCCAAGATGTCGGTGTCTTTGTCTCCGCAGTAGTTTCAATTTTGATATTTTTAGGTCAAACCGTTCTTGTCTGTCAGTCATATAATGCAGGTCTATAGGCACTGTCTCCAAAAGCATGCAGAGAAAAGTCCACATTAAACAATTCCTCATCGTAAGTGCACATTGATGGCCTAAGCTCGCGCGAACTCATCCGGGAGTGTTGAGTTTTCACTTATTCCCAATTTGTAAGCCTTCTATCTTGACACACTACTCGCTTCATTGTTCAGGCCAATCAAAGGCATACGTTGAGCCGTACAGCCAATCACACGCGTTTCTGCTGAGTTTAAAAATGCAACGTCCAATCGAAGGCGGTTCGATTAGTTTCCGGGGAAGAAATCCGGTGTAAACAGATCACTTGGACGTGGTTGTGTAAAAGAGATAAAAACGATATAAATACTGTTCGTTTTATCACACAAACCGCTTGTTTCGTGTCTTAGGCCATCAATGTGCACTTACGATGGGGAATTGTGTAATTTGGACTTTTCTCTGCATGCTATTAGAGACAGTGCCTATAGACCTGCATTATATGACTGACAGACAAGAACGGTTTGACCTAAAAATATCAAAATTGAAACTACTGCGGAGACAAAGACACCGACATCTTGGATGCACTTCAGGTAAGATAAAACATGCCAACATTTAATTTCAAAGTGAACTATCCCTTTAAGTACTTTTAAAAACGAGTACTTCTGTACTTTTACTTAAGTAAAAATCTGTCTTTACAACTTTTACTTGTAACGGAGTAATATTTGACCAGTAGTGTCTGTACTTTCACTCAAGTAAGGAAGTTGTGTACTTTGTCCACCTCTGCTTGAGAGTGAGTAAATGATGACAGAATTGTCATTTTTAAATGAGTGAACTAACAGAAATTAACTGTTGGCATATTTGTTTCACATCAATACTGTCCTGTTGGACACGACACACACCAATACTGTCAAGTGTCACTGGTGACCATTGCTCTGAGCCATGTTTTCAGTGTCCTAAAAGCACTTAAACTTATTTCAGTCCAGCTGACTAACCTTACCTATCACAGAAACCTTTCTGCATTTTTACATTTTCAAAAAACATCACTTAGTCTGATTATAAGCTGATTTAAACAAACTAGAAAAATCCTCACAAGGACAAAGATTTCTGATTTTACCATCTTTGTGGGGATATTTTGACCTATAATGTAGTTGCGCGCACACACACACACACACACACACACACACGCGCGCGATTATGTTTGCCTGTCCCAAATCAATATTTGACGCGATCTGCCCCGCATTCTTCAGCACAAAACTGTTTGTTTCTCCCTCGCTTACCGCATCTCTAGGTTTCCTTCGGAGGAGTTGGCGCATCGCACAACCAAATGTAACTACAGCCTCTCACAAGTTAGAAAGAAAACACAAAGCCATCAGTTTAGCGATGTGTGTTCAGGAGGCGGGACTCAGATCTATAAACCGTTGGCCAATTGTTTTGAGATAGGTCTAACTGCAGAACCATATGTCATAACAGTGAGTGCTTACTGTCTATACAGTGAGTGTCAGCATAGATATATCTACGAGTGTGGTGTGACTGTGTGAGGCAGCGCCAGCCCAGTCTGATGCCGGAAGTGGGCGCAGCAAGGCGCGCTACTTCCGTGTTTTGGAACGTTTCCAAGTTTAAAACAAAGTTATTATAAATATTTATTTTAAAACAATTTAATAAAATAATATATATATATATATATATATATATATATATATATTATATATATATACCTATAACAAAACATAGTTCTTATCTTTTATAATATATATATATATATTATAAATGTGTATATATATATATATATATATATATATATATATATATATATATATATATATAAAATATTATAAAAGATAAGAATTATGTTTTGTCCTATTAACAAAAGACAATACTACTATTAACAAATGTTAATAGTTTTTTAAAAGTTAAAATGATACTTTATCCATTTGTTTTGTTGAGTCAAATGATTAATAATATAAATTGAACAAAGCTTAAAACAAAATAATATATATAAAATGAAAACAAAGCTTGAGCGCTTGAACATTTGATTTAATTTTAAATAATTTTTAATACTCAACCATTTTACAACTAACCATTTTTTTCATAGACCATACACAAAATAATTATGGACTGAAAAAACTAAAATGATTCATTTAAATAAAATCCTCTGAAATATCAAAAGAATCACACACTAGCTGTACCTGCTCCAAATAAATAATAGTAAATAAATAAAAATACAAAATCGAACGAAAAAGTCGGCTGAAAAAGAATTACTCCAGTAAAGTATAAATACCCAAAATTTCTAGGAACTAGAAGTCACGAAGCATTTGTACTTACTTGACTCCTCTGCTGGCTGGTTATGTACTTGCTAAAATTTATTTTGGATAATTTTTAACCAAAAAAAAAAAGTTTCATACTGCAGCTTTAAGTAAAAATCAGTATTTACAACTTTTACTTGTAATGGAGAAATATTTCACCAGCATCTGTACATTCACTCAAGTAAGGACGTCGTGTACTTTGTCCACATCTGATACAATGTTATCTCATATTTCACTCTTAATAGTCTATTTATAAACGCATTCTACCCTTTTAACCAGAGCTAACCTGAGTGAAAAAAAAGTATACTTTATTGTATTTGGAATATATTTCCCTTTTCAAGAGTACACAGCAAAATATACTAACACAAATTGTACTATGTTGAAACATATTAAAAGTATATTAGCATCATGCTTTTACCTATTTTCACAATACAATAACTTTGAACACACTTTAAAATAATTGCACTTTAGTATATTTTCTAAAAATATATTTTAAAAAAATAATACTTGGAGTGAAAATTCAGTTTATTTTTTAAAAGTGTATTTATTTGCACTTTCTTAAAAATATATAGCCTATTTTTAACTGTGCTCATTGTAACAATGCATTTAAAGTATACTTTCAAAATACATTATATAGTATACAATAATACAAGGTATAGCTAAGTATTATGTGTTTATTAATGTGCATTTGTTATTGAAGACATAGTGTGCAATTCGTAGTATACACCTCGTGGGCAATGATAAATAAATACACTTATATTGCTCGTATGTTTCGAAGACACTCGTAATGAACTTGTAATGTACTTGTAAGTAACACAATAAAGTACACTTTAATATCACTAATCAAGCATGTAATTAGTCCCTACAGGCATTTAGTGTACTAAATTGGAACAAACTTCAAGTATATACTTAAAGTTGTTCCAATTTAGTACACTTAAAGTATGCTTCGTGACAATTTAATTACAACTAAAATATACTTGGTACAAAATTAGTTGTTTCAAGTTAACTAATCATTAACACACTTGAAGTATACCAAGTAATTTTTTTATCAATACTTTTGAAAAGCTTGTTTTTTATCACACATTAAGTGTGCATATCAAATGTAATGCATTATACACAAATAAACACACTGGGATGGAGCCAGACCACATACTTTGTAAGCAAATCTGCATTATTTCAAACTTTCTTCTCTAGCGATGCAAACATGTTGCTGTGGTTTCTGTCAGCATGAGTGTCGAATTACCGAGAAACCGGTCTTGGTTGTGCAAGGGTCGATTCTTTCTATATTAGTTATTAAAGTCTGACTAGCAATCATAGCCTGTTTGTTAAAATTATCCATATGTCACAGGGAAGAGTTCAAATGTGAGAGAGCTAAAATGTAATATGCTGTGTTGCACTGCACGCAATATAAAGTTTATGCAGTATTGCAATACACATTATTACAATAGCAATAGTTGGCCTATGTAATATAACATGAGCATTAGGTGTCAATAAAAAAAATACATTAAAAAAGCAAAACCAACACACAAAAAAAAACCACTTACCTTTCCACATGCTCAACTAGAGAGAAAACAATGAGATCTGTTCCTCTGCTAACTCAGTTTCCTTCAAAACAAAAGCAGACGCATTTATTTGACATATATCTATTATATGCACAAACGTGTAAATACATAAAGACGGAGCAATAGATCACACACTTTCTTTGTTGGTTCTGTAGGGCAGCTTTTTACTTTCTCTCCGGTACCAGTTGTTTCGGTTTTACCGGTTTCTGTCATCGTCTACTCTAGGCACATTAACGAATCGGATTGTTCGTTCAAATGAACCGATTCGTTTGATCGCATATCGTGGGAACGTCGACGAGGCATTTTAAGTGTTTCTTTTTAAGTGGCTAAATGCTGCCGTTCTCATTGAACCAGTTAAGTTAGGCTGTGTAAGTTTAGTGGAAACTGCTGCTGCATTGACGAGATCCAGGCTGACATGTTTCATTTGATAAACCTGCTGCTTCTACACTCTAAAAAATGCTGGGTTTGTCCATATTTTACCCCAAATTGGGTTGAAACAACCCAGCATTTTTTAGAGTGTATGTCTCGGTCTTTTATCAGATTTATAAATTGTTATATAAAATTTCTGTTTGTGCTGGTCAGTTATGAACAATAATAATTCCTGGTCAGGAAACATAGGCCTAATAATCTCAATGTTTTTTTAATTTTAAAAAAAAAAAATTTATTGCTCAAACGTAAACAACAGTATACAAAATATACAAAACACACAACTTAATATTACCCTTGCCCGGGGGATTAATTTTATATACGATAACATATCACAATAAAAATGTTTAAAGGCCGGTTTTTGTTTTATATATTTGCATTTGTGGAATTTAGCTTGCACAATTAATACATGTATAATAAAGAACATATCTCCTTTACTTTGTTTTCTAAAAAAAAAAAAACACAACATTTCCCCAAATAATCTCAAGGTCTGGAAGTGTAATCAAAACAAACTTCGTCACGGCTGCTTCCTGGCGGGTTTAGAGAACAATTACTCTGCCTGACCCCTGGAGCCCAATCATCTAAAACAATAAAAAAGCTTGTTAATGCCAAAAACAACCCCCAACAAGTATAAAGGCCTTGTCCGTTTGCTCTGTGGAGACAGGCGAAATTATAATATCCGAATTGAAATGCAGATGTCATGAGAAATCGAGTCCCCCGAATCGGGTCTCCTTTAGGACCCAGGCGGTAATGCCTGATCAAAAGTTATTGCGATGTTTTGACTAATTTAATTATAATGATAACCTTAGTGCACAAACAACATGCTTGAAATATAAAAAATAACGGCCATGTATTTTAATAAAACAAACTGGAAAAACAACATAGCCTAACAACAGATACGGATTGTTGCAACACACTATGTTCTATAAAAGTAATTTAAAATTAATTTCACACAATAGTAGTAATGTGGTACAGTATAGGCTATAATAATACTATAAATTTTTTTTTATAAATTAAGTACACACTAACGTCATTCATTTGAAACACATAATTGTGAAATATATTAAACAAAAAACCTACCTACAAATCTAATATAATATACCTACATACTATAAAAAACAATGTAATAAACCAACATACCTAATACAATATAAGATAAGCTGGCAGGCTAATCGGGTAGATGTAGCCTATGCTACGTAAAAACAGTAAGAACGAGAGATGCTTGATTTCACAACCCATAGCATCAGTTATAGTAATGAACCACGTAACTTAAAAGACATTAATGGTTATTAACACACACATTAAACAATATAATCATAACGTGATTTTGCAGACTTTAAACGCGAACCTGTGAGAAACGCTGATGGCGCTCACGTGCGCATCAAGAATTCATTCTATAGTTATGTGTGTTTGAATATATGTGCGCAGGTTTGTACTCCTCTACAAACCAAGCCTAAACAAACTACTTGTCCTGCCTATAAATTTGATATAAAATTGTATTTTATCACTACGGGGGAGATACGCTAATTTCCACAATGCTTTATCTGTAGAGTGGTACAGGGATCCTCCGGGAGAGACTAGTTGGCACTTCAGCACTGCGTTGTCATCGGGTCCAGGCGAAGGTCCTTCGTCAGGAAAACCTCGGGATAAACAAAGACACTAAAATTAGCGTAGACGTCCATCCTTCTTATGATGTAACGAGTACATCAGGATTACGGGAAGTGTTCCCAGTTCCGGCTGACCTAAACTATGCAGCCTAACATTGAGTTATAGAAGTCTATAATGTATAATGTGTATGCTAGGCCGAAGAGATGTGTCTTTAATCCAGCTTTGAACTGACAGAGTGTGTCTGCTTCCCGGACAATGTTAGGAAGACTGTTCCAAAGTTTTGGTGCTAAATAGGAAAAGGATCTACCGCCAGCAGTCGATTTTGATATTCTAGGTATTATTAACTGGCCGGAGTTTTGAGATCGCAGTAGACGTGAAGGACTATAATGCGTTAAGAGCTCGCTCAAGCACTGCGGAGCTAAACCATTTAGTGCTTTGTAAGTGATCAGCAATATTTTAACATTTATAGATGTTTAATAGGCAGCCAATGCAGAGTTGACAGAACGGGGCTAATATGGTCATACTTCCTGGTTCTAGTAAGAACTCGAGCTGCTGCGTTTTGAACTAGCTGTAGTTTGTTTATTAAGCGTGCAGGGCAACCACCCAGTAGAGCATTACAATAATCTAGCCTTGAGCTCATGAACGCATGAACTAACTGTTCCGCATTTGTCATTGAGAGCATATGACGTAATTTAGATATATTTTTAAGATGGAAGAAAGCGGTTTTACAGATACTAGACACGTGACCTTCAAATGAAAGATTGGTATCAAAGAGCACACCCAGGTTCCTAACCGGTTCCAGTCCAAAATCGTCATGCCCTTCACTCACTAACTTCCCTCCGCCTCGTTCACTCGGATGTACGTCACTGCTTACGCTGCACGAGTGCCACTGACGGAAACTGCAATGGGCTGAACTGGAACGTCATAAGCTATGGAGTTGATTTATATATATTTTTAATTCCCTTTAAGAATTAGTTTAATGCAGCATCCAAATGTACATAGGTGTGTTTGGGTTGTTTAAAAAAAAAAAAATTATAATTCATATATCATAGAGTTGTTTGTGGTGGTGGTGATTAGACGAGATCTGTGGTGACGTCACAATCGTATTGCATTGTGGGATATATAGGTGGCTGAAGTGTACATATAAAGTAGACTCGCTCCCTCTGTCAAAATCGAGGGAACGAGGGTCTGTCCATCTAAACTTCCCTTGTCCACTTCACGAAGTGGATCGCACTTCCCCAAGGGGAAGTTTACAAGTGCATGTCTAAACGCGGACTGGAACGCAGCCTAAAGTTCGTTCACTCGGGGTCTAAAGGAGACCCGATCCCTGGGGGGGGACTCGATTTCTCACCACATTATCATCATCCGTTCGTTTACTTTAAACAAATCATTTTATTTGAACCTTGACTTAAAACATTCCACAAAGTTTCCAATAAACAAATGGGTTTGTAAATACTGCTCTTACCGCTATGTTTCTGAGTTAATGAACATACAGTACATTAATTACTTTTTTGTAGTATTGAGAAGATACATGTGTTTCAGTGATGGTCAGTTAAATTAAGTTTACTTGTATTAAGGTTAATTCAGCTTTAGCTGTGGAAAATGGCACTGTAAAAATGAAAACATAGATTTTATTTATATCTGATTAATAAAAATGAGGCAACAGATTACAAGCAATATTATTAATTAAATTTAACAAAAAAGAATTGAGTAATAATTCATCAAATTAATTCCTTAAATGTTAACCATTTAAAATGAGTAAAAATTGAAGACACCTGATGTTAACAAGCAGAATCACTGAAGGAGAAAACCAGAATTATGGAGATCAGTGTGTGTTTTAGTTGGGCTCTTCACCCTTAAATTATTAACTTTAAGTTTTGTTCGGCTGCTGTACATGAGTTATAACAGCAGATGCACAAATTTAAAAGGTGATCTGATGGTGTTGTTTGTGTTTTAACATAATCATCATTATTTCTCAATCATTTAACATGAATAACTGAACTCATATTCCATTTCATAAGTTCGGTTAACTTTATTAACTATAGCAGTTCTGGCCTTGTACACCATAATATTATTAACTTCTACAATGTAATCCAAATAATTTCTAAAAAGTTTCTCTTGTTCAAAAAAGAAACACACAGACATCAAGAATCAGCCTGTGAATCTCAACAATGGTGACATTTATAAAGCATGTTGCAGTGCATTCTGGGTGCCACCAATCAAAACTCATTCATGGCTCCCATCATGTATTGATGCATGAAGAAATAATGAGCTTATGATCAGAGGTGATCTATTTGTCACCATTGCTGAGATTCATACGCTAAATCTTGATGTCTGTGTGCCTAAACAAAAATAATGTATTTATATTTTTTATTTGTATTTTTATTGATTTGATCATTTGAATTTCTTTGAAAAGGCTAAACATAGGATGCAACTAAAATTAATAAAATAAACCTAACTCATAAGATGGACTCTATATGAGTTCAGTGATACAGGTCAAATGATTGTGAAATAATGATTATGTTAAAACATAACCAACACCATCAGATCACCGTTTCTATTTGTGCATCTGTTGTTATAACTCATGTACAGCAGCCAAACAACACTTAAAGTTAATTATTTAAGGGTGAAGAGCCCAACTAAAACACACACTGATCTCCATAATTATGGTTTTCTCCTTCAGTGATTCTGCTTGTTAACATCAGGTGTCTTCAATGTTGGCAATAACATATATTTTGTCATTTTTACTCATTTTTAATGGTTAACATTTAAGGAATTAATTTGATTAATTATTACTCAATTCTAATTTGTTAAATTTAATTAATAATATTGCTTGTAATCTGTTGCCTCATTTTTATTAATTAGATATAAATAAAATCTGTTTTCATTTTTACAGTTAGACACCATATGCTCCACAAATAAATCCTACAAAAAAAAACACAAGGAAGTTTAACAGTTCAGAGTAGAAAGATGAACACTTTAGACTCATCGTACAGCTTAAAGTATGCAGAATGAACTAGCCAGTCTAGCATTCATATATATATTTTTTATTAATACAAAAGCCAGGTTTAATATTGGAATCCATAACATAATTTTCACAAAAGGACTTTATTATGAAATAAAATCCAGTCAGAACAATGAACTCTTTCCCCGCCAGCGTTTTTGATAATTCTCACAAAAGTTTCACAGCCCCCAGATTATTTTGTTGTATGAATATCTGAACATGCAATATATCAAAAGAAAGAACAGAGCCTCTGCTTTTATACAAGCTTCATGCATTATTTTATTATAAGTACTTGAAAATTGGTTAGTGAGAGAACGATGATCAAAACACAGATGGAGATCAAGTCCATCAACACCTCAAAGCTTCACGGTCCTAAAGCTCGACCATGTCATGCAGTTACATTAGGCAGTTTTGATTTATATGCGGTTTAATATTGATGATATGTTAGATTACATGTGCGTCAGCAATGCTTCTTTTGCTTGTTTCTGCTTCTTCTTCTTCTCCTGCGTTTCGATCAGGAGATTCAGTGCTCTTTCAGAAGATGTGTAATACTGAAATCACGAAAAGCCGGAAAATTTCCATCAATGGCGGGGAAAGAGTTAAAGGTTGGGTAGGTAAGAATTGTAAAGAACTTTTTTTCAAATTGACTTAAACTGTCTTTATATACCAATACATAATTAAAATGTAAGTACTTTGAAAAAGAGAGTATACAAATCGAGTGACTGTAGTGTATTTAATCTTCAAAAAACACAGCTCATTAATTCCTACCGGGACGAAAGTGATTGGCTTGCGCGACTGTCACTCTCCGTCGCCATGACTACCGCCGCTATTATTGGCTCTGCCGGCGTGCGCGCAGTCGCGCACCCGTTTTTAGGTGGGAGTGAATGGAATTAATGAGCTGTGTTTATTGAAGATTAAATACACTAGAGTCACTCAGTTTTTTATACTCTCTATTTCAGAGTACTTGCATTTTAATGATGTATTGGTATATAAAGACAGTTTAAACAAATTTGAATAAAAGTTTTTTTAGACAATTCTGACCTACCCAACCTTTTAAGTAGTAGGAATGCTATCTTGATCTGAAACCGTGTTATAATTAGATGCATGTTCCTCTTTTTCATTTCGGTTTGTGCTGCACATATTCCATGAGGTTTTGGTGGCAAAAAAATAGCTAAAGCAGTCCAGTCCGCAGTTCATGCTGGATATGGAAAGGCCGATGTGCAAGAAGTTGTGCGCGAGCTGCTTATCGGAGCAGCTGTAGGTTTTCTCGTTTTGCACAGCGTATTTAACGAAGTACCCCAAGTGAACGGGGAGGAAGCATATGACAAACACAATGAAATTGGCCGCGATGATAAACATGCATTGGATTTTTTCAGAACGGGTTCCGATGTCCAACTGTTTCCTCAATGTGTAAATGACTCTAACGGAGCAGTAGAGTATGATCAGGAACGGCAAGAGGAACCCGACGATGATCAACAGCAAGATGAAATGCAACGACAAGCCTGAGTTGACCCTCTGGAAGCACATTATTTTATCATTATTAGCGTCTGTCACGAAGTAAATCGGGCTGATAGAGCAAATGGTGAACCAAATGAGCGCGCAAACCACCAGAGCGTTCCTACAGGATAAAATAGCCCTGGACTTCATGGGATACTTGATGGCCACGTATCGCACCACACTTATCGCGGTGAGGTTGAAGATGCTCACGTACATGTTGATGTAATAAACCGACAAAACACAATTACACAGTGCCTTTAACTCATTTTCCAATGGCCTGTCGTAGTAGTGAATCTTGACGGGAAGGAAAACCAGCAGAATGCAGTCTGCGATGGCCATGTTGGTGATGTAGATGTTCATGTAGGTCCAGTCCGCTCTGGGACGCCGGCAGAACATCACTAGGATGTATATGTTTCCCAGGACCCCGAGGATGAAGGTGGGGATCGAAGTGACCGTCTGTAGGTGCAGAACTGTGTCGGTGATGTTCAGGGTGCAGTTAGACATATTCATCCTGTGGGAAAGGGATTCAAAACCAATGAGCAAAGAGCACTATGAATGTAGTCCATATGACTTGGAAATTTTGGCCATTACCGATAATTCTTTATATTTTAAAGCCGATAACCGATAATTCTTCATATTTGATAACCGATAATTCCTTATATTTTTAAAGCCGAAACTCTTATATTTGAAAGCCGATAACCGATAATTCCTTATATTGGAAAGCCGAAAACTCTTATATTTGAAAGCCGATAACCAATAATTCCTTATATTTTGAAAGCCGAAAACTCTTATATTTGAAAGCCGATAACTGATAATTCCTTATATTTGAAAGCCGATAACCGATAATTCTTTATATTTGAAAGCCGATAACTGATAACTCTTATTTTTGAAAGCCGATAACCAATAATTCCTTATATTTTGAAAGCCGAAATCTCTTATATTTGAAAGCCGATAACCAATAATTCCTCATATTTTGAAAGCCGAAAACTCTTATATTTGAAAGCCGATAACTGATAATTCCTTATATTTGAAAGCCGATAACTGATAATTCCTTATATTTGAAAGCCGATAACCGATAATTCCTTATATTTGAAAGCCGATAACTGATAATTCCTTATATTTGAAAGCCGATAACCAATAATTCCTTATATTTGAAAGCCGAAAACTCTTATATTTGAAAGCCGATAACTGATAATTCCTTATATTTGAAAGCCGATAACTGATAATTCTTTATATTTGAAAGCAGATAACCGATAATTCCTTATATTTGAAAGCCGATAACTCTTATACTTGAAAGCCGATAACCGATATTTCCTTATATTTGAAAGCAGATAACCGAAGACTCTTATATTTGAAAGCCGATAACTGATAATTCCTTATATTTGAAAGCAGATAACCGATAATTCTTTATATTTGAAAGCAGATAACCGATAATTCTTTATATTTGAAAGCAGATAACTGAAGACTCTTATATTTGAAAGCAGATAACCGATAATTCTTTATATTTGAAAGCAGATAACGATAATTCTTTATATTTGAAAGCAGATAACCGATAATTCTTTATATTTGAAAGCAGATAACGATAATTCTTTATATTTGAAAGCAGATAACCGAAGACTCTTATATTTGAAAGCCAATAACCGATAATTCCTTATATTTGAAAGCAGATAACCGAAGACTCTTATATTTGAAAGCAAATAAACGATAATTCTTTATATTTGAAAGCCGATAACTCTTATATTTGAAAGCCGATAACTCTTATATTTGAAAGCCGATAACTCTTATCTTTAAAAAAAGCAGATAACCGATAATTCTTTATATTTGAAAGCCGATAACCGATATATTGGCCGATAAATCTAAATCCAAATTTGTAGATAATAATTAGGCCGATAACGATAACATTAAAAATGAACAAATATCGGCCGATACCGATATGGTGGCTGATATATCGTGATTCGTGCATTCGTGCAACTTCGAATGTCATACAACAATTTTGCGTTGAATATTGACCTACCAAGATTTTGCTATTAGATTTTCTATATAAATATTCTGAGTAGGGCTGGGCATTGACACAAATTTCACGATTCGATTATATTTAGATTCACAAGCTTGCGATTCGATTCCATATCGATAAAAGGCCTGTTCACACCAAGAACAATAACGTACCTTAACTCTATCAGGTACAGTACATGGCAAAAATAAATAAAAGTAATAATCAACTAATGCTGTAAACTGACATCACTTAAGCTGTTTTATTCACGGTTGAAACACAGATTGAGAGATTACATGATTGATAACAGTTGTATGGTATCTTTCAACATTCCTTCAGATATTCATTCCTGTTTATTTGGCGATGTAATTAGGACGCATTTCGAAATTAAATAGACAGAATTCGAAAGCTGAAACTTTGTTTTATATCAGAAGTAACAAATTGCAAAGCTTATTGATATTAAATAGAACTAAGTTTTCTTCATTCATCAACTATTTTTTTTTTAACCCAGCCCTAGTTCAGAGTGACATCAGATTGGGTCGATGATGAAATATTCATTTTTAAACAAACGATCCAATTACAATTTTTTTTACAACGAATGGCCAAAAATCAAACTTGATTGAGGTCTGTGTGCCGAAAGTAAAGTGGCATTGTGTGCCTTCTTCTGATTTCATAATTTTAAAACATCAAGCAATCTGCTTGACTAATCAAGTTTTTTAAAAATGTTTTAGTTACTTTTTAAACACCAACTGGTATTTTAGAAAAATTCAATAACAAAGAAAATAATCTTGAATAAATCAATCAACAAATATTGATTTATAATATGCAAAGTAGATTTGTATTTCACGCGAGGAAACATTTGACTGATTAAAATATAAATTAAGTCTATTAATAAGGGAATAATAACCATCTTTAAGCACAATAATTAAATAAACAACTAAACGTATATCACATGGCTTTCTATAATACGTGATTCTGATAGCACTGAAAAAATGTACCAGAGAACAAAGAACTTTTTCAGAGAATTTATCAGAGTAATATTGGGTTTATGGTTTTATTCACAATTTTGTTGCAGATTGCACACCATCTCTTACATAAAACATAATAAACAAAAGGGTAAGGTACAGCGCAGTGTACATACATTCTCGCATATGCATAATAGACCTAATAGCAACTGCATGGGGACGAAAACACAAAATGAACTTTGTTTAAATCTGACGCACATGAATAATTCAGATTTGGCAGCATGCTTTTTCTTCATGATTTAACATGCACTTTTTTCGTCAATGTCGCATGCTCCGCGTTTATTGTGGCTTATATAGGCTACCGCGATAATTCAATTCCACAAAACACTTTCATTTTCAGATAGGCTACTTTTTTCCACATCTAAGTGGTCCTTCAGACATACTCTCAAGTTGTGTTCCCACTCTCGCTCTCTATCAGATGCACACAAATGTGTTTAATGGCCCAGAATCATTATGGGCCATTAAACACATTTGCAGATTATGGAAGTGAAATGGCATAATGGCTGCATTAGAGCGATCTGAATCTTGACGGATGGAAATTAGTTTCTGTAAGTGCAGAGAAATGAAATCTTTTGATAATGTCATCTATAATTATTCACAGTGTTTTGAAGTGCCCACTGTAACAATAATGTGCATAATTGCCGCGATTCCCCGTATTAACGAATACACTGCGCACTTACTTCAATGGCAGGTTTTTAATCAAATATTTTCCCCTCATGATGAGGTAGCGGGACAAATCAAAGTACATCACTGACAACTTTTGCCCGCGGGTTTGTGCATCTCTTTAGTTTAGATTATTTAAAAGGTTCACTAGAAGTTTTTTGGGGGAACCAAAATGGCTCTTCTATAACACCACTGCAAACCCCACGAGAGCTAGTAAATCTGCAATATCAGACACAATCCCTCACCTCTTCACATGAATGACCAGCGGAAACCCGTTCGTTCCTGGAGAAATCTGGAGGCAAATCTGCGGTCAGTAGTTTCGCGCACAGCAGGACTGTTATAAAGGCTCGTGTGAAGTTTTGGTCCTCCTTTTACCCTGCAAAATAAATCTGCAGGAACATGCAAGATCTTTTCTAGCCCCACTGAAGAGAGAAATATGAGACGCGTACGTCCTTCCGAGATAACTAACACCGTTTCTGCAGAATTTCACTATCTCTGGTCAGACCATGCGTAGGCTACAACACTGCGGTCAAGCAAAGCAGCCAAAAAAAAATAAAAAAATATTGTGAACCATGGTGTGAACCTATTACTATGATTACGGTAATTTCAGAACCACCTCAGGGAGAACGCGCTTTCGGAGAGCTTATAGGGTTGGGTATCGGTTTTTTCTTTCTTTCTCGATACCGCCGGTGCCAAATCGATACATTTAAAACCTTAGGCCTACTGGTGCCTAAACGAATAATAATAATATTGAACCGATAATAATAATAATAATAATAATAAAAGAGCCTCAAAAGAAACGAATGTGAATGGCATTAAAGAACGTTTTTATTGTATTTTTTTTATTGTTAAAATGCACAATAAAACCTAAGCCAACCCTAAATCTTACACTAAATAACACTAACACTACTAACAGTCTACTCTATTCTTTCTTGGTGTTCTACACACCAGCGTTTTTTAAAAAGCGTTTTGATTCGGTCCGGTTAAACCTGATACTACCGGTTTCGGGACCCAACCCTAGTCAATGAACCCCTCAATTGTCCCTCACCTATGGGGCATGTTGTCACATTTCACTTCCATTCTTTTGGGGTAAATCAAGAAAAAAGTATCAACTTAATGAAACAAAACCACATACCGGTAATTGTACTAGAATACAACTCTCTGAACCTCAAGTGGATTTACACAAATTGAGAAAAAGAGTTAGGTTGGACTGTCAGTCCAGTCAGTAAAAAAAATGAAATGGCAAAAAGAGTTAGGCCTATTTAGAAAGATACTTTATTTTACGTGCTTTTTGCAAATAATTATGCTGTAAGTTTGCAAAAATAAAACAGACACCGCGCGTATAAATAATAAGGATAAAGGACAATTACAAAACGATCTCGAAACAAGACATATTTTTATATTATCTCGCATTTCTGATAAACTCAACCGCATTCTCTCTCCGCTGTTACCGTAATAATAGTAATAGGCGCGCACTTTCCGTTCCCCGCAGTTACAGCACGCTTCAGGAATTCTGTCTCGTGGGAATGAGTTTTATTGCTGTCCGCGTGAACAGCATCACACAAAAAAAAGTTCTTGTTTTCCTAAAATCCCACCGATTTTTTTTTAGTCTGTGCATCTTTGTGCAGCACAAACAAGTCTCAGAACTAGATTCTTAGATTAAACATGCCAAGTAGTTTGGGCCGTATCAAAACGTGTACAGGCAGTCTGGAGTTCTGGCAGCGTTTCAACACACTGATCTGCATAACGAGGCATCCTTTAGATGTCAGCACGTTGTACCCGAGCAAGGCACACAAAAGAAAGACGTTTATGTGCACTTGTCTTTTAGCCAGAAACACTGCGACTGACACACACAGCGCGACCAGTGACGATTCTGAACTAATGACTCGTCTGAACCGGTTCTTTTGAGTGAATACAAAACATACAGCGTGGTTATATTTATTTTGTATACACGTAATTGTATAGTTTTCAATATTTGCATTTGAAGGAAAGTGCATGTATAATGTATAAACGAAAAAAAAACAAAAACAAAAACCCACACAATTTGGTTTCCGATTCCCAAAAGAAGGTTATTTTAGTGAATCAAACACGTGCTGCAGAACCAGAGCAGTTCGATTCACTTCCCCGCCCATATTAGGCCTACTTATGGACCGATAAGGATATTCTCTACACTATACATAAATCACTTTTTTTTTTTTTTTTGACAACTGCTTAAAAAAAACGACCTTCTTTTAGTCGGATAGCTTTTTAATTCACAGGGCAGACTATGTACTTATTAGGCCTACTCTGTGATCGGAAATGCTTTATAGCCCTAGAGCAACATCTAATAATAAATCAGAGCTCTCTTCCAGAAAGAGATGACCATTCCTTATGTATCACCATGCATACTGGAAGAATCATTTATCGTGGGGGGGGGGGGGGGGAGTATTTGTCTCACAAGTATCTGCTTTCCAAATAAAGTAAGAGAAATGACATTTAAGTTAATGCGCAAATGTTACCCAACCAAAGCCTTTCTTAGGAGATATAAGTCCGACATTGAATCCCGAGGAAGATGTCATTCTCTGGTTTTGGCAATATATCCACACAGAGAAATTATGGTCAGATAATTCCTTCTAGCTAAATTTCACATACGAAAAATGTCCTCATACTGGCTCTAAACCTCCTTTTCTCTATTCAAAGATGATCTACAAATGCATGGGAACTATCCAAAGCTCTGTTAATCCCAAAGCATTGAAAAAACTGCATCTCTATTTTCATCCTTTTTAGGTGTAGTGCATTGTTCTTGTTTTTGTTTTTTTTTGTTACTTGTGTCTGTGTATATGTTTTGTTGTTTTCCATGTTGATCTTTTGGCTATTGCTTTAATGCTTTGTAATGTTTAATATAAAAAGTAATAAAAAAAGCAGATTCCCAAACGAATGTCTCTGTTCTTTTAGCGATTAACAAGCACATAGTTTGCGCGCTTAAAAAAAAAAAAAAGAATCAAAAACGCAAATCGCGCCACGTGTGCTCAGTCCAAGCACCCCCCCCCCCAATAACTGTATTAAAATTAATTTCCGATTTGTTTTACATGCTCTCAAAAAAAAAGAACTAGGAAGGTTGTGCACTTTACATAATATATTTATATTTAGTTTACTCTAATTGTGTTTGACTTGAAATGTTTTTTTTTCTTTCTATTAATGTCCACGTAATTGTCTAAAGTTAATAGTACACAATCCTAACGCGTTGTCAAAACACAAACCATAATATGTTAAGTAAAAAATATATTTTTATTTTTCATCCAGAGGGGGCGGTGTAGTGCGATGCCAGCTGCCATTCTGCCCTAACTTAATTTGATTGTGTTCAATCTGCTTAAATATATGTCAAATATAAATTTACTTAATCCGTTTGTGTTGGATTACATGAATGATGTGTGTTGCATTAACTGAGACTGGGCGGTGCTTGTTAGTTCCCAGCATGCTTTGCATATGGTTGAATTAAGAGGGAATAAATGTTAAAATTAAGTGTTATTTTATGTTGTTTTTTTAGAAAATTAGAAAAGGGGAAGACTTGATAGCGTGTAATTGTGTTTAATGTTCAATTAAATAAGAATTATTAGAATAATTTAAATTACAGAGGGTTACCATTGTGGAGGAGAGTGGAACCTTGTGATTGGCTGTGGAACAAACTCCCAGTTGAGATTAATTAAGGCCAGTTGGATCGCTGTTTTAATCAAGCATGTGGTGAATGGTTGCTAAATGCTAATTAGATTGAGTTTTTTTATGTAGTCTTAAGGAGTATTTATTATTGTAGTGTATGTATTTGTGTTTATTTTATTTTTGTATTTGGATGTGGTTGAGTGTCACTTTAGTCATCTGTAGCTTGCTTGCCATCTTTATCAGACTACAACGAGGACCACAATGGAAATAAGTTTGTAACTTTCTTGTGTTATCCTCGACAGTTCTGATTAAATGTATAATGTCACTGTGATGGTATCTTGTTATGCATTTATTTTTGTTGCTGTCTAATAAATAAACTAAACTAAAACTGCTTTGGATGAAGGAGCATGTCAATCTCAGCATTTAAGATGCTAATATGTGCTACTGCTAGCAGATAGCTAGCTATAGTCTATCAATTTAATCATGCGTCACTAAAATAATAAATGAAATATTAATGGATGAATGAACATAAGAACACCTTAATCACGTCAGGAAGCCTTTAAAAATTAACTTTGAGATTGCTTAAAAATGGCTGAATTCCATGAAGTTGAAGTTACACGAACAAATTATGTTTGTTTAACGTAATCCAGTTATGCGTGACCTGTTGACATCAAAAAGTTAATTAAAGCCAACATATATATTTTTTTAGTGGGTTCTTCTGAAACCTGGTCCGACTGAACACTTCACATTAAGACTCTGTGCATGATTTACATCAACACACAACATGAAAGTACAATGAACAATACTTTCACAGCATTCACGACTGCTAAATGTACATTTTAAAAATACATTAACATAAAGTTGTATAAATGAACATGAATCAAAGACAAAAATAAAGGTCTTCTGCTTGCTGTACATTTCCTTATTTTAAAGTTTAGTGAAAACTGGGTAATTATCCCGGCCTGCAACATCCTGAACATCCCATAAACACATTCCACTGGTAACAGATTATATTATATTTTTAGACTAAACTCAAACAAATGGCGACACTGGATTTCCTTAGCACTTGATTTATTCAAACAATGCCAAAGCCAGTCTCACAGAGACTACTTTGAATTACACACAATGCAATAAATAGACCAAAAAAACAAGATGTTTACCAACATATTGATACAAAAACAATACAGTAGTGCAATATAAACAAGTTATGAATGTTGGGATTCTTGCATTGTGGTTTTTTGGACAGTCGTTGAGGGGACTGAGGTTGCGACGCCCCGGCGACGAGTTGAAATGCTGTGCAAATCCATTTCCTTTTGTGTACATGGATCAGTTCAACTGGGGAATCTCCATTTGGAAGGAAACACACTCCCGAGAGTTCATGTTTGAAGCAGCGACATGCATTTACATCACCCACACGTGAAGCCCTCGACGAGTTCGTGCGTGCTCGTTCCCAGCGCCTGAAGGATCTCCCACGATGCATTGCGAGTTATAGTCCCAGCCCTGAGTGAGAGGTTCTTAGCACCGTCTAATACCCCAGAACGATTATATAGCGCCCCCTTCAGGATGGGAGAGCGTCCCCACACTATAAAGTGCACTCCAACAGCAATCTCTTGAACATATTGCAACATATTAATAAGAACACATACACACGCACACAAAAATCATGCATATTTTGGACCGTTTTCGTCAAGTATCGTGATTCGAGTCCTGAACGGAAATGCTCTTTTTGGGTTTGCGCAAACATGCGAGCACTTGTTTTTTTTTAGCCGTAATTTGGACATTTCGAAGCAATCCGGTTTAGATGCGTCAAACGTCACAATACAATAAAACTACTTTTTTTTAACAATTTTTTTCTTTTTTTTTTTGGACTACGAAGAAACCTACGTTTCGGAATCACTTCGTCCCCGTAAGGTATAAAAAGACGAAACAAACAAAAGAAAGGCGTTAAATACCTGATGTGAGCATTTTTTTCCTGTGCATAGACTATACAAACAGTAATACTAAGGGTTCGATTTTCTTCTTTTTTTATCGTTAAACCAAAACGCGGTTTTATATCGCAAACCCCTTGTACGAAGAAAAAAGAAAAATGGACGTCTAGAGGAAGAATGAAGCCGGAAAAAGATGAAACCGTCGCAGAACGAGATAAAGGAAACAAGCGATCAAAAACACAAAGATTTCGGGAGGAAAACGGACGACATTTCTTCTGATGGTTCGTAAAACGGTTCCGATGAAATGATAACAGATGAAATGCGTTCCCGCAGAAGAACCAGATGTTCGTTTTTGACACTCCTTCGAGACAAACCGGTTGTCTTTGGCTGTTCAGGGCGAGTCGCTGATGGAAACTGCTAATGAAAACACGCCAGCGGTTCGCTAAATCCATCAGCTTCCCGTTTGGTTCTTTACTTGGCAGAGTTTGGTTCTGGGTGCAAATAAAGGTCCTTCCCAGCATTCCCTGTGGGCTTTTTTTTGGTGTTGGTTCCAGAGTTCAGATGAAAATGCACAGACTCTTTATGTTTTCTTTGTACCTGAAAACACAAAGAAAACCTGATTATCCGATTCTTCTGGTTTCACACAGCCAGGAACATCATCATGTGTGTGAAAGGAGCATTTACCCGCTTTGAACAGTGAATTCGGGAAGGGCTCCGAGAGACGTCAGCTGCTCTTCTAAGGCCACGATACGCAGGCCGATATAGCCAGAGGACAACAGGAGGAGAAACACCCTGAAGGACACACACACGTCACTTTTCACACACTAAAACATGGAAAATAATATATAGATTTTATATTATATCATATTTTATGATGATTATTTAGGGAAATATTTTTATAAATATTTTACAAAGCGTCTTTAGGAAATATGTTTTTTTTTTAAATATTTGTATACATATTTTACAAAGTGGTTTTAGGAAATATTTTATTATTTTAGGAAATAAATATTTTGAATATTTTTTTATAAATATTTTACAAAGTGTTTTTAGGAAATATTTAATAAATATTATTTTAGGAAATATTTATATAAATATTTAAAGTGTTTTCAGAAAAATATTTTATTATTATTATTTTAGGAAATATTTATATAAATTTTTAACAGTGTTTTTGAAAAATATATTATTATTTTAGGAAATAATTATATAAATATTTAAAGTGTTTTCAGAAAAAAATATTTTATTATTATTTTAGGAAATATTTATATACATTTTTAACAAAGTGTTTTTGAAAAATATATTATTATTTTAGGAAATATTTATATAAATATTTAACAATGTTTTTTTTAGAAAAATACTTTATTATTATTTTAGGAAATATTTATATAAATATTTAAAGTATTTTTCTAAAAAAAACTTTGTTAAATATTTCCTAAAATAATAATATATGTTTCAAAAACACTGTTAAAAATGTATATAAATATTTGCTAAAATAATAATAATAAAATATTTTTCTGAAAACACTTTAAATATTTATATAAATATTTCCTAAAATAATAATAATAATTAATTTTTCTGAAAACACTTAAATATTTCCTGTAATAATAATAATATATTTTTCTAAAAACACTTTATTATTATTTTAGGAAATATTTATATAAATATTTAACAGTGTTTTTAGAAAAATAATAGATTATTATTATTTTAGGAAATATTTATATAAATACTTAAGTGTTTTTAGAAAAATGTGTGTATAAAAAGACAGCAGGAGAAACACCCTGGCGGACACAGAAACGCGTCACGTCTCGCGCACTAAAAGCACCTTCACAAACCCTGAGGCGTTCACGCTTAAACCTCATTCAAAGACCGCAAGACCAGACTCGCCCAGTCATATTCACGCTGCTTATGATGATGCGTCACGCTATTATCTCGGGTAATATGATTGAACGCTACAGTATAGGTATTTTGGACTGGAATGATGCTGTTGACAATTAGATTAAAAATGAATAATGCAAGTAATAAGAGTAAAAAAAAATGAGCTATGTTGTCCTCGCAGGTTTTCCATTAAATGAACAGATTTAATGAAATACATTTTTATTTAAATAAAAATTAAAACAATGCACCAAAACAGCAAAAGAAACCGCACTTTGTAGAATATTTTAAGTTTAATATTAATTTAAATATGTATATAACTACTTTATAAATATTTTTTTTGGACATACTGTATACATTTTCTTAATTTAGTAAATATTTGTATAACAATTTGATAATTAATCTTTTATAAATGTTTTTTTTTTTTACAAATATTTTGTAAATATAAATATTTATATAAAAAAATATATATAAAAAGAAATTTTTTATTTTCTAAATAGTTATATTTTCCAAGTTAGTTTTATTTAATTTTGTATTAATCTATATTTAGTAAATTTCTAAATACTTTATACATGCATTTTAATTAAATATTTGTATAAATAATTTAATAAATATTTCTATAACCATTTCATTAATTAGTTAAGAAATGTTCTAAATTATTTAGTGATATATATATATATATATATATATATATCACTAAATAATCACTAAATATATTCTAAATTTAGTATTTCCTACAAATAATAAAAAAAACATTTATACAAGCATTTAAAAAAATGTAAACATAAATATTTTTCAAAAGTTTTACAAATGTTTACTAAATGTAGAAAATATTTGTACAGATATTTCCTTTAAAAAATATTTATAGAAATATTTCCTAAATAATTCTAAATAACTGTATTAAATATCGTATGAATGCCAATTCTTTAGTAAATATTTGCAACAATTTTGTTAATTTTGAGGAAATATTTATATGAATTATTTTTACTTAATATTTCTATAACTGCTAATAAATACATTTTCTAAAGTATCTAAATATTTTATAACTTTTTTAAAATTACATATATATATATATTTTTTTATAAATACATCAAATACTTAGTAAATATTTAGTAACCACTTGTATAAATATTTTACGAAATATTTGTGAGAATCATTTTTATTACATATTTCTATAGCCATTTTATACATACATTTTCTAAATTTACTAGATATTTGTATAACGATTTGATAAATTATTAAAAATATTTATAAATGTACTTTTTTTGTTTAAATATTTTTATATTTTATATACAATTTTAAAAATCTGTATGACTTTTCTAATTCATTAGTTTAAAATATTGTACAAGTGTAAATTCTTCAGTAAATGTTTGATAAATATGAATGTTCCTATGGGATAAATATGAATATTCCTCTGGCGTGTGGACTCACAGGATCAGGTATACGAGGAGGAGTGTGTTGAGGTTGCTGACTTCTCTCTGGATCAGGAGCGATCGAGCTCGGTCCGTCACAGTCCAAACCCACGAACTTCCTGCGGGGACAGGAAGTAGAATCTCCGTCAGCCAATCAAACGCAACATAATGAAATCATAAACTCACAAGCTCATCCCGAGGACGTACCGGTGTTCTCGTCGGCCTGAACCGGTCCTGAGACCCTCACAGTCGGGATCGAACCGGCAGCGGGACTTTCTGAAACACAGAGAGAGAAGAAACACAGAGAGAGAAGATTAGAGATAGATAGATAGATAGATAGATAGATAGATAGATAGATAGATAGATAGATAGATAGATAGATAGAGATTAACACACCTCCAGTGAGTCTGGAGACGCGAAGCTCTGGTTGAGGACACACTCGGTTCACATCCAAAGAGTCGTCCAGACTCGACTGACTTGAGTTCAGCTGCACACACACACACACACACACACACACACTGCGTTAACACTCAATACTCATGCTGATACACACTGAACAATGGGTTTTAGGAAATATTTAAGAAATATTGTTTTAGGAAATATTTGTATAAATATTTTACAAAGTGTTTTAAGGAAATATTTAATACTACTTATTTTAGGAAATATTTTGCAAAGTGTTTTAGGAAATTTTTTTTTTTTTAGGAAATATTTGTAAACATATTTTACAGTGTTTTTAGGAAGTTATTAATTATTGTTTTAGGAAATCTTTGTATAAATATTTTACAAAGTGTTTTTAGGAAATATTTAATACTAATTTTAGGAAAAAAGTACTTTTTTTTAGGAAATATTAGTAAAAATATTTTACAGTGTTTTTAGGAAATATTTAATTATTATTTTAGGAAGTAATTATTGTTTTAGGAAATATTTGTATAAATATTTTTACAGTGTTTTTAGGAAATATTTTATTATTATTTTAGGAAATATTAGTATATATTTTACAAAGTGTTTTTAGGAAGTAATTAATTATTGTTTTAGGAAATATTTGTATAAATAATTTACAGTGTTTTTAGGAAATATTTAATTATTATTTTAGGAAATATTACTATAAATATTTTACAAAGTGTTTTTAGGAAATATTTAATTATTATTTTAGGAAATATTAGTATAAATATTCTACAAAGTGTTTTTAGGAAATATTTAATACTACCTATTTTAGGAAATATTTTGCAAAGTGTTTTAGAAAATATACTTTTTTTTGGAAATATTTGTAAAAATATTTTACTCTAGGAAATATTTAATTATTATTTTAGGAAATATTAGTATAAATATTTTACAAAGTGTTTTTAGGAAGTAATTATTGTTTTAGGAAATATTGGTATATATATTTTACAAAGTGTTTTTAGGAAATTTTCAATAATTATTATTTTAGGAAATATTAGTATACATATTTTACAAAGTGTTTTTAGGAAATTTTCAATAAATTATTATTTTAGGAAATATTAGTATACATATTTTACAAAGTGTTTTTAGGAAGTAATTATTGTTTTAGGAAATATTTGTATATATATTTTACAAAGTGTTTTTAGGAAACTTTCAATAAATTATTATTTTAGGAAATATTAGTATAAATATTTTACAAAGTATTTTTATGAAAATATTTAATAATTGTTTTAGGAAATATGTATACATATATTTTACAAAGTGTTTTTAGGAAACTTTCAATAAATTATTATTTTAGGAAGTATTTGTATAAATATTTTCGGAAAGCATCTCTCACCACGAGTTTGGGCGTGTGGTCGAAGCTGTTCTCGGCGGAGGAGAAGAGAGGACTACTGTTGGCACTGCCGTCCTGGAGAACCACAGATATGATGAGCACAGGAGACATTTTCCTCTGATATATAATCTTTTCTGATTCGTTATAAACCTCCTGTCTTGTATCTTTGTTTTCCTCATTATTTGTTCTACATTGTGACTGTTTTCTTCTTTGTTTATATAATGTTTTCAATAATAATAATCATCATAAGTCTCTCACCTCCAGCAATGGACAGACGGAGCACAGGAGTTTGTAACAGCTTTCTCTGTTCCTCAGAGACACGAACAGAAACTGCAACACACACATGCGTATGTTCAGTACACAATACATAAAAACAAGCTCAGAGTGAATGAAGGAAAATCCATTTCATATTTCGCTCCAGAATAATAATTAAGAAGAGAATTCATGTGATGAATCGGGACATTTGACTTTTGCATTGTGAAATTCCTATTATTTCCAATGATAAATTCTAATCTTTTATAAAGTGCATGTTAATATTTTTTTTTTAATAATTCGCTTTAGTACATTCTGCATAAAAAGTTCCTAATATATTTTTTATTAATGCAAATAATTTTTTTAATTAGCATTAATCAGTACTAGAATACGTTTACATTTTCTTTTTGCAATTAATCAGTATGTTTCACTAAAAAAATACAGCAATATGTTTTTATTACGTTTTTTGTATTAATTAGCATTAATCAGGACAAGTTTTTTAAAATAGTTTTTTTTAATTCATTAACTTAACCATTTTTTATAATTTGCATTATTCAGTACATTTCACAAAGTAGTTACTAATACATTTCTTATTAATGAAACTAAAAATTATCATTAAAATTACTTTTATTTTTTATAAGCATATATTTTATAAGCATATATTCCCGCTATTTTTTAAAATGACTGGAATACATTTATTAATTATTTTTTAAATTAGCATTAATCAGGACACAAAAAAACGTTCACAAAAAAAAAAAAATACCATAATGTTTTTTAATACATTTTATTTATTAGCATTAATCAGTACAAGCAAAAATAATTATATATATATATTTTTAAATAAATGTTATTTTATTTTTACAACTTATATAAATATTCAACAGCCTTTAAATGTCCATTCATTTCTCCGGTATGTTCGTGCATGATCCTGGTTTAACCCCGCGTGGATCCGGTTTAACACCGCGTGTTCATGCATGATCCGGTTTAACACCGCGTGTTCATGCATGATCCGGTTTAACACCGCGTGTTCATGCATGATCCGGTTTAACACCGCGTGTTCATGCATGATCCGGTTTAACACCGCGTGTTCACGCATGATCCGGTTTAACACCACGTGTTCATGCATGATCCGGTTTAACCCCGCGTGTTCACGCATGATCCGGTTTAACACCACGTGTTCATGCATGATCCGGTTTAAACCCCGCGTGTTCGTGCATGATCCGGTTTAACCCCGCGTGTTCGTGCATGATCTGGTTTAACCCCGCGTGGATCCGGTTTAATACCGCGTGTTCGTGCATGATCCGGTTTAACCCGGTGTGTTCGTGCATGATCCGGTTTAACCCGGTGTGTTCGTGCATGATCCAGTTTAACCCCGCGTGGATCCGTTTAACACCGCGTGTTCATGCATGATCCGGTTTAACCCGGTGTGTTCGTGCATGATCCAGTTTAACCCTGTGTGTTCGTGCATGATCCGGTTTAACCCCGCGTGGATCCGGTTTTAACACCGCGTGTTCATGCATGATCCGGTTTAACCCCGCGTGTTTGTGCATGATCCGGTTTAACACCACGTGTTCATGCATGATCCGGTTTAACCCTGCGTGTTCGTGCATGATCTGGTTTAACCCCGCGTGGATCCGGTTTAATACCGCGTGTTCGTGCATGATCCGGTTTAAACCCGGTGTGTTCGTGCATGATCCAGTTTAACCCTGTGTGTTCGTGCATGATCCAGTTTAACCCCGCGTGGATCCGGTTTAACCCGGTGTGTTCGTGCATGATCCGGTTTAACCCCGCGTGGATCCAGTTTAACCCGGTGTGTTCGTGCATGATCCAGTTTAAACCAGTGTGTTCGTGCATGATCCAGTTTAACCCCGCGTGGATCCGGTTTAACCCCGTGAGTTCGTGCATGATCCGGTTTAACCCCGTGTTTTTCGGGCATGATCCGGTTTAACCAGGTGTGGATCCGTTTTAACCCAGTGTGTTAATGCATGATCCGGTTTAACCAGGTGTGGATCCGGTTTAACCCTGTGTGTTCGGGACAGAAACTGACCTTGTCTCCGTCAGCGGTGCGGACAGAAATGGCGTTGGGAACGAGCAGCGCAGTGTTCTGCTTCTTCAGGACAGTCACACCGGAGACTGGGACGACCACCTGACACACACACACACACACACACACACTGTTAGACTGAGTTTATCCTTATTTATTATTTGCTGATTAAAAGTCTGAATTAACATGCACCAATACTACATTTTTCTAAATGTTATAATCATTTGCTAACTTCAATAAGCTCATTGTTTCTGCATTGTTTAAATTAATACTTTTTTTCGCTAAGTGTGATTTTGTACATGTACAAATATTGTATGTTCCCTCTGATAACAGATCACTCTAAATTGTAATATGGACTCATCGTTTCAAAGCAGCTTTACAGAAAATGCATGTGTATTGTGAAAAGCGTTTATTTTTATGCGAGGGATTATTACCTTAGTGTCCTTGAGCAGCACAGAGGAGAAGAAGCACATGTTGCTGTCGGTGATGAACAGACGCCCATGATAAGGCACTTCTTTCTGCAGCGCACAGATGTAGGCTGGAGAGAGAGAGAGAGATTTTTTTTACTTTAAGATCACTTTATTTACAAAACATTAAAGATATAACATTTTTAGTAAAAAGCTAAAAAAGCTAAAAAGCAGCTAGGAGCGCAATGGATTAAAAAAACTGTCTCAAGACTTAAAATGGCATCTTAGAAACACAAACACTCGTTTAACCCCGTAAGCGCCACCCCCTTTTTTTTAATAGACATGAAAATGCACATTTCAAACTTAAATGGTTGTAATTCAAGAATGCTTTGGAATATAGATGAACGATTGGTCTTGTTTTAAAGAAGACATTTGGCAGATTTTTGTAGAAGTGAAAAATTAAGAAAGTTAAACAGAAAAAGAGTTATAGAAGTTTGAGTTTATGAAAATGTTACATTTAATAATTCATATTTTATATAAAATATATATTTTTAAAACCTGGAGGACTCTAAAAATGCAAAAAAAAAAAAAAAAAAAAAATCAGAGCAAAAAATCTGAACAAGTTGTATTTAACATTTTAGGTTGATATAAGCTTTCAGTGAGATTTAGTTTGGGCGCAGTACCACACTTCTCCACTAGTGGACATTACTGCCCATATAAGGGCGCCTCCATTTCCATATGTTGTTTGAGTCTGAACCATTATTTTTTACAATTTTCATACAATTTATGAAGTCCACATCCTATTCAGAAGTAGTGTTGGAAGTTTGGCAGATTTTGAAATGAACTCAACCTCTAAGAAACACAGAAGATCACGTATGTGCATTATAGCTCTCTGCCACATCACTAATGCTGAATCTATTATTGTTTTCTTTATATTTAAAACATTTTCAGACCTTTTTTCTAAAAGAATTGAATGGATGCTATCTTTTGAACTCTTGGCATGAACACAAACTGAGGTTTCTACCATTCGTTCATGATTTTTCAAGCTCAAAAACAGCTGAACATCTGCAATCTCCCGGCTCAATGAAAACACATCCCTATTCCTCACCATGGAGCAAGTCCTCGCTTTCTGGGATTTCCGGGAATAGTCTGTGGAATGTTTTGTTGTGCTTTACGAAACTCTGAGGAAAACGAGAGGAAACGGGAGTTTAGAATCGGTTTCATTCACAACATTAAAGTGTGGAGAAGAGTGAAGAAATGCAGTCGTACACTTCTGGAGTTCAGGCTTTCACTTCTCTCCAGCGGCCGGTCCACATCCAGAGTGTGAGACCTGACGAGACACCGCAGGAACAACATTATACACACGTGGAGCGGGAATATATGCGCATATTATATATAAACTTCTTTCTTTCTAAGAAATGTAAATATTATATACATGTATAGCAGGAACATATGCTTATTTTATATAAACTTGTTTCTTTCTAAGAAACTTAAATATTATATACATGTATAGCAGGAGTATATGCTTGTATATAATATTTACGTTTCTTAGAAAGAAACAAGTTTATATATA
This sequence comes from Phoxinus dragarum, assembly GCA_033366665.1. NCBI lineage: Eukaryota > Metazoa > Chordata > Actinopteri > Cypriniformes > Leuciscidae > Phoxinus > Phoxinus dragarum. The sequence continues at coordinate 99,520 of JARPMJ010000582.1, read as the reverse complement.
ATATATGTATAGCGGGAATATATGCTTATTTTATATAAACTTGTATATAATATTTACATTTCTTAGAAAGAAACATATAGCAGGAGTATATGCTTATATTTTATATAAACTTTCTTTCTAAGAAATGTAAATATTATATACATGTATAGCAGGAACATATGCTTATTTTATATAAACTTATTTTTTCAAAGAAAGTTTAATATATACATATATAGCAGGAGTATATGCTTATATTTTATATAAACTTCTTTCTTTCTTAGAAATTTAAATATTATATACATGTATAGCAGGAATATATGCTTATTTTATATAAACTTGTATATAATATTTACATTTCTTAGAAAGAAACATATATAGCAGGAGTATATGCTTATATTTTATATAAACTTATTTTTTTTTCAAAGAAACGTAAATATTATATACATGTATAGCAGGAATATGCTTATATTTTATATAAACGTATTTTTCTCAATTTTTTTTACATATTATATATATATATATATATATGTATAGCGAGACTATATGCCTAGATTTTATATAAACCATTTTTTTTCAAAGAAATGTAAATATTATATACATGTATAGCAGGAATATATGCTTATACTTTATTTAAACATATTTTTTCAAAGAAATGTAAATATTATATACTAGCAGGAATATATGCTTATATTTATAAGCGTTTTTTTTTAAAGAAATGTAAATATTATATACATAGATAGCAAGAGTATATGCTTATATAAAAAATTTTTCAAAGAAAAGTAAATATTATATACATATATAGCAGGAGTATAGGCTTATATTTTATATTAACATTATTCATGCTAATATAAATATTTAAAGTATTTTTTGTAAATATTATATACATGCATAATATTCATATATTTTATATACTTTTAATTACTTTTTTTATTTTTTATTATCAAATGTTGTTTTCTATTTTAAAAACTGACAAATTTCTGACATTTAAAAAAATCCCTTAAAAAAAACAAACATTAGATATAAATTTAAAGAAAACAAATTCTCATTGATAAAAAAAAAAAAAAAATGTGATAATTATATTTACCTAGCATATCTAAAATGTGACTAATTAAATGTATTTAAATAAATAAATAAATAAATACATACACATACAATAATATATAATTTATATATAATTATTATTATTTGTTTTTTGAATTTTTGATTCTTTATCCGTTCATACATATCCACCAGTTTGGCGATCCTCACAGTGTGTGTCGGTCTGTTTAGGAACAGCAGAAGCGGTTAAAGACACACACACTCGTGAGGGTTTCGCACTGAGCGGTGTGTGTTGGTCTGTTTAAGAGCACACACACACACTCGTGAGGGTTTCGCACTGAGTGGTGTGTGTTGGTCTGTTTAAGAGCACACACACACACTCGTGAGGGTTTCGCACTGAGCGGTGTGTGTTGGTCTGTTTAAGAGCACACACACACACACACACTCGTGAGGGTTTTGCACTGAGCGGTGTGTGTTGTACCTGGGCAGGACCGGCCGGCTCAGGCTCTTGGGCTGCGGTTGGATCTCCGGCTGGTTTTCCTCCAAGCTGTACGCTTTCCTGCTTCCCAGTTTAGCTTTCGTCCTCCCCTTCTTCACCTTCCCGGGGATCGTCCCAGCGTCCACCGAGTAACTGTGAAAACATCGGAAAACCATCGTCAGCCTCATTGCGATCCATCCGTGTGACGTTCCCCTCGCTCCGTTCAATCCGTACACACCGATCTGCCTTTACGAGAGCCGTGAACACACAGACGGAAGGCTCCTATTGGCCATCCGTCGATTTAACAAGGTCAATACCAGGAACAAGTCGTCAGATCACTCCGGTTTATGAGTTTCTCTCAGTGTACTGGTTAAACAGAGTCAAAGTAAACACTACACACACAGTTTGACCTCTAGCACAGATCAAACCCTCGTCCAACTCGTCCATACCTGTACAGATTCACTCCATGTCTGCGAGACAATCGCAAACCCAGAGATCTTGGCATCCTGAAGAGTGAGACAGCAACACAACCGGCCTCAAGCCATAGCACTGGGGCAATAAACCCAGCCCGCGTCTAGACCACAAGCCAACCTGAGCACGGATCTCCGGGAGACGCTTCACTTCCCCGTATGCAAATGAGCGTGGGCGGGGCTTGTGACATCAGATGGTGTGAGTTGATGATGTAATGAAACACCTGCATGTGGAAACAAGTCTAAACGCACTTCAGATCGAGAGAAGAACAGGAATACAAGTCAAATTTGTATTTATTTTCTTCTAGTGCAAGGAAATATTTGGAAAATCTGAAAAATATTCACATATTTTAAAATATGATGGTGTTTTGCCAGATGGCAGGTTTATCCATGCATCATATTTGTACTCTTTTAAAACTGTTTTAATTTTCCTTGCTTTTATTTTGTGATTTTCTGTGTAAAGCACTATGAATTACCATAGTGTATGAAATGTGCTTTATAAATAAACTTGCCCTGTACAACTTTTTTACCACTATTGGATTATGAATATCTGCTTCATATGAACGCCCCAGAACATTATTTATATATATATATATATATATATATAAAAATAATACTAATAATTTTATAAATATATATATATACACCATTTATCATCGCTCTTTACGTTTCATTACTGGTTATAATAATACATTTGATTTAAAGGCGCCTTTGTACAGGGATACACAAGACATTTAAAAGCCGCAAAAGAAAATAAATAAAGCCGAGCTGCCATCTTTCTAATACTCGAAGTTTTAATTGGCATTGTTTTATTAATAAGTCTATTTGTGGTCTACTTCCTTACTCGTCTCTCTGCGTTTCCAATACAAATGTTCGCTACAATATTCGTTCTGATGATTTGTTTAATCGCAAAGTTCCTCTGTGTGGCAGAGCTAGGGGGAATAAAGCCTTTAAATAAATATATAATGCTCGAAATAAACATCTTAAAGTGGACTACGCTTCCATAAACAAGTTTAAGTCGCTTTTAATACATTATAAATGTGTTTTATCCTTTTGTGATCCTCGATTATGTTATTTTTTATTATTATTTTGTCCCCCGTTTTTTCCTCTTCTTTTTCCTTCTCTCGCTCTCACTTATTTTATATTGATTTGATGTATTTTGTGTAGTTGTCGCGAGTATTGGATGTATGTGTGTGAAGTGTGTGTTATATGTGAAGCACCGTGAGTAATGACTAATTGGCCCCATTAGATAAAGATAAAGCTCTTAACAAACAAACAAAAGAAAAGTACAGCTGCTTTATTGGCCGAGTCACTCTCGTAAAAGAGATTTTCATAACCTGGTTAAACAAAAAATTCTATAAAGCCAGAGGAAATAAAACTCAAGTAAAACCACAAACATTTATCTTAAAATATCCAATTTGGTGTCTACATGTAAACCACACACACACACATATATATAGATATATACACGCACGGGTATACATGTGGCAACAGCCAACTATACATTGTATGGGTCAAAATTATAATTTTTCTTTTATGCCAAAAATCATGAGGATATTAAGATCATGTTCCATGAAGATATTTAGTAAATGTCCTATCGTAAATATATAAAACATGTATTTTTGTGAGTGAATGCAGCACAATCGTGAACATAAATGCACAACTTTAAAGGAGATTTTCTCAATGTTTACATTTTTTTGCTCCTCAGATTCCAGATTTTCAATAGTTGTGTCTCGACCAAATATTGTCAATGGAAAGATTATTTATTCAGCTTTCATATGACATATACATCTCACTTTCTAAAAATGACCCATGTGACTGGTTTTGTGGTCGAGGGCCACAGCGTTCAGATGTATGACTCCAGCAGGACAAAGGTGTTGAAATATATATAGGCTAAAAGACATCATGTGATGTATAATAACAACACTTAGGCACGCGAGCTATGCATCACTCCACAGCTTCCAGATACACTGGGCGTGACGACGACTAATTACTTTTAAAGACAACGGACACATTCCTGAGTGTTTTAAGACTATTTTAAGTATTTTAAGACTGGCGAGGATTAGATGACGCATTTTAGAGAATTCAGCCAACTTTAGTTTGGTTGTTTTTGTCTTGAATTCTCCAGATATTAAAGCAAACACACACATGTGGAACACACACACAGTCAAAAACAGGAAACACACCTAAAAAGTTGACGGTACAAAGTCGCGCCACAGATGAAAAATGACGACTAACGTTAATCGCTAAAGAAACTTCTGCGGTGTATCAACATATGAAGGGTTAAAAATACAATAAGACGCATACATTGGTTGCAGCTCGTATTTAAATGTATACATTTGAGCAATCCGCAATATCTATTCTTCACTTCATAACTTCAGGCATTCTACACAATATTTATATTTCATTCCTATAGTCAGAAAAGCAATAAGAGCATTTATATTTAAGGCTCCTTCAGACTGGAATAACTTTCCTTCAAACATACGATCTTTAACATCATTATACAGATTTAAAAATAGTTTGTCTTTTTATTTTGTATATAAACTTTTTTTTCCCAAAGAAATGTACATATCATGCTATATATGTATATAATATTTTATATAAACTTTTTTTTCAAAGAAATTTAAATATATAGCAGGAGTATATGCTTATTTTTTATTAACATTATTCATGCTAATATAAATAAAGAATTTTCTGTAAATATTATACACATAATTTTAAAGAAAATTATCATTTTTTTTCTATTTTAAAAATTAAACATGTGACTCAGCCAAATTTCTGACATTTAAAAAAAATCCCTTATTTTTAAATTTTTTGAGCTAAATTGATGTTGATATACCTGTATATATTTACAAGCCACTATATATATATATATATATATATATATATATATATATATATATATATTTTAAATCTATGCTATGTTTTTGTTGGCAAGTATCCTACAGTATGTGTGGCTATCAAGTGGTTGTATTCACTTAAATACTTATTATTTTTGTAGTGTGTTGATTGTGGTATTGTTTATGTCTTATTATTCTATTGTAATGTGATTTGTCCCTTGTTCTGTATTGTATTGTAAACTAGGACCCCCTCGAAACCAGATGGTTCAGAGAGAGTGTGTGAGCGTGAGAGTGTGTGAGCGTGAGAGTCATCTCAAGTGGTTGATCCTGTTCAATAAACTTATCTAAATAAATAATAAAACGTACATTTTCTTCACTTTCACTCTATTGGGGGTAAAAAGAGCAAGTTTTTGACAGATTGCATGAAATTCGCATTTGTACGAGGAAGCGAACGCAATTAAAAACAACGAACTTAAACACCAGTTGGACAAAACTTGAGGATTAAAAGGTCTTCGAACAAAACAATTGTTGTTTCCCCATGTAAAAATACTATAATAAAACTTAGATGCAAAACAAAACGCATGTTTCACTCTTTTGGGGTAAAATTAGCATGTTTTTGACAGATTGCACGAAATTCACATCGTGACAGAAATGCGTTTAAGAAATCAAAACAAGTATTGCAAAACTATTCAAAACACCTAATGACAGTCAGATCACAATTTTTTTTATTTTTTTGTGCCAAGTCCAATAGGTAGAGCCTTTTTTGGGTTATTTTTCAGTATTTGGGTAGTTTTTCTGCTTCTGGCTCAGATATAACTACCCAGGGGTTGGGTTATTCACCGCAGGCTTTGTGCGACCTCTTCAAAACAGAGCAATGCAGCCACGTCAAAACTGTTGCATGTCTTCTGCAAAATACAGGTTTGTGAACATTTTTTTGTATCTATAAATACGTTATTGTTCTGTATATCGTTTCATTTTCTACAAAGCAACATACGGGGGCGCGATGTGAGTCACTTACACGAGTGTTGCGTCAATCCTCCTTACACGCGATGGAAACGCCTGATGCCTTGCATAACATTTTATCATTTTATTCAAAAATATACAGAATATAAATGTGTTAAAATATGTTCTCAGAACTGTACACTGATCGTTTATGGACAGGTTATGGAGTCAGTCACGGCATATTTCGGCTACGAGTGAAACCCAGGTGTTTTAAAGTATATAAAATATACACTAAAAAATGCTGGGTTGTTTCAACCCAATTTTGGGTCAAATATGTACAAACCCAAACGCTGGGTTAAAAATGTAATATAAAAATGTAACCCACAGCTGGGTTTGTCCATATTTGACCCAAAATTGGGTTGAAACAACCCAGCATTTTTTAGAGTGGTAAAATATGATTGAAAATAAAGGAATTATCATGCGAGCCAGTGGTTGCATCGAGTATTTTTTTTAAAGGTTTAGAGGATTTAAGTTAAGACATTAATTCATGTATGAAGTAAAAATTAAACTATGCTGGGTTAAATCAACCCTTTTTTCTGGGTTAAATAAACAACCCAATTTGCTGGGTAAAATGACCCCAAAATGTGTTCTGTCCTATATTTACCCAGCCGGTGGGTTGAAAACACTCAATTAACTATAAATAAGTAGTATTATGTTAAAATATGTTCTCAGAACTGTAAACTGATTGTTTATGGACAGGTTATGGAGTCAGTCACGGCATATCTCGGCTACGAGTGAAACCCATGTGTTTTATAGTATATAAAATATACTATACTGTAAAATATGATTGAAATTAAAGGAATTATCATGCAAGCCAGCGGTCGTATAGAGTATTTTTAAAGGTTTAGAGGATTTAAGTTAAGAGATTAATTCATGTATGAAGTAAAAAAAACAACAACAACTAGTATTACAGTAAATTAATCACCTATGCTGGGTTAAATCAACCCATTTTCCTGGGTTAAATGACCCCAAAATGTGTTCTGTCTTATATTTACCCAGCCGGTGGGTTGAAAACACCCAGTTAACTCAGTGTTTTAAGAGAAGTAGTGAACCACATGGCTACAGTTTTCACTTTCCAGAACACAAGCTGTAATTCAGGTCAAGTGAGCATTTCCAAGCCCATCTGCGAGTCGTTTTCCGCACGTCTGAGCCCGACGTCGAGTTGTGTATTCTGGCCATTCAGGGAATCTGCTGCCCCGGTGTGGCGTTTGCAGGAAACACAAGTGGAAACACTCCTCAAAAGGCATATAGTCTTTAGTACATGAAAACATGTGAACTGTTTGGCAAGCATTATATAATTCAAACAGTAAGGTTTGACATTTGGCATTATTGACATTATAACAATACTAAAGGATCTAGAGATCCTATTTGCACACGTAATGCTGTTTACACATCTATTAACTCCATTACGCTGAGCTTGCATTACATTATCTCATGTACAGCGATCTTCTATTTAGCCTCGAGACACGCAGTGATTGAAAACGAAGACAATGAGCATCAAATATCCCCTGCTGATTCACTCAAATGCTGAAGATAAAGCTCGATGGATATCTCTAATCTAGTTTAGCACCAAACAGTGGCGTGAGAAGCTTCATAAATATGCCAAACAAGGAAATGTGTTAAAGTTCAAGGCCTGTTCCCAGCAATAAACTTTCATCATGCTTCCCTTTGTGCGGAGAATGAAAGTACATTCTTTGGAAATGACTAAAAAAAAAAAAACTTTCTTCCTTTACGAATAAAGACGGACTTTGATTCCATGAACTAATTTGTTTCTAGTTCAAAAGTAGCAACAATATAGGCCCTTTTTCCCGTAAGTTGTTCAGATTCAATCCACTAGCATCAAGAATAAATCAAAACATGTCGGCTCAATGACGTATTCCCAGCCGCTTCCCACACCGCTCACGACTACATCCCCGCGTTACAACCGTCTCCTACCTTCTCAAATCCTCACACACAGCCGTGTCCATGCGACTCGAGTCCCTCTCGCTATCCATCGCCACGTCTTCCCAGCTCCTGGACTTTACTGAACCACTTTAAACCAGTCGCTGAGCACTGAGGTCTAAAGGTTTGCTTTACAGCCGCTCCGTTACACAAGCTCGATCAGGCCTTCGGGAAAAACTGAGATAATGAAGCACGAGGAAGTTAAAGTTGTAGCCGAGGGAGGGCTAAAGCCGTCCTCTCCGCCGGCCCACTCTTCTCACCAGCCGGGGTTTCCTTGGAAACGTGTGGAGGAGTGGGTGATGGAGGCATCCCATAATAATAGCCCCATTTAAATACCATTGAAAGAATGCAAACTACTGAAGACATCCAAACAAAGGCCCACCTACTGTCTTTGTGATGGGGTAGATGGTCAACAAACCTAAAGAAAGCCCTCCACAACGCCAGGCGATTCAATGCAAACATCTGACCAATGTTGGAAGCAAATTATAGATTAAAACGTACATTTTTATTTCCCAAGGCTTCAGTATGATGAACTGAACCGGTTTATGACTGAACCTGAACCTAAATATGCCGTGACGAGATTTATTGTGTAGGCTATAGTTCGCACAAAATGAAAATCACAAGTTTTCAGAGTTTTAGTGTCAGCACTACATTAATCTACTATATATAATGTTGAATATAATGTATAATAATGCACTGGGGGAATATTTGTTGGTCCTGATAATGCCAAATGTCTGATGTTTCCAGTAAAAGTGCCTACATTATTTTAAATATATCTAGTCAGTGAAAGAGAAACATTAGTCTAAAATAATTCTGTATTTTCAGCTTCAGAATCATGAATATTGTTATTCTGGTGTCTCGATTGTCCCGTGCGTTGGGTTTCCAGCACCGAGTCCAAGACTATTACTTTCCACACACACAATGTAATAACACATTTAGCATTTTAATCAACAGTAACATTTTTTTTACCTTTTACCATATGTCTTGGAGTATCGCAATAATATCATATCATGAGTTCAGTATCGTGATGTATATCGAACGTGACATGAGGGTCTCGTTACACCCCTATTTCTAACGGATACTGATTTTGAGTGCAAAAAAAGCTATTATAATTAAATCATCAAATCCAAATCTACACAAATGCAAAATCATACATGGAGGAAAAACAAAACTGGTAACCAGACACAGCATTAAAGTTAATCAACAACCAAGATTTCGGATTTCTGTTAAAAGTTTAACTTTTCTCAGTCCAGGTGCAAGGGGAACCAACACAATAACACACAATTAAAACACAGTAGGAATAAGTGTTGACCAAAGTCATGCTGTACACTGGTAATTCACACTTGCCACCATTTTAAGTAGTGATGCTCCGATCAGCATTTTTGGAGCCGATCACCGATTACCGATCACCAAAATCATGATCTGCCGATCACTCCCGATCACAGAATGGCATTTTTTTCAAATCTATAATCTAGCAGAGTTTGCACCATTTGTAGAAATGAAACTAACTATGAGGTGACAAGAACGATTTCTTTTTGGAACAACCAATTATGCAAAACATCCCAAAACCAGTAGGTTGTTTATCAGACAGAAATTCATGAAAGAACTTTTGTAAGTCAAATTTAAGACCTACACGACGCATTCAGCAAATAACAAAGAAAATTAGCATCAATATGCACTTTTTGTTTACATAAGCATTAAAATAATAACATAAAAAAGGATGGCTAGATTTTAAAAGAGTGTCTTGCAACATGTTATCTACTAACATGTACAAGTGCAAATAAAGTTTTGACAAAAAAGGTTTTATAAAAAGATAAACCTCATATTTCAGCCTTTAAATAATTTTTTTTTTTAAAGAATGAGTCAAAAAAAGATAAATTACTGTCTTTTACAATGCACATTATCTTATCGTTTATTATTAATAGTAAAATTTGGTCCGATTTTCCCGTGGCGTCTGTCGTTGCTATGCAACCATGCACTGCGCTCTCCACGACGACAAATAATTTTTAGTAGCTTTTGCGGAATTCTGAAGTTTAGATTTTTTTTTAACCTCCCTTTTTACTTTTTTGCTACTTTGTAATGACTTTCTGCGGCCAGCGTTTCTAAAAATGAACAAGGGTAAAACCTTTTTTAGACCCGACTTAATGAAATGTAAGACCTCAGATGAAAATCCGTTCGAAGATGCCTAATCATGTTAGTGGTGTTAAAATGCCGTTGGTGGCTTCCACCTCGAGGGATTTCAGATTTCAGACACTTTGAAATCATCGGCGGCCGATCAATCGGAGCATCACTAATTTTAAGATGTTGGCCACAACAATCTCCAATTCAATTACCATTGAACCTTTTCTCCTTCTAACACCCGACCTCCTCTTAGCGTCACGACAAATTAAATCATTATGAATCATCCCTGGCCAAATGTAGGCTACATTACACAAGCTTTTAACGCTCATGTCTGACAATGAAAACCCATTAGCTCATTGGTGAATCACTGAAGATAGCGTGAAGATGCTTGTCCAGGCCATTAAAAAACAAAGTCTTCAAATCTTAGTCTCAAGTTCTGCCAGTTCATTTCTATCAGCACTCCTCAGTGCATTCTGTACTTTGGTTAATAAACAAGACGCCATGTTCTAACGGAGAAGATTAAGTGAGCGTTTTTGGAGCACACTAGTGTAACATCAGCATAACATGATATTGAGAATATCAGGTCAGTTTTCATTACATAAGCAGAAGATCTTCACGCTCTGAAAGACACGAGGGCACTAGATCACCATTGGTGGATGGAAGGGAGGAACTGCCGACTGAATGCGATTCAAGTTTGCTGCCAAGAAGCCAACATGTAAATCAGAGAGAGACAGGTTGAATTGTGCCAGCATTGCACACCAGGAAAACCATAGATCGCTTTCAAGTTAGAGCAAGACATGCATTTCCCTGCTGACAAAATGAATGGACTAGAGCGGAAACGGGGAGAATACGGTCAAACCACATGTAAAGAATTAAAGGTTGTTGTGATAAATGATCTGAGTGGGTGTGTGTAGAGAAAATGTTGTGTGTTAACCACATTATAACTTCCGTTGAGCTATACCATAAAGGCCTATGCCTCTAAAAACCCCAATTTAAACATAGAAACTACAAGAAGAGGGTGGAGATACAAAGCACAAATAAAGCTTCTAAACTACACTACTACACTATTTGGTCTCAAGATTACCCAACGATAAAAAGGGCACATGCCATGTTATAACTAAGTGAGACTCTTAAAAACTGGTGTAATCTTGAAACCAGAGTTAATGACAACAAAGAAGGCGTAGGATGAGGATCGAGCCACATGGTCCGATCAGAGTCAACACCAATCCCTGTCGGCAAACAACAGCTTGCCACTTGTGGGAGGGGGCCAACCCTTCAACACAGAGGACATTTGTGCAAGTCATGTGATTTTCAATGCATCAGTCTCACTTCCTCAATGTAACTGCTCTAAACAGAGAGGTCTTTCTTTCCATGGACCAATCCAGTCCAAAAGAAGACTGGAAATTCCATCCGAGAATCACATGAAACTGATCATATCTCGTTCTTTTGGCACAAATATGTCATGGGGGAAATGCAAATATTCATTAGACGTAAAGGTCATTGATATGTCATGGGTTATTTTAAGTGGATTTCACCAATTCAGGGAGAAATGCTTCTCGGATTGGAAGATCGAGACGTTTGTCGATTTAACATGGTAACAGAGAATCAAGAATTGTGCTGGGAAATTATGTATTTAATGGAAAGATAGCTTATGCGCAAAATCTGGAAGTCTATGTTCCCAAAATTGTATGGTTGCGATGGATTGTATGTTGTTTAATGTCTTTTTTTTATTTATTTTTTATTGGACTTTGAGTCTGTAATAAAGTTTGATTGATTGATTTTGATTGATCACATGTTGCTCCAAGCTTCTAAAAAATAAATCTAAAATTAACAAAGCGATCTTGTTGAAATTACTCATGGGAGAATAACTAATCCGAATGACCTCAACTCTATCAAAATAAAGTTAGCCGTTTCTTGTGTAAGACTGAGTTTCCAAAGAAGTTGTGCAAGAACACAATTATAGCTTTATGTCCTTTACCGGTTATCTATGTGAACGATAAGTGGTCAAGGAATTCTGGGCCCATAGTTTTCTTTACAAGGCCCGGAGAAGCTAACACAATTCCAGTGGGAAGCAAAATTAGACCAGACAACCTTTCCACACCTGGAACAAGCTTTCGGGCTAAAAATAGAGCGCCGACCGATAACATGACCCACATGTGTTGGACCACCAATACAATGGACGGCCCATGAGATCATCTGGAGAAACGCTTGTCAATCTAAACCACTTATGAGGCATTGTGATGTAATGACGGCATTTAGCGCATGCCGTAATTTGATTATGACACATTCCAGCTCCAAATTACATTTAGAACCACCATTAAAGGCAAAACAGTTTGGCCAAGAAAGAGGTCAATTCGTATTTAAATTGCCCAGGTGAATGGAAAACTCACGCCTTGATGAAGGTTACGAATTTAGAGCATAATTGTGATGATGATTGGTTTGTTTGTCACAATCACAGATGAGGGTAACGTCCATTCATGCAGGATCACACTACACAGGTAGGTAAGAATATCTGGATATAATGCGAAGGTATATTATATTTTCCATCCAATGACTGAATGGAACTCAATCATAAATAACTCAGCGATTGGAAAATGTGAGGCAGGGAAATCAGCTCTAGTCTAAAACTAGCTCAGTAATACCTGTACATTAGCATGAGGGATGTGATCCATTTACAATACCGGCTTAACGACTCTAATACCAACACAAACCATGAGTACACATAAAAGGCAGATATTACATTATGCTCCAGGGCTAGTTTTTAGGCGTTTGGACGTTTACAAGGTGGATGACAAGCTATACACACCATGATAATACCATAGTTCCCCTTACAACACATGAATTTCACAAGTGACCACATATGTTTTTGCATATGTGAGGTTCATGTGTTTTTTCTGTAACGGTCATACATACTGGCATGGTACATGTCAAAAAACTATGGTATTATTGTGGTGCATATGAAAACCGTGATGTAATATAAACATAGTATTCTTAAGAGTAACAAAAATGTACTTTGGCAGTACAGTAGTGATTGTATTAAAGAACACCATGGTAATTCAAATTTAAAATAGTATTGAATGGTACTTAAATGTAGGCTACTTCAAAATAGAAAGTGCAACTATGGTAAATTAAAAACAACACATTGGCACTTTTAGTAAGGGATGTAAACACCGTGGTTTAAATAAAAATACCATGGTATTAACACCTAATGTCATCACTGTACCATGGTAGTACCACAGTAAAAGGAATGGAATAAAACAATAACATGGGTATTTTATGTGTAAAACAAGTTAGTGCGAAAAATTATAAACATAACGTTAATTATACTATAAAGACACATGAAGTAGCAATTAAATAATCTCTAATCTATATTTGAATAAGATAAATCAGTCATCAGGAAGCAATAATGTCATCACGCACGCGAGCGCCAGACACACACACACACACACACACACACACACACACACACACACACACACACACACACGGTGGATTGCGACTATAAAACAACATCCTTCTGACCTATATCATTGCAAAACGTACATCACATAATCTGACCACAGCAAACACACCAAGACCATATAGTTATAATATAAACACAACATTAACATATTTAAATGAGCTGCGCATATTGTACTGTCGGATGTCGACAGCTGACAACGGTCACTCACCTCTCCTTCATTAAATGCTTGATTCGCGAAACGGCGCTCTCGTCGATCTTTCTCAGAAATGTTTTCAATCTCTCCCTCTTATTTTCCAGCATTCTTCCTCTACACAAACCGACACACGCCGACAAATACACGCCGTTTAACGGGGATGCGATGCTCCGGTTTCTCTCCGGCTTCCCATGAGCGCGACCTGATTAACAAAATGAGATGAAATCGGACCAAGTGCTGAGGGCCAATCAGCGCGCATCTGATCAGTCACGCCGCCCAATCACGGCGCGGCACTAGAGTTTGGACTCCTCCCATGCCCTTTTATGGACAGGACGCGTGTCTGCATGCAACGTGGTGGTGGGGTGAGGAAGTCTGGGTGGGGAACTGTGTTGAATGGATGATTATACACTGTGCGTCTGTTTAACGGACTGACTGGGCTTGTGTGTTTTTACATGTTTTCATACGGTCATGAGCTTTAACACATTATGCGTGTCTAAATAATCACTAGAGGTGGATTTGAGACTAAATAGACTAAAAATGTAATGAATGTAGATACATTAACAGGTTGCATATAAATTGGTCTATGTGACACTTGTTGGTATATGTAATATATAGTGAATATCTATCTATCTATCTATCTATCTATCTATCTATCTATCTATCTATCTATCTATCTATCTATCTATCTATCTATCTATCTATCTGTCTGTCTGTCTGTCTGTCTGTCTGTCTGTCTGTCTGTCTGTCTATCTATCTATCTGTTTTTCATAAGAATGTGAATGAAACACTGCTACATTATTTAGTAATCAAATCATGCTCTTCTGCACAAAACTTCCATTTCAACAATTTTTTTCCTCAGATCACACCATTGCTTTTGCACACATGACTGTGTCACATGACATCTCATGACCTGCACACGCCCTTTCATGCATAAAACATAGCGGGTGCAGAGTGTGTGTGTGTGTGTGCAGTCAGTATATATAGGAAGGAGTCGACTGTGGCTCGGGTTTCACTCAAACTGGCACTGAACCACTACAGGACAGATATCAGGACCAGTTCCTGGTGTCCATCTGACCTCTGGACGTTCCTCATGGAGAATTCTGTCATTTAAAGGGATAGTTCAGCCAAAAATTAAAATTAGCTCACGATTAACCCTGAAGTCATCCTAGGTGTAAATGACATTCTCCTTTCAGACGAATACAATCTGAGCTATATAAAAAAAAAATCCTGGCTATTCCAAGCTTTATAATGGCAGTGAATGGCCGTTTCAGTTTTTAAGTCCATAATCTATCCATGATAAAAGTGCATCCATCCATCCATCCATCCATCCATCATCCATCCATCATCCATCCATCCATCCATCCATCCATCCATCCATCCATCCATCCATCCATCCATCCATCCATCCATCCACTCATCCATCATAAAAGTGCATCTGTCCATCATAAAAGTGCATCTGTCCATCATAAAATTTCTTACACAAACTAATCGCTTCACTTCAAAAGGCCTTTATTAACCCTCCAGAGCAGTGTGGAGCACTTTTATGATGGATAGATGCACTTTTATGATGGATAGATGCACTTTTATGATGATGCACTTTTATGATGGATAGATGCACTTTTATGATGGACAGATGCACTTTTATGATGGACAGATGCACTTTTATGATGGATAGATGCACTTTTATGATGGATGGATGCACTTTTATGATGGATAGATGCACTTTTATGATGGATAGATGCACTTTTATGATGGATAGATGCACTTTTATGATGATAGATGCACTTTTATGATGGATAGATGCACTTTTATGATGGATAGATGCACTTTTATGATGGACAGATGCACTTTTATGATGGACAGATGCACTTTTATGATGATGCACTTTTATGATGGATAGATGCACTTTTATGATGGACAGATGCACTTTTATGATGGACAGATGCACTTTTATGATGGACAGATGCACTTTTATGATGGATAGATGCACTTTTATGATGGACAGATGCACTTTTATGATGATGCACTTTTATGATGGATAGATGCACTTTTATGATGGACAGATGCACTTTTATGATGGACAGATGCACTTTTATGATGGATAGATGCACTTTTATGATGGATGGATGCACTTTTATGATGGATAGATGCACTTTTATGATGGATAGATGCACTTTTATGATGATAGATGCACTTTTATGATGGATAGATGCACTTTTATGATGGATAGATGCACTTTTATGATGGACAGATGCACTTTTATGATGGACAGATGCACTTTTATGATGGACAGATGCACTTTTATGATGGACAGATGCACTTTTATGATGGACAGATGCACTTTTATGATGGACAGATGCACTTTTATGATGGATAGATGCACTTTTATGATGGATAGATGCACTTTTATGATGGATAGATGCACTTTTATGATGGATAGATGCACTTTTATGATGGATAGATGCACTTTTATGATGGATAGATGGTGCTAATTTTCGTTTTTGGGTGAACTATCCCTTTAATGAGTTCAGTTTGTTCAGCATAATTGTGATGTTGCAAACGCTCATTGGCTTTTGTCCAACATTGGCTTTAAATGCCTCTGGCGGTTATTGATTTCAAGACTTATTTCTTGCTTATACACTGCTTCTGGCGAAAAAAGAGGCCAGACATAATACCATTAATACAGAAAAGACACTTTCTCACCAGAGTTAATTGCTTGTCCTTAACTATTCTTTGGTTGTGAGATGAATCCACATCTGCTAAATACATTTTCACATTTTCTGAAGAGCGTGTGAATGGACCTTTGTGCAACTGTCTCCTCCACAATGCTAACGTGTTGTTTAGCACATAGCTAAACATTTCTATCTATCTATCTATCTATCTATCTATCTATCTATCTATCTATCTATCTATCTATCTATCTGTCTGTCTGTCTGTCTGTCTATCTATCTGTCTGTCTGTCTGTCTATATATCTGTCTGTCTGTCTATATATCTGTCTGTCTGTCTATCTATCTATCTGTCTGTCTGTCTATCTATCTGTCTGTCTATATATCTGTCTGTCTGTCTATATATCTGTCTGTCTGTCTATATATCTGTCTGTCTATATATCTGTCTGTCTATATATCTGTCTGTCTGTCTATATATCTGTCTGTCTGTCTATATATCTGTCTGTCTGTCTGTCTATATATCTGTCTGTCTGTCTATATATCTGTCTGTCTGTCTGTCTATCTATCTATCTGTCTATATCTATCCGTCTATCTATCTGTCTGTCTATCTATCTGTCTGTCTATATATCTGTCTGTCTATATATCTGTCTGTCTGTCTATATATCTGTCTGTCTATATATCTGTCTGTCCATCTATCCGTCCGTCTGTCTGTCTATATATCTGTCTGTCTATATATCTGTCTGTCTGTCTATATATCTGTCTGTCTGTCTATATATCTGTCTGTCTGTCTATATATCTGTCTGTCTGTCTATATATCTGTCTGTCTGTCCATTTATCTGTCTGTCTGTCTATATATCTGTCTGTCTGTCTATATATCTGTCTGTCTGTCTGTCTATATATCTGTCTGTCTGTCTATATATCTGTCTGTCTGTCTATATATCTGTCTGTCTATATATCTGTCTGTCTGTCTGTCTGTCTGTCTATATATCTACCCAGGTGGAAAAAAAGTGTACTCACCTCACCTCTCTTTAGTGCACTAAAAATATATTTAAGTAAAAGAAAGTACAATTGTAGTACGTTCATATTTTTTGTGCTAAAATCAACTGTAAAAATAATATATTGTAAATACACTAATTAAAAGTATATTTTTACTTAAGTAGTACTTAAGTGTAATTAATAAAGTATACTAAATACATATAATACATATTGCTATATGTCCGTCTTTCTGTCTATCTATCCATCCATCCGTCCGTCCGTCTGTCTGTCTGTCTGTCTGTCTGTCTGTCTGTCTGTCTGTCTATCTGTCTGTTTGTCTGTCAACTTTAAAGCGATAGTTCGCCCAAAAATGAGATATCAGAGCTTTGAAAGAACAACAAAGCAGAATTTTTTTTATTCTGGGATGATCTCTCCCTTCAATCAAAAACCAGCCGATTCCCCCCCGCACACACACACACACACACACGCTGGCTCTGTGGAGTGTGTGGTGTGAGTATCGGCCCTGACGCCAGCACAGGACAGATGGTCTCCAGCTCTCGGTCGCGTCGCTTCACTTCAGGTGTTCGTCCTGCTCTCCAGTGTCACACACGAGATCTCCAGCTCGGCTGGTGTCGGGTTCCCCTGAGCCGGGCCGAAACCGCTCACCTGTGCCGTTGCCTGGCGACCCTCATCTTTAATGTAACACGCCAGACCCGAGACAGACGCTCTTCAGCATGCAGCAGGACTCGGAGAACGCCACGAGCGACCGCGAGCCCATGCAGAACGGAGAGGCCATGAGTCCCGACGTGCAGGACTCCAAAGGTCCAGCCGAGGACGAGGAGAGCCGGGGCCCCGTCCCGTCGGCCCCACCGCTCGAGTCCACGCCGTGCCCGAGGCCCAAACTGGTGTTCCACACGCAGCTGGCGCACGGGTCCCCGACGGGACGCATTCACGGCTTCACCAACGTGAGGGAGCTTTACGCCAAGATCGCAGAGGTCTTCAACATCTCGGCCTCGGAGGTACCGTGAGTCGCACTGTCGTTTCAGACTCATCGTTTCTGTGTAAAAATACAAAAAAAAGGACAAAATAAATGTTTTTCTTGAGATCTCAGTTTACTCTTAAGGTTGTACACGTCTTGTTTACATATAGGTGGCTATACAAATATATTTCCATTCCTTTAATTTTCTTGATTATTAAGCCTTTTAAAAGTGCAAAATGTATATTTTTGGGGTTGCAAAGATAATTTCATACATGCCAGTGGCTAGTTAATGATAAACAACGAGGAATAAATAAACAAACAAACAATGTTACAAGTTTTTGTATTTTGCTACTGGCTAATAAATTAAAATATATATAAATAAGTAAATAAATAAAGGATATTTTTATATTTTGGAAGTGGCTGGTGATAAATACATATGTTTTAATGTTACACTGCTTAGCATAAGTTTTAAAATAAATAAATAAAAAAGGCTAAAATGCTTTCTCATATTGTGCCCAGGACTTTCATTACATATATTTACATATAGTTTGTTTAAAAAAAAAAAAAACACTTAAACTTGGGATGTAAATACAATAATATCATTAAAACTGTACATTTTTATATTTACATATATTTTCTAATATATTGGTGTATAGTACCGTGAGTCTTTGGGTCTTTTTCCGGTCAAAGGACGAAAGTCATTATTTTTCTTGAGATCTCAGTTGGAGTTTGCTCTTAAGGTTGTAAAAGTCTTGTTTACATATAGGTGGCTTTAAAATATATATATTGCCTATTGCCATTCCATTAGTTATCTTGATCATTATGGCTATGAAAAAATAATTTTCTATAATCACTAGTAAATGAAAAACAAAGATGAATCAATAAACAAACAAACCATTAATGTTACAAGTTTTCGTATTTTACTAGTGGCTAATATATTTAAAAATATATAAATAATCATATATTAAAAATATAAATATTCATATATTGCTATAGTACTAAAGCAATATGTTAATGTAAATAAATAAATGCTCATCAAAGTGTGTTTTTCATGTAAAAGGACAAAATTATCATTTGGAGTTTGCTCTTAAAGTTGTAAATGTCTTGCTGTAAAATATATTGCCAGTCCATTAGTTATCTTGATAATCATAGCTATTAAAAAAAAAAACTAAATTGGTTACAAAAATAATTTCCTATATGCCAGTGGCTAGTAAATGAAAAACAATGAGGAATAAATAAATAAATAAACAATGTTACAAATTTTTATATTTTGCTAGTGGCTAATAAATAAATAAATAAATATAATGTGTATGTATGTATGTATATAAGTAAGTATGTATGTAAGTAAGTTAATAAATAAATATTTGTATATTTAACAAGTGGCTAATAAATAAATATGTTTTAACATTACACTGTTTAGCAAAAGTAAAAAATTAAATAAATGAATAAATTTATATTTAAATTTTTTTTTTAATTAAACAAACTAAACAAAATTTTCATTTAAATACAATAATATCATTCAAATTGTATATTTTTATATTCACATATATTTTCTAATATAATGGTTTTAGTATTATTTACATAAACCGATCAGTTTGAAAAATGGGCAGCATGATCTATTACATAAAAGATATGTTTATCCACAAAGAGAAGGACATCTAAAAGCAACGTTTATCACCAGATCATCTTACATAACCGGACAGTTATATTATCTCTCTCAACTCAATGCGAAAGTTTGAGGCGAAAGATAGCATGAAGAAAGACTGACCTGGTCATAAGCGTTCACTATAAACAAACATACACATTTCTACATCCTAAAAATATGTAATATCAAAATAGTTTTTCTGCACACATAAACAAAGGACACTGCCAGATCAGCTAGCAAACTGGATTAGCATACGAACTAGCATAGTTAAAAGATATAATAGGACTATAGATCATGTTTTAATCAACGTTCATCTATGCAAACTACATATTTGAGTCCCTAAAACTCAATACGGGTTCCTATGAAAAGTACTAGGAAACCACACACACACACACACACACACACACAGCGCCACTGTGGAAAACGGCGGGAAATGTTCCCGCGTCTGTGTGTTCTCTGACGTCTGTATAATAACGCTAGCTTCCCACATTGTCTGTTTTCCCCACGCAACAAAGATCCTTTTCTGCACGCTAAACTCCCATAAAGTGGACATGCAGAAGCTGCTGGGCGGCCAGATCGGACTGGAGGACTTCATCTTCGCGCATGTGAGGGGAGAAACTAAAGAGGTGGAGGTCATTAAGACAGAAGATGCCCTCGGACTGACCATCACGGACAACGGCGCGGGATACGCCTTCATTAAAGTGGGTGTTGGTGATCACGTGACACAGGGAGCGCTCTCAGAACTAACGTTCTTACTAACGTTCAGTGATGCTTAAGTATACACTGTAAAAAATGCTTTTCTTACTTAGTATTTTAGTCTTGTTTCCAGTCCAAATATCTAAAAACTCTTAAATCAAGATGCATTTACTAGATGCGTAAAATTACATAAGATATTAAAGGGATAGTTAACTTTGAAATAAAATTTTGGTATGTTTTAGCTTACCTGAAGTGCATCCAATCACACGCGTTTCTGCTGAGTTTAAAAATGCAACATCCAATCGAAGGCGGTTAGATTAGTTTCCGGGGAAGAAATCCGGTGTAAACAGATCACTTGGACGTGGTTGTGTAAAAGAGATAAAAACGATATAAATACTGTTGGTTTTATCACACAAACCGCTTGTTTCGTGTCTTAGGCCATCAATGTGCACTTACGATGGGGGATTGTGTAATGTGGACTTTTCTCTGCATGCTATTAGAGACCGTGCCTATATACCTGCATTATATGACTGACAGACAAGAACGGTTTGACCTAAAAATATCAACATTGAAACTACTGCGGAGACAAAGACACCGACATCTTGGATGCACTTCAGGTAAGATAAAACATACCAAAAATTAATTTCAAAGTGAACTATCCCTTTAAGTCTTGTTTTCTGGGAAAATAAATCAAAATTAAGTGAGTTTTTGCTTTAAAAAAAAAAAAGTGCAATTATCTGCCAATGGGGTAAGAAAAATAATCTTAATTCAAACAGAAACAAGATTATTTTTCTTACCCCATTGGCAGATAATTTAGCTTGTTTTAAGCAAAAACTCACTTAATTTTGATTTATTTCCCCAGAAAACAAGACTAAATATCTTATGTAATTTTACTCATCTTGATTTAAGAATTTTTTGATATTTGGACTGGAAACAAGACTAAAATACTAAGTAAGAAAAGCGTTTTTTGCAGTGTAGTAGGCCTACACAAACACAACAAGTTCTGAGAAAAGTTCTCTCAAAAGTTATTAACAAACGCTATTCCAGCAACATAACTATTTGACGTTCACAGAACGCGTTGATGGAACGTTCCATGCAGGTTTTGAAACACCCGCCAAATGCGGGTAAAAATGACCTGTGGCGGGAAACGCTGTCGAATCACGAGCCAGTTTGGCGTGTTGTTGTTATTATGTTCACTCACTTTGCTGGGGAAGTTTGTGTTGTCAAATCTGGCAGATTTAGCGCAAATACTCATGATATATTAAATACAGCGTATTGTACAGAATCTATTTATTATTATATTTTTTTTGTTATTTATCAACATCCTACATGTTCTGTATTGGTCTATCCATCTAAATATATATTTTTTGGCTAGTATAATTTCTGAATGGTCTGGTAAAATGTAACGTTATTAGCCAAATTAGCCGATGGGTTAAAAAAGTTAATTACAAACCCATGGTTCCATGGAACGTTCTTTTGAATTCCGGTTTACTACTTTAAAAGAAAGTCTCAGAACGCTCAGAGAACATGTTTCTGATGAACATTAGGCCTATCATCTTTTCTTTTAGAGGATAAAGGAAGACAGCACGATCGACCGGATAAAAACGGTGTGTGTTGGCGATCACATCGAGGCCGTGAATGACCAGAGCATTGTGGGATGTCGACATTATGAAGTGGCCAAGATGCTGAAGGAGCAAACCCGAGGAACGCCGTTCACCCTGCGCCTGGTGGAGCCCAAGAAAGCGTTCGGTGAGTCCGAATATTAATATCTCATAATATCATATCTGTGTCAGCAAGCGAATCTGACAATAACTGCTTGTTTACACATGATCTCACATGGATTGGTTGTCATATTGCTGGTTTACTAAGTATGAACCATGTCATCACGCTAGACCTTTTATATATAATAGTATCCATCGTGCGGCCAAATAGCGCCATCGTGTGGTCAGACTATGAATAACACGCTTCTGTTCATGTATATTTACGATTTAAATGTTTTTTTTATTGCTAATTTTGTTATTTATAATTTCAAATGAATAATTATAAATGTATTTATTTTTAAATATGTACATATCTGTAAAAATATTATGTATTTAAATCTTAAATACGTATGAATTTATATTTATTCATGCTCATGAATAAAAACATGTTATTTCGGATTAATGTATTTAATATATTACTTTAATATATTAATGGTTTTGTATATATTATTATATATTTTTTATATATATATTAATGATTTTGTATATATTAACACACACACACACACACAGACAGACACACACACACAAATACATTAATGGTTTTGTATATATATTTATTTTATATTATTTTTTATATATTAATTATTTTGTATATATTAACACACACACACACACACACACACACTAATACATTAACGGTTTTGTATATATTTTATTTTTTATATATTAATTATTTTGTATATATTAACACACGCGCACACACACACAAACACACACACACACACACACACACACACACACACACACACACACACACACACACACACACACACACAAATGGTTTTGTATTAGGGCTGTCAAAAGATGAATCGCGATTAATCGCATCCAAAATAAAAGTTTGTGTTTACATAATATATGTGTGTGTAGGCTACTGTGTATGATTATTTATATATATATATAAAAACACATAAAATATTTATATATAATATAAATTATATAAATGCAAATATTTCTTAAATATATACATGAATGTGTGTGTATTTATCATAGACTGTAAAAAAATTGGTATTTATACATAATAATTATACACAGTACACACACATATATTATGTAAACACAAACTTTTATTTTGGATGCGATTAATCGCGATTAATCTTTTGACAGCCCTATTTTGTATATATTTTTATTTTATTTTTTATATATTAATTATTTTTATATATTAACACACACACACACACACACACACACACACACACACACACACACACACTTTAATATATTAATGGTTTATATATATATATATTTTTTTTTATATATTAATGATTGTGTATATATTAACACGCACTCACGCACGCACACACACACGCACACACACACACACACACACACACACACACACACACACACACACACACACACACACACACACACACACACACACACACACTTTAATATATTAATGATTTTGTATATATTAACACACACACTTTAATATATTAATGGTTTTGTAAATATATATATAATATATATGAATGACTTTGTATATATTAACACACACACACACACACACTTTAATATATTAATGGTTTTGTATATATATATATTTTTTTTTTTAAATATATATATTAATGATTTTGTATATATTAACACACACACATACACACACAATTTTTATTTAAATAATTAAATAAAAATAGCCATTATATTAAAGAGTACAGCGCCATCATGTGGTCAAACAGTGGAAAGAGTTATGACTGGTAAAATAATGAGTGGTAGCCTCTACTATGTCAAAAAATAATTTAATATACGTATTTAAATGTATTTTATTAGTCGCATGAGTTGAACACACATTTATAACATTTGAGTCGCTCATGAACAAACACATTTATTATGTAATTTAGCAGAATCATATCTTGGCCTTGCCATCAAGGAAATATGCCTAACTCAAAATCCTGAAGAGGAGATTTCCTGAAATTGTACTTTTATAATCGGATTCCGTTTTGAATCATAGAAATGACCGGAAAGTCACATTTTCCAGCATTATTTGTCAAAGGAAACGTTCCCAGGGTTCAAAGCGAGTCAGACGGGAAGCTGTTAGTATGACATCCCTTATATTTTATATTACATAATTATAACTCAATACAAAAAGAAATAATACAGAACAATGAACATGTGGGGATACAGAGAAAAGGAAAACAATAGAAAGAGTCACGAAACACAAACACAAGTGCCTGAGAAAGTCTGTGTGTTGTATCTGCATATGAACGATATGGGGTCTGCGAGCTTGTAATATTACATAATTACAGTCTCTGAACATTAAATATAATAATTCCCCGGCGGTGTTCCTCCCACAGGTCTGAAAAACAAACACTAATCTCCATCTCGACACCTCGACACGGTCGACAGACTGAGCACGTCGAGAATTAGCCTTAATATGCGAGCGTAGCGGCGTCTGCTTTCTGCGACAGCAAATTACTGCTGTTAATAATTGAAAGGCCTTTGATTATCATTCTAGCATTAGCTAATTGGATGTTTTAGAGTGATGGATTAGCCTGTGTGAGAGAAAGGCGGGTAATTACACTCCCGAACGCGCACTGAACTCACTCAGTGTTTGTAATGATCAAAGCCAGCGCTGGCTAATTTGACGCTAATGTAGCTTGCTAGCTAACTAAAGGTAGTGTTTCTGTCTAGTTCTCAGTAGATTTTCTACTTTAGGATTGTATATTTTAAGAGTGCCGTTTGTAGCGTGGGTCCTTATAGCTTAACCGTAGTTTATACTGTAAATTAGGGGTGTCTTGACAAAATGTATTTTTAAAGTAGCTTCCAGCTACAAGCTAAAGTCAAGCTAACCTTCTGAACGCTTTTATACTACAGACAACATAGTACAGTAGCTAACTCTCTCTCTCTCTCTCTCTCTCTCTCTCTCTCTCTCTCTCTCTCTCTCTCTCACACACACACACACACAGTCATACATTTACTATAAAAATGAGGGAGAAAAAAAAGCAGATGGTAATATAAATATTAAAATAAGTATAAAAGTATGAATATAATTAAATATTAATATAATTAACACTACTTTTACAACTTAGATAAGTATTTATTACATAACATACCATATATTAAAAAGTATATATAAGATATTAATATAAATAATATTTAATTAGGCCTATATACCGGTATATTTTTTAAGAAAAAAAGTTATACTTTAAAAAAAAAAAATGTATATATTAATATAATTATTACTAAGTATAAATATAAATAAACATTAATATAATTAACAGCAAAAATTAAAAAACTATTTTTTACAACATATTTTAACATATTAAATATAAATATATTTAAATAATTATTACATAACATATATATTAAAAAGTATATACATAATTGAATATTAATATAAATAACATTTAAATATTTACAATATATACAAATATTTGAATACATTTTACGTTTTTAAATATTTTTTAATTTTAAGTAACATTTTTGTTTACTTTAGTAATAACTATGATATATACACACACACAATAAAACAAAGCATATAAAACATAATATAATAGTCCTATGTAACAAAAATGAGTTTTATTTATTATTTTAAGTAACAAAAAATAAATATGATTGAAAAAAGATGTGCATGTATGTACAGTATATATTAAGATAATTATTACTAAATATAACTATAATTAAACTATCAACTAAATTATTACTTTATATTAATATAAATCAACATTAATATATAATTAATTAACAGAAATAAAATTAGTTTTACAACATATATCAATATAGTATAAATATGTATTACGTAACATATATAATTAAATATTAATATAAATAATATTGAAATATATATATATAAAAAGTTTAAGGAACAACATTTTTTTGTTTTAGTAATAACCTTGATATACACATACACACAATAATAAAACAACAATTAAAATAGTCTAATATAGTCTTAAATTATATATACATACATTAATAATAGTACAATAAAGTGTCATTTAATAATGCAAAGAAAAAAGGATATGTTAACAACATTAACAGTAACGGCCTGGGTCCCAGATATGAGCGGTCCAAGAGGGAATCATTTTCCCAGGAATGTCCCATAAACAGGAACTGAAGTCTGGGATTGGCTTTCATCAATCGCTTGGGGATTCAATCTGTGTTCCTGTAGCGCACTTTCACACGCAGCCAGACCCGAGCGCTGAGGAGACGCAGTGTGTGTGTGTGTGTGTGTGTCAGATTACTTTTACCGCAACGAGAGTTTCGTAATCAGATTACTTTATCAAGTCACTAGTAGAGTAACACATTACTTAGAAAATTTACAACAAAATATATTTTTCAAATAAGTAACGCAAGTTACTTTGTTTTCATATTTATTGACTGACAGTCCTCATGTTGAGACAAATCAAAGTGCAGAGGTGTGTGTGTGTGTGTGTGTGTGTGTGTGTAAACATGGTTATTGTAGTTCTAAATGTGAGTGCGCATTTACTGATCTCACTTGCACACACAAAAAAGATTCAATATTCCTCAAATTGAATAAAATCAGTGAAATGCAGGATCAGGATATATGCAAACCCCCACTAACTAAATGTTTTATGCTTTTAAATCTCACTTTATTGACCAATGCACTTGCTTCTGAGCGTCGATGATTTAGTTTAACCATACGCAAATATGACGATAGATTTCTTTGTTTTTATGGTAACGTGTTAAACGTTTGCATCTGTTCTTCAGTTCTCCAGAGTATCAGCGGCTGAAGGGTTTGAGCTGCTCCTCTACTGTACACGTCAATCTCTTCAGCCGGAGGAGTATTATTTCACTTCTGGTGTCAAAGGGTCTTTACATTTGCCCAAAAATTTAACTTTTTTGCAAAAAAAACCCAGCCCAGGTGAAAAAAAAGTAACGTAACGCATTACCTTTCTAAAAAAAAAGTAACTAAGTAACACAATTAGTTACTTTTTAAGGGAGTAACACAATATTGTAATGCGTTACTTTTCAAAGTAACGTCCCCGACACCGCTGAGACGTGTGTGTGTGTCTGTGTGTGTGTGTGTGTGTCAGACATGATCGGCCAGAGGACGCGGGCGCCGAAGTCCAGCGAGGGCAAGATGGTGAGCGGGAAAGAGACTCTGCGTCTGCGCACGAAAGGGTCGGCCACCGTCGAGGAAATCGTGAGTTCTGACGACCGCTTTTGCTCTCTGAACTCTTTCACTCATCGCTCATCTCTCCGTCCGTGTGTCTTCCTCCAGCCCAGCGAGTGCGAGGACAAGGCCATCGGGAAGGTGGACGATCTTCTGGAGAGCTACATGGGGATCCGCGACCTCGAGCTCGGTGAGGCGACATCTGGCCTTCAGCATCCGATGCTCCCGGGAAACGGCCCTTTCATTCCCATCATTACATCATTAGCTTACGGAGAAGCATTTCTTGGCTCTTGGGATGGAATTATTCCAACAACAACAACAAAAAAAATATTACAGAGGAACGTTTATTTTTAGACTGTCTTCAGCGAGGCAGGAATAGCGCTAACGTCAAGATTTTTAATTCATTTATTGTATTATATATATAACTTTTTTATATATTTATTTATTATAATAAATGTATTATATTGAATAATAAATTAATTGATTTATTATATTTTTTATATCTCAGGGCAAATAAACCATTAAAAACAAATATATAATAAATATCTAATTTCATATATTAATTATGTATATATAAAGCTTAAAAACGTATTAAAAGATACAAATATTTTATTAAATATTAAAAGACTTAAATTAAAAATGTAACTTATTTTATTCAGCTACTCATTATCATTTAGTCTAACTTGATGAACTAAAAGAACTAAAATTGCAAAAATATATATAAAATACTACAGTATATAGACTTATAAAAATATATATATAATTAAATTGACAAAAACACAACAAAATTCCTAAAAGCATTATTAATTTGAAGGCATTTCCATCATTCCAAAAAATAAATAAATTTAAGATTACAAAGTAATGTTTTTTTTTCCAGAAAGCCTTTTTTTTGTATTATTATATAATTATATTTATTATATAATCATATATATATATATATATACTGTACATATGATTATATAATAAATATATATATACATATACATATACATATATTATATATATATATATATATATATATATATATATATATATATATATATATTAGTGCTGTCAATCATTAAAAAAATTAACTACCGGTAATTAATCACACATTTTTCTGTAATTAATCACCATTAATCGCACCTAACATAAATTATTTAAATATATTTTTATGTTGTAATAATTTCACATTAAATCTCCAAATTGATGTAGAAACAACAAAGACAATATTTTTTAAATATTTGTATTACTTGAGTTATCAAACACTTCACAGCAGAAATTATAAATGAAATATAGATTAGTCCGTATTAAAGCTACTAAAGTTATTTAAAGTACTTTAAAACTTGACCCGTATTTTCTCAATCTTTAACTCATTGAAGACTGTGCTTCCAATAGGAGACTCAACAAAACAAGCATTTTTGGTTATAATTTTGTGTTTTTGTCTGTTAAAGCGCGAAAGAGAACTTCATAATAAACAACAACAGCTTAAGATCACAGTAACGTTTATTTTTGGTCTGTCTTCAGAAAGGCAGGAATGTAGCGCTAACATGATGTAAACCCGATATATATAGTCACAAACACAGGAAAACACATTGTTAGGAGGTGTTTTTGATTTCGCATCCCGCTCGTGTGCTACAGCGACGACCATAGTGGAAGCCGGGAAGAACAAGCAGAACCCGGATGACTTCGCAGAGGCGCTCGACTCCGTCCTGGGCGACTTCGGTTTTCCCGACGTCTTCCTGTTTGAAGTGTGGGGCGCTCTGGGAGACATCAAGAACGGCCGGATTTAGAGGTAAGGCCTGAAAACTACATTTCTGGAAGAAAAGTGAACCGGATCATCTCAGGAGGCCTTTATTTACATCCAGTCCTTACAGAAAACCATGCCAAACTTCACATGCTAACGCTATCTCACACGAGCATTTCCTCCTTTTTTCCCCAGAGTAAGTCAAGACATCTGCGAGGTTGATTTGTGACGTCTGTCATCTGTGTTCATATTCTCAATCCTCCCAATTCCCACACATTAACCCAGAGGAAGAATGGACAACGTCAAGGTATTAGCGGCTAAACAACGGGCTAACGCAAACATTCAAGTGTGTAGAGCGGTACGAAGTCGGTCACTGTATTTCCCACCGATCTGTATTGCTAACTAGGGGTTAAACCAATCTTTTAAGTTTTACATTATATATTTGACTTTACAAGCATTACAATCAAGTATATGATAGCGGACGTTAGCTTAGCTTAGCCTAGCCTTTGTTTGTTTGTTTTTGTGTTATACATCGTGTTACAGGTGAAATGAAGGATCTTTTACGATTAATGAGATCTTGTGACACGAATGGCTTGTGTATATATGAATCATCACTTATTGACAGTTGAATTAATGATATATACACATTTAATGTGTAGCTATTAAACTCAAAAATTCTGCTAAGTGTTTGTGTATTGTATATCGTGTTTTACATGTACGTACCCCTTTTTGGATGACCTGATGTGACATTTGAATATGTGTAAAGATTAAAAACACTCCAGTATACCACACATTTTGTATCCGGAGACTTTTTGTACATTCATAAACATCAAAGAGAGTCGCTCACAAAATGGCTGACAAAAGTCCTTTAGTGAACGTGAAATCAAAATTTACGCAAAATTTACTTTCTTAATTGTCTTTCCACCTCTTTTGTGCAACGGTCCAGTTCTGGAAGTAAAAATCCCATACATTTTTTTACATAAGTGCATTGATTTTTAACGATAACTTATCACAGGTGTTTGAATCGAGATGTTTTAACGATTAATCGTGCGGCTCTAGCTAGCGGATGAGCTTCAAGTGTGCGCTAGGCCTCAGCGACATTACTTGCCAAAAATATCATCTCTTCCAAAGATGCAAATACTTGAGAGAACAATTGGCCGAAGCAATCCAAACAAAAGAGGGTTGAGTAATGAGTTTGGGTTTACAACACACAACATAAATACAGAAAAACACGGTTATTCACTCTGACAGCGTTTGATGCTAACCTTGCGTTTCAAGAATAACCGACTTTGAAAGACAAGACAAGATTCTTCCAAGACAAGAAGTTAAAGTTGGGAGGCATTTTAACCGAGTGTGTGGTCCTCCGTCTTATCAGCAAGGAAAAGGGAGTGTGTATGTCTAGGAGACGAGCCAAAACTGCAGTTTTCCCAAAGTTTCTACTGTACGTCTTCCTCTGCGAGTTCAGCACGCCGTGAACGTGTCCGGAGAGAGTTTGTTGGCCAGCAAATCAAGGAAAAGGTCAAAAGGAAAAAAGGCAATACACTACCAGTCATTTAAAAAA
This sequence comes from Phoxinus dragarum, assembly GCA_033366665.1. Taxonomy (NCBI): domain Eukaryota; kingdom Metazoa; phylum Chordata; class Actinopteri; order Cypriniformes; family Leuciscidae; genus Phoxinus; species Phoxinus dragarum. The sequence continues at coordinate 68,909 of JARPMJ010000582.1, read as the reverse complement.
AAATGTTTTTAAAGTCTCTTCTGCTCACCAAGGCTGCATTTATTTGATAAAAAACAAAACAAATTTTTTTTGTGAAATATTATTATAATGTAAAACAGCCGTTCTCTATGTAAATATACAGTAAAGTGTCATTTATTCCTGTGACCAAATCTGAATTTTCAGCATCATTACTCCAGTCTTCAGTGTCACATGATCCTTCAGAAATCAGTGTAATATGATGATCGTCAAGAAACATTTATCATTATCAATGTTGAAAACAAGTTCAAGTTCATTTTATTTACATAGCACATTTTCTAACAGCCACTGACTGACTAAAGTGCTTTACAGAACTACAAGATTAAGAGACAGTAATAGCGTACAGCACAGATAAGTGCAGCGAAGCTAAGACAGGAGTAGCAAAAACATTGTCGGACTTCAAATTAAAAACAAGAAAACAGAAACAGTATCAGACTCATTAATATTAAAAGAGAAATGACCGTATCAGACTTGGATAAAAAGGAAAAAACAGCATCAGACTCAATGGAGAAATAGTAAAACTAACCAGCATTAATTATAGGCCGAGGAAAACAAGTGTGTTTTTAAAAGTGACTTAAAGGAGATCATTAGAGATATAAGAGATTAGTCCCGCATTGAGTCTGGAATGCGGGACTAATAACCGGATCTCAGACTTTTTAATGGATATATGGTTGTAGCAGTTCAGGTAGGTAGCTCGGTGCTTGGTTACATATAGATTTATAAACAAATAAAAGGATTTTAAAATCAATTCTGAAATGAATGGGCAACCAATGAAGAGACCTCTAAGGCCTCTGGCATGGATCTTATCCCCTCCAGGTTTCTTACGGCTGATTTATATTTCTGCGTCAGGTGTACGCCGTAGTGTACGTTGTAGGTTACGCACGTAAGCAACGCCGTCGTGAGCATTTATACTTACATTTACATTTATTCATTTAGCTGACACTTTTATCCAAAGCGACTTACAATTGCTATATATGTCAGAGGTTGCACGTCTCTGGAGCAACTAGGGGTTAAGTGTCTTGCTCAGGGACACATTGGTGTCTCACAGTGGATTCGATCCCGGGTCTCTCACACCAAAGGCATGTGTCTTATCCATTGCGCCATCACCACCCCATTATACTTCTGCGTTGCTCTGCAGGAAAGTAAGTTCCTATCTGCAGGATAGGAAGTTCAAAAGAACATAATTTATCTGAAATAGAAAGCTTTTGTCACATTAAACACTACCATTCAAAAGTTTGGAGTCAGTAAGAATTTTTATGGGGGAAATCTATACTTTTATTCATCAAGGATGAATTAAATTGATCAAAAGTGACAGAATATTGTGTAACATTATAAATGTCTTTACTAACATCAAAGAAACCTGGAAAAACAGTTTTCAACACTGATAATAATCAACACAACTCTGCGATGCTGTTTGTGAATGTTCATTAGAACGATGGTTTCGGGAACACCGACTCGTTGAACACCGACTCGCGTAGTTGGCTAGCGATGCTTCCGGGAAACACACACACACACACACACACTCCTGTTTGCTACACAGAGCAAGGCGAGGCAGGGATGTTCTGCACGGGTAAAGGCGTCTCCTCTCGCCTGGTTTTGTCAGGATGTGTCCGGATGTTCTCCGATCGGTCCCCGGTTCCCCCCAGCGAGGCGCGCGTGAGTCTGCGTAAGGACGTGGACAGGCTCGCGATAGAGTCGCGGGACCAGTCCATGTTGGGGGCGACCCGCTTCAGAACGGCACGTCGGAAGAGGATGTAGACCCAGGGATCCAGGATCTGGTTCCATGTGGCAAACCGAAGCCAGAGAAGCAGCCGGCCCACTTTGAGCTCGCTGCCCGACAGCACGGTCTGCGCAATAAACACCTGTGCAAGAGAACACAACCCGTGAGAGACACTCGAGGCAGGTCATACACACTCACCCTTCCCTCGCAGGGCAGTTCGACCTGAACATCATTTTTGGGTGTTCATCAGAGACTCTAGGATTTTTGTCACACTTGAACCACGAATACATTAAAAAAATTGGTTACACTTTATTTTAAGGTGTCATTGTTAGTGTAATTATATATTTAAGCACAGAGTATATTAAGCAACTACATGTACTTACTATAGGGTTAGGGTTTGGTTGAGGGTTAGTGGCATGTAATTATGCATAATTTACTGTTATTACTATGGTAAGTGCATGTAACATATGTTACAAGGACACTGTAAAATAAAGTGTTACCAAAAAATGTAATGGATTCGAGGAGTTTTGTTGAAATTTAAAAAAGTAACAAATCCTTCCTTCGCTGGTCAGTTTGACCCCCTTAGAAATGAATGGAAAGCGAGGAATGCTTCAGTACACATAGAAAAACCTAAAAATGCTCAGGATTAAAACTAAAAGTTTACCAAAAAATTATTTTATAATGTGTATCTGAATTTAGGACTCAGAGGAACAGCTCATTTGCTGCATGTAGAGCTATAAGGCCATCAAGAGTCATGAAATATCAAGTTATATTATTGTTTTTCCACAAGAGGTCGACAAAGATGAAATTAAAAGATGAATTAAAAGGTTTATGCATGAGATTGTGAGTTATTTTGAATTTAGGTTGAAAGAATGTGATTAAATTATTATTTATTGATCAAATCTGGTAATTTAAAGGTAGATTCAATAATAATTAAATAACAAAAATCTCCAAAAAAAAAAAAAACCCATTACATTTAAAAAATATATATTATCAAAATGAAGTAAAATATAATTTTAGGGCTTCAGGTTATTTTGACCCGCGAGGGAAAGATGTGTTACAAAGTGCGAGGGATGGATGAGGGTTTTAATAAAATAAACACAGTCACTGAGACGCAAACACTGCAGGCTTCGTCATATCGAAATGTTTATGAAAATGAGCAATGAGAATAACCAGAATAAACAGTTTACCGGAATATAATTACTGGCTTCATGCCGATTACTAAATTTAATCGGTCATGTTTTTAATTTATCTTCACGAAATCTGTCGGGAAAATATCCAGGACATATTTCATCCTTAAAATAAAAAGAGTTCAAATAAACATAAAATGTAGAATGTGTGGGGAATTCTTAAGTGTCATGAAAAATAATAAAATACAATTTCCTTTGATTAGAGTGTTACGATTAATCATGTTGTTGTGAAAAACCAAAGCTAAACAAACAGAAACACTGGAGGAGTGTGTGTGAGGCCAGCTGGGATTCATCATCTGGACACTGAAGCTTTTGTTAAGGATGAAACCAGCTGCTCTCACACGACCTTTCTGGATATTTGTCCAAATTCCAGCCAGATACCAAATATGTTTGTGGTTAACATGAACACTTAGCGATGATGCAGCGAACACAGCGAGAATGGAGTGAGCTTAGCGGTTCTAGATCACTGACCTTTGCAGTGTTCACTCGACACAACACACACACACACACACACACACACACACACACACACACACACACACACACACACACACACACACACACACAGTGCATTTGATGGAACATGACAGAAAGACACATTTACAATGGTAAGTACAGTTTCTACCAAATAGCTTCTATAACTAATGCTTCCAGTATATATATATATATATATAATTAAGGCATACATTTATATTACATATTTAATACATCTTTTAGTATATATTTATTTAATAAAATATAAACATTACAAAAACGTACACACACCCACATATACATATTTATAAATATATAAATATATATACCTTTGTATGTATAAAGTATGAACTCATAACTATGCTATTTAGGCAGAAACTCTTATTAGCGTGGATGATGGTGTTTAGTGAACCAGCGGTGATTCCCAGAGCACAGCGCCACAAACACAAGCAATCTGATGCATGACGAGCGAGTGTGAATCCGGATCGTGATCTGATGCATGAGGAGCGAGTGTGAATCCGGATCGTGATCTGATGCATGAGGAGCGAGTGTGAGTCCGGATCGTGATCTGATGCATGAGGAGCGAGTGTGAGTCCGGATTGTGATCTGATGCATGAGGAGCGAGTGTGAATCTGGATCGTGATATGATGCATGAGGAGCGAGTGTGAATCCGGATCGTGATATGATGCATGAGGAGCGAGTGTGAATCCGGATCGTGATCTGATGCATGAGGAGCGAGTGTGAGTCCGGATCGTGATCTGATGCATGAGGAGCGAGTGTGAATCCGGATCGTGATCTGATGCTTAAGGAGCGAGTGTGAATCCGGATCGTGATATGATGCATGAGGAGCGAGTGTGAATCCGGATCGTGATCTGATGCATGAGGAGCGAGTGTGAGTCCGGATCGTGATCTGATGCATGACGAGCGAGTGTGAATCCGGATCGTGATCTGATGCATGAGGAGCGAGTGTGAACCCGGATTGTGATCTGATGCATGACGAGCGAGTGTGAACCCGGATTGTGATCTGATGCATGAGGAGCGAGTGTGAACCCGGATCGTGATATGATGCATGAGGAGTGAGTGTGAATCCGGATCGTGATATGATGCATGAGGAGCGAGTGTGAATCCGGATCGTGATCTGATGCATAACGAGCGAGTGTGAGTCCGGATTGTGATCTGATGCATGACGAGCGAGTGTGAGTCCGGATTGTGATCTGATGCATGACGAGCGAGTGTGAATCCGGATCGTGATCTGATGCATGACGAGCGAGTGTGAGTCCGGATTGTGATCTGATGCATGACGAGCGAATGTGAGTCCGGATTGTGATCTGATGCATGAGGAGCAAGTGTGAATCCGGATTGTGATCTGATGCATGACGAGCGAGTGTGAGTCCGGATCATGATCTGATGCATGAGGAGCGAGTGTGAATCCGGATCGTGATCTGATGCATGAGGAGCGAGTGTGAATCCGGATCGTGATCTGATGCATGACGAGCGAGTGTGAGTCCGGATCGTGATCTGATGCATGAGGAGCGAGTGTGAATCCGGATCGTGATCTGATGCATGACGAGCGAGTGTGAGTCCGGATCGTGATCTGATGCATGAGGAGCGAGTGTGAATCCGGATCGTGATATGATGCATGAGGAGCGAGTGTGAATCCGGATTGTGATATGATGCATGAGGAGCGAGTGTGAATCCGGATCGTGATATGATGCATGAGGAGCGAGTGTGAATCCGGATCGTGATCTGATGCATGAGGAGCGAGTGTGAATCCGGATCGTGATCTGATGCGTGAGGAGCGAGTGTGAATCCGGATCACGATCTGAATTACCCAGTGAATGGATGGCCTGCTTTACTCGCCTCAGTCTAGACTCCTGACATAGGATGTAAATCCAGGGGTCACAGATCTGATTGCAGGTGGCCAAGCGGAGGTAGAACAGAACGCTATAGGGGTCGGCGGCTACGGACGACACGACCACGCTCTTCAAAATGTACATCTGTCCGGGAGAAACAAGGTTAGAGGCGTCACAGGTCACTGCCCTGAGAGCGTGTTCCGTTCACATCATCATGACTTCATCACACTAGAACGCAGGAATTCCTGAGTGTTTATTCCTAAAGTTCTAGTTTCAGAGTGGCTGAAAGTTTCACAGGCGTTTATTTAACTATTTAACTATAGGCCATTTCTTTTCTTGCACTCTGAGTATGCGTTCCTATTCGTCATTCGGTGGCTCTGAATTGTCAAAAACACCTCTCAAACCGCTTGCTACGGTTGTGAAAAACGCATAAAATCGAACCCAATCCGATTTTTTTATGACGGACGTAAGTTTCCGAGGCAGTGTGTAAACGTGATTGACACAACGTGAGGTGGTATTTATTTTTTAACATGCACGAATTTCGGACTCAGTGTGCAAGGACCTTTACTCCAAATCTTGTATTGGTTTTCAGTGACAGTACAGAATAGGATGGCTTATTTTGAGACACTGGAAGACAATAAAAGCTCTAGAATTGAAAGAGTGGGCCAGTGCAAAGATAGAAATTGCAACTTGAGTCTTCTGTAGTTACATCGTGTACTAAGACCGACAGAAGATGAAAAGTTGCGATTTACTAGGCCAATATGACTTCATTTGGTGAAGTAATATTTGACTGGTCATTTGATTATCATTGCGCTGCAGTTCCCTGATTATTACGCAGGAATGAGATTATAGATCCTAGTCATATTGGCCTAGAAAATCACAACTTTTCATTTTCTGTCGGTCTTAGTACATGATGTAACTACAGAAGAGTCAAGTTTTCAATAGGAAAACTATCGAAACTCTTTGGTCATTTTTTTTGAAAGAGGTGCTAACGGTCTAATCAGATTCAATGATCTATGCTAAGCTATGCTAACAGTGCTACCGCCAGACCCAGAGATCGGCTGATTGGATTTGAAAACGGTATAACTCAACTGTTTAACTCTCGGGGAGCTGGAAAATGAGCCTATTTAAAAAAAAAAGTGGAGTGTTCCTTAAAGTGAACCAGAGAGTGAGCATCTTAACTTTTTAAGCCCAATAAAAAAGCCCCTGTCATGTGTTGGAGGGGAATCATTCTTCAACTATAGGCCACTTCTGTGGATTTCTAGACGTTAAAGGATAACACTTTATTTCGATGGCCTACTTTAGACATTCTAAGTAACATGTCAATTTTCACTTTATTTTCACCCTATACCCTACATGACTAAGTAATGCGTGAAGTCGTGGACGTGCAAGACGAGCATTTGTGGTTAAAAAGTATATAAATGTTTATTTTGTTTAATAAAATGGCCGCTGGTGTGTCTAGATAAAACTCTTATTCCTCGGCTGGGATCGTGTCGAGACTTTGAAGCTGCACTGAAACTCAAATTTGGACCTTCGACCCGTTGGACCATTGAAGTCACTATATGGAGAAACATCCTGGAGTGTGTTCCTCAAAAACCTTCATTTCTTTTCGACTGAAGAAAGAAAGACATGAACATCTCGGATGACGTGGGGGAGAGTAAATTATCAGAAAATGTTAAATCTGAAGTGATCTACTCCTTTAATATCTGCTATCACTTTATTTTATAACTCTATAAAGTAACATTGCAAGTGCATTTCAACTAACCCCAAACCTAACAGTCTACTAATACTCTACTGAGAGTTAATTTAGCACACGATTGGCTTACGGTGAATTTGTTTTGTTCAAAATAATCTGAGTGTGCGTTTGTTGGTGAGAACTTCCTGTTCTTCTCCTCAACAGGAAATGGCTTTCCCCCCCATTAGTCTTATCAGCTGTTCTCACACAAGTCCTTCATGTTCCTCAACTCGCAAAACATGGAGTTTCCTGTGTGAAGAACCTCTGAATGCGTTATTTGACAAGTAAAGCATCTGACTTTATGGCCTCAGTCATGCACAGAAGTATTTCTGCTCTACATTTAGATAAACAAACAAATACTCAACAATAAGCAGGACTTAAAACAAGCAGCGTCACAGACGATTGAAATGGATCCGGGCGATTACGAGAAGCAGTTCTCATAATGTCACAGAGCAAGTAGGTACCAGATGCCACCGACATCTGGATCTAAAACGGGTTGGATTTACAGAACAGCATGTCGAGTAAACAGATCATTTGAAGTCAGATAACAACGGCATTGAACGAAAGTCTGTGCAGTAGAAATCAGATTGACGTTGAAAGCAACTTTTTGCCTTTTTTAGCAACTTGAGGCCGTTCCACACATAGTAAACTGCCTATGGAAGTGTTATTAAAGGGCTTTTGTAAAAGGTAGGCAGCATAATTATGTTCCTAAGATACTTTTTTTGGGCCAAACAGTAATGCAGAAGCATGTGTGTCCTTTACAGTGAAGGATACACTTATCCCAGAATGCATTGCGCTGAGCTAAATGAAAAATACATTCAAGATGGTGGACGAGTCATTTAAAGCCAAATACTTCCAATTACATATTTTTGGAATTGGAAATAATTATAATTTGTATGCATTCTAGAGTGCAGCACCAACGTCAAACTACTGGGATCAATTGAGCAGCACGGAAGAAGTTGCAGAACAAGTTGGGCTCAATCAATAGCATTTGTGGCATATTTATTACCAATAATGACAATTGTAAAAGGATTTAACTTTAGAAAGTTTATAACTGTATTTCTTCTGTTCATAATTGTCTTATGTGAGTTGTAAAGCTGCTTAAATCCTTATTTTTAAAGTCATTTTCAAGTTATGGCTTTCCATTGTCACTGCAATTAAGTTGTAAAATTGGACATGACTGCGTGAGATTTTTTTACACGCTAAAAATCATGTTGGCATGTTTATATCTTGTAACTATCCTATTGAAAGTGAGTATTTTAATGTTTTCATGGATTGGCCTCATTCACATCCAGGGGAGGGAAAGTGGATGTTCGTTAGGTAATGAACATTATGTCACAAATGCTTTATCGATTGAGCTTAACTTGTACTTGTAAAATATGTAAAATATATAAAATATGTACTGAAGCCATAATATTCCTCTACGAGATTCCTTCTTGGTTGCCTACTATATTTATTCATTTGATATAAAATATGTATTTTACAAGATTAGTTTACTCTAAAATTACTATAAAATCAAAGCCATATGTCTTTCTAAGTTGTGTATCAAACTTGAAGTTGATATCACAAAAATGTAAGATTTTGATTAGGCGCAGTACCAAAAATTGCCATCGGGTGACAAACACACTCCATTGAGTTTTGTTTTGATGTATTCTCCTGTATCAAATTAACACATTTCTGTCCAAATATACTATCTAGGTATCTTACAGTCTTAAAACTAAAGCTTCATAATTGGCATTGATGGTTCCATGAAGAACCTTGGAACATTTCCATAGCACAAAAATGTGAAAAAAGGTTCTTTAGATCTTTAAAATGTCCTTCACCCTAAGAAAAAGGACCATTTTATAAAGACATGTTTACTGAAAGGTTATTCGGGGAACCAAACATGGTTCTTCTAAGGCATTCTAATGAACCTTTTCCCACTAAAGTGCAATGGAAAATGGAACACTTAAATGTTCTTAATGGAACCACAGATGGCAATAAAGAACATGGTTCTTTAGATTTTATAAATGTTCTTCACACTAAGAAAAAAATGGTTCTTTTATGAACTGTGGGGAACCAAAAATGGCATCGCTGTGGGAAAAAAAAAACTTTTGGAACCTATCTTTAAGAGTAAATTTCGGGAACAGCTGGTCAATTTGGTCTTAGTATAGAGGAACTCACCAGTAAAGGGCACCAGCAGATGGAGGCAATGGCCATGATCAAGATGAGCTGCACCATCATCTCCACTTCGTAGTCTCGTCTCCGTTGCCTGCCGTCCTGTCCGCAACACACCCTCAGGAGGGTGATCACGCTCACCGTGTTGAGCAGGAACGACACGGCCAGCGACAGCAGGCCGACGAGCGAGAAGATCAAGCTGAAGGTCATGTCTAGAGGTTTGGAGCCGATGTTGAGGAAGCACCAGGAGCCAGGCACCTGGAGGTGGTAGCTTCCCAACCCCGCCAATGGCAACAAGCTAATGCAACCGGCTGTGACCCACACAATGGCCACCGTTGAGCACGCTCTCGAGTTGGTCATGGCGGTTGAACGTGAGAAGGGTCGGTTGATGCCTATGTAGCGCTCTATAGCCATAGCGGCGCCAAGAAGAAGCGGGCAAAGCCCGTAGAAGACCATTGACATGCCCATGAAGTTGCAAAAATGGCAGTGCGGGTCCAGTTGGCGCCAGTTAAAGTGCGTAATGTGGAAGGACACCACGATGGACCCGGTGACCAACAGTCCCATGAAGTCGGTGAACACCAGGCCGCCGAGGAAGAGCAGGAACGAGGAACGCGAGCGGCTCCTGGTGTGCTGGAAAGTCTTGGCCAGGACCACCAGGGCGAAGAGGTTGGAGCTCAATCCGAGTCCGCTGAAGACCGCTGAGAAGTACGCGGAGGCGATGGTGTGGTTGGGTTTGAAAGTAGAGCTGTTAATGGAGAAGCAAAGGGGAGTGGCGTTGCTTTGCGCGACCATTTCGTTGACGGAGAGCAACGATAAAACCATGGTGGCGGCTGATGAGTTCTCTTCTCCAGGGGGTTTATTTCATCCTGTGGACAAAAAGAGAACGCTTAAAGGGTTAGTTCATCCAAAAATTAAAACTCTGTCATGAATTACTCACCCTCATGTCGGAGTCGGACCAAACCCAAAATGGTGTGTGCACACCAAAAGCGAAGCGAATATTCGCATCGCATTACTCGCGGGACGTTTCTTGTTTTTCGCGTCACTCGCGCGAATTAAAAACATATGTAAACCTTGCTTCCAAATTAATCTTGTTACCAAAAACATCTTAGCAACTCCAGTAGACAGTTAGCAACTCCATTTGTTTATCCAAGTTCGCAACAGTATCTAAGGGGGGGGGCGGGGCTTACCGATAGGTAAATTGACGCCGTAGGTCACATGGCGGATGTAGTATGTCCAAATTTGACTTCTTGCGAGTCGAGCTTCCATTACTAAATTTGAGAGCTCTATATGTTCGAGCATGTTTATTTGTGATTAACTAAATTAACCTTACTTAAATTTAATCTGTTCGTTTACGATCTCTTTATGCAAGTTTTGGCTGAACAGACTTGTGGAGAGACAGAAATCTCTTAAAAAGATCTTAATTTGTGTTCCAAAGATGAATGAAAGTCTTATGGGTTTGGAACAACATGGGGGCGAGTAAACGATGACAGAACTTTTTTGTTGAACTAACCCTTTAGTAAACATTGCTAAGCACTGTATTTGCCAGGATTGTGTACTAATGTTCACCACATGACATTTTGGAACATTGGTTTGCTAGCAAACGGGAAAAACTAGTCACATCTCTGCGTGTTGTTTTCCCAATGTCTTGTGCAATTGTACAGGAGAGTTGATTCCAAGCAGACGTTCAACCGCACACAGAGACTAAAACATGGACAATGATGGACAAAATGGACGTCAACAGGAAAAGTCAAATATCTGACGAGTCCAATCTACAAATAAATTTCTTTAATTGTGACGGTTACTTTCAAATATGTAAGATCATCATCATAACAACAATAAACAAACCCAAACATAACATTTGTAGAAGTAAAGGGGAAGTTTTGAAATTATTTAAAAAATGTATTATCAATAATATTAATCACAATAAACAATAAGCCCATGAAGTACTATAGTTAACCTAAAACATGCTAATGTGTTAAATCATGCTAGCAACATGATTAGCTTCATGCTAGCAACATGATTAGCTTCATGCTAGCAACATGATTAGCTTCATGCTAGCAACATGATTAGCTTCATGCTAGCAACATGCTAATCATGCTAACAACATGTTAAATATGCTAACAATGTGTTAAAATAATGATAGCAACATGATTTGATTCATGCTAACATTGTAACCATGCTAACAATGTGTTATATCATGCTAGCAACATGTTAAATATGCTAACAATGTGTTAAAATAATGTTAGCAACATGATTTTATTCATCCTAGCAACATTGTAATCATGCTAACAACGTATTAAATCATGCTAGTAAGTAATCTGTTAAAACATGTTAGCAACTTGTTAAATCATAGTAGCAACATGCTTATCATGTTAACAATGTGTTATATCATGCTAGCAAAATATTAACAACATACCAAACCATGCTAGCAAAATGTAAAATCGTATTAGCAAAATGCTAGAAACTAGTTAAACCATGCTAGCAAAATGCTAATTAATGCTAGCAATGTGCTTTTAAGTTAATTAAAGCTTTCAGACAAGCAACAACAAATTTGGTTCACAAACTTTCCCATCTAGTTATTATAATAAAAACATTCTATATAACGAACCTTACCTATTAATAATAATAACAATAATAGATGTTATTATTATTTTAAAACCATTCTTCCATTAAGTAATATAATTAACCTAACCTATTAATATTATTAAAAACCATACTTTCATTAAGTAGGATAATTAACCTAAACCTATTATTATTAATAATAATTATACATGCAATTATTTATTTGTATATTATATAGCTTTTGCCACTGGTTTATGAAAGCATTCAGACATTTAGGGTTAACTGTGATTTTTAATACGCCACTCATCATTTATATATTTAATATAAATGCATATATTGGATTCATACTGACTGGATTCAACAACATATATATTAATGAGCCAAGTTGCTATGTTGCTTGACAATCATAAATAACCTACATGAACTATATTACTGTGTGAAATAATTCTTTATTCTGATCATTAATGTTAAAATGCATCTATTTACTGAACCATAGTTTCTTATTAGTACACAGTAAAAAACTTTTTTTTTTTTTTTTCACCCAACCATTCATATTGGGTCACTATGTTGGGTCATTTAAAATTATATTTAAGAATATATTTGTTGATTTGTTGTTTTATACAAATAAACCATCTGTATTTGAAAAACAAAGTGTATTTTATTTATTAAAATAATGTCAATGCAACTCAACTGTTGAGTTACTTTTAACCCAACTGGCTTTTAATCCAATGCATTGGGTTAAAATAACCCACAGTTGGGAAGGTGCTATACCACCCCATAGTTGGGTTACTCGTTGGGTTATTATTTAACCCAACATTATTAAGTGAGTATCATTATCAACTGAGGCCACGAGTTCCAGTGATTTTAACATGATTAAGATTTTACAATAATATCCCTTAACCATTTGAACTCACTTTAATATTAATGTTAATTCATGCAAAAAACAAACCCTCAATAATGAAGAACTGAACTTATATTCAGCCCTAGAGCTTTCAGAAGTTTTGTGGGTCTACATAAAAACACCAGGATCTCATGAATGTCTATATAATGAGCCACACCCTTATTTACCGACACATAAACCCGTCTCCGGTGTTTCCCTAAGGAAGGTGAAGTAGCTCCTCTCCACTTTGGCCATTAAACATGAGTGGCTTCATCCACAAAACCCTTCAGGTCGATACTGTAAGTGCCGTTACCTCAGCCATTATTTATCATCAGGCAAAAGGCTAAACATGGGAATACATTCGGGGACTGAGGAAGGATGCCGTCTCCACTCGTGGGTTCCTGTAATCGCCGCTAATGAGGATACGGTACGGTAGACAGAGGCTGGTGATGGTGTTTATGTGTCTCTCTTAGCAGCGTAATTCCAACACAAACTCCATTAGCCAAACAGAGACCTTTCCACGGCGCGCTTGTAATCGAATTCGATAAAATGAGGCCCAGAAATAAGCTTAGCGAATGTCAGCGCCAGAGAGTGGGCCGGGAAATCCTGGGATTCGTTTCCATGCATTCACATCTTTAAGGATTTCAGTGTGAAGCTGAAATGTGTGAAACATCAGCAAAAGAGAGATGTGACATTAATTATCAAATATGATTTTGACTGTTGCATAATCACACCATTATATGATTCATTATCATATATACACTCTAGAGATTAAACGTTCTTGCATCAACACTTGTTATTAAGAACTTTTAAAGTCCCCCTGTGGTGAAAATCCAGCTTTTAAATGGTGTTTATATGCCTGTGTTTTAATCTGCTTTAAGACAATCGTGTAAGTTCATAAGTCGACAGCATTGCTGAGTATTTTCTGCTTAAAACTGCAGTGAACCAAAGACAGTCTCAAAAACACGGTTTGAAATCGCTGGTGTTTCTGACGTCACAAACTACCTTGTAACCAATCAGATCAACGTGTGATCGTCAACCAGTGGATCTCTGAGTGAGTGAGTGAGTGGAGGCGGGCTCATTTGCATATTCATAGAACGCATATAGGGCCTACTAAATGAGACAAGGGTGTCAAGTTACATTCAATCTATTTTAAGGCATGAATAATTTTTTTCAAGGAAAAAATATTTAAATATGTAATTTTGGTGATCAAAGATGAGCTTTGATGATTAATGACTACAGGGGGACTTTAAAATGTACATGATTCTTTGGAAAGTTTCTTTAAATAAGTCGGTGATATGGTTTCTGGGGTCTGTAACACACCAGATAGTTTTCTGAAGAACTAGACAAGGAACTACTAGAAACCAAATATTATGACATGAATCATAACAGATTTTAAAATAAATAAATAAACGTTAAAAAAAAAAAGATCTTTGCCAGTTGATTTTTGTAACAGTTTTTTGTGTGTGTTCATTTTCTCACCCAGGCACAATTTAGTTCAAACTCAAGATTAAAATAATCGCTTTTTTTAAACACATACACTAATATGACCCATTTATAACATGACAGATATACATAGAGATAAAAAGGAATTCACATTATATTCAAAACGTTATTTTTAGTTCCTTTTAATACGAAAATTAACCAGTTTTACAACAAATAAAACAAACAGATAAAACGTAGGTAGGCTATTTGGTGTTGCAACTAATCAACCAGTGGTTAACAGTGGTTGTACAAATGGCAATCAATCCGCCAAAAACGTGGTTACACTTTTACTAGCTATAATAAAAGCATATTAGGCTAATTTTCGTAAGGGTTAAGTTTGGCACCTGCCGACTAACCGTTAAACTTTGTAGGCTATGCTACCACTTACATGCGATTCAATTTCGGCATTCACGTTGTTGTGGTAGACAAGTTTACAAAAATAGCCAACTCAAGAACAGAAGTACATCCACACCGAGTAAACATCCAAATAAACATATAACTCGCCGTTCAACTCGTCCGTTGAAGTTTACAGCGAGACACACATTAATGAATTCAAAACGTGACGTTTACCTGAGAACCCGCGAAAGTCTGGCGCGCATTCCTTCAGTCTCCAGAGATCCTCGAGCTCTGCCTCCATCACCTCCTCCATCCTGATAACACACTCACACTCCTCCGCTCTTCGGCTCAAATACACGCACGACTGTGATGATGATGATGATGATGATGAAGAAACACATCATCCTGTTCCTCCTTCCTCGCGCTTTAGCGCCGCAATTCCCGGAAGAGCCGGAATGATCCTGCAAGAGTCTTTGTCCGCCAGCAACTTCTACAACTAAAATCAATACCAGACACCCTCCTATTGAAATATGGAATCTCATTTCCGCAACATGCTTCCCCCCCTTATAGCCTACAGCCTAATGGAAATGGCTTTCCATAGATATATAACCTAGCTTTCAATACCAACACAATTTAGATTGATCGGAAACATGTTTGGATTATGAATAAATGGCCTCTAAATCGTCGGTTTGTTTGTTTTTGGTGTATAAACTGTTACTGCAGCTCAGATTAGCTGCTTTTATTTTATTTTGCATATTGATTTTAGGAAAGTACTTTTGCATCTTTGTTTTAATAATGCATAAGTTGGAAGCGCTTTTTAAAGCACAGATACGACTATGACTGAAGTGTTCTTGTGATTGAGACGAACCGATCAGGAAATATCTTTATAAACATTAAGGAGAAAACACCAAGCAAGCCAAGCACTGTAATAAACTAGTTAAGACAACAACATAGGCTAAACCTTAAAATGTTGTCTAAAAAACTAGCCAAAATATCACACTGTGCTTAGCAAAATATTTATATTGTGACATTTTTTTAAAGATTGCCTATAAAGTCCAATTCTGAGGAGAAGTTTATATCTCACAATTATGACTTTATATCTCCCAATTGTGTGTTATAACGTCATAATTGCGAGATATAAACATGCAATTCTGAGGAACAAAAGTCAGAATTGCAAGTTCTCCCAATAGCGAGTTTAGCTATATCTCGCAGTTCGGATTTGATAACTCGCAATTGTGACTTTATATCACGCAATTCTGAGATAAAAAGAACTGTGAGAAAAAAAAAAGTTAGAATTGTGATAGCCTAAAACGTCGCAATTAGCCTACCTTTTTTTAATTATTTTTTTATCTGTGGCGGAAAGCTTTTAAATAGATATTTCAAGTCTACAAACTTCTGGTTTGAATACCAGTACTCTGGTACTACCTTGTCTTCAAAGGGTCTGTTCTTCTGCAAAGTATTAGTGCTGTATCAGATACTTCTGAGGGGTGAAGCTAAAAAGCCACCTGAGGATTTATAACCATAATAAATAGCCAGAGCTGATAAGTTTAGCCGGACCTTCAGAGGACACAACATCTGTTTCCAATGAGCCATGGAATTAGCATAGCATGCTAAATGCAGCCATCAACATCTCTATCTATTTTTATTCATCTATGGAACAATCAGCGTTTTAAGTAATGACACATTGTTGATTCAGCAAAACAGGGAAGAACTTTAGCTAATCTGACAAACGTTCTTTCGGTATAGCGTTAACAGAACTTTCGTTCAAAGTTATCTGGTGTTCAATAATGTTCTAAAAACGTTAGCACAAAACAAACAAAAAACAAACAAACATGCATTATCTATACATCGTTCATGGAACATAGGCTACATGTTTTAAATGTTGGTTGTTTTAGAATGTTCAGAGAAGATTTGAAAGTAACGTTCCAATAATGTTTGAGGTATAAAATGGAATGTTACCTTAAAGTTCAAATAACCAAGAGACAGAGAACATCCAGAATTAATGTTTTCATAACATATTTCTGTTATATTTCATCATGCATCAACAATAAGCATGTGCAATCAGCGCTAAACATCTGCCGGTCTGCAAGTCTACACGCAATTATCAAGAAAAACATTCTCTGCATAGTTTCGGTTTGTAAATAAACTCTTAGGTAAAGACATATGTCTGATTATTAACGCTCATGAATAACACAAACCATACGAGCGAATGAGACTATAACCCAAACACACGCCGCTGAATTTATGACCTGGGAACTTTATGCTGCAGTCTTTTATGGCACGTCTAGGGTGATCTGCAGACGCTGACTCTCGACCAAGTTAAGAGCAGTTTTATAACTCATCTGAACTATCTCTCAGAGGGGTGATCGTGAACTGCAAATGGCGTTTGAGTGTCTCCAGGGAAGGGCGGTATGAAATATTCCAGGATTATTGTTCGCTTGCGTCATACACTTTGATTTTCCTCCAAGTTGCTCCATGCCGCTTCTGAACAGCTTCTTATTTTTGGTTCAGCGACATTGGCCTTTTACAAACGTGCTCACAAAAACACTTAAAATACATGTTCAAACGCAACTGAAATCTAGTTTTAAGAGTGTAGAACTCGCAATTCAGTAAAGTCGCCATCAAACAGAAGTTGCTCTAGTCTTTTAAACGCTTCTGATACAAGAACAAATGTGATTGCCCCGCCATCCTCATCAGAGAGGAGAGGAGAGGAAGATGAAGTTATTCTGATTCAAGATTACCAGGCATATGAATTTAACAACATGATGTACACTGATAAATAATTAAGAAAATAAAAATAAAAAAAAGACACATTTTTGATTTCATGGTGACTTTAATTTTGACACCCCAAAGGAGAGCATAAAGTGAAACTCCACCCCAAAATGATTTTACATATAGAATTTTTAAAACTCTATATTTATCATTTTATGTGAACCTGGTTCATATATGGTTCCCCTCGACAAAAACCCAATAGCATTTTTCCATTGGCTTTTGATTTATTGGAGAAAATAAGCTCTGTGATCAACAAATGTTCATGATTATTACACCTTTTGTCCAACATGATAATCTTCACAAATAAACGCAAATTTATGAATTTTGAAGCGTAAATTCAACACTGTAATAAATGTGGCTGCGTTTAGTTATAACAACTTAAAATTTGTTGAGATAACTTAAATATCCAACTTAACTAAACTAAACTAAAGTTAACTAAACTTAATATTTTAAGTCAAGCATGAACACATACTTTTTAAAGTTGAAACAATGTTGGATTTTAAGTTGTGATAAATAATCGCAGCAATTTTTTTTTTACAGTGAAGCGGCAGAAGTAAAAATATGTTTAAAGTGTGTATGTCAGGTTAAAATTTTTTTTTAGATATATTAAATAAGGTTTAGATGTCTGAGTGAAAATGTAATTATCATTAAAATTATTACTGTAACTGCCCTACAATAAGCTTTATAGCCATTTCTGTCAAGATCATATTTTTAAAACGCAGCTGAGCTGTGACGTCATACAAGGGAGTCGTGCCAACAAAGTTCTATTCAAGTATGGAGAGTTTTGAGTCTGAGGAGATGCAAAATCCCCCTCAAACCTATACGATGGCCCACAGCCATACAATTTTGAGTCTCCCAGGCGGGAGACAGATGAGGAGCCAAACAGAAATGTAAATAATTCATATCGAAGAAACATAAATATCTGGTGTGAAGAAGAACCAGTGGAGAGTTGGTCAGGTGTCTGGTAAGTATAGGCGTAACGGTATGTATTCGTATTGAACCGAAACGGTACGGGTGTCACGGTTCAGTGCATGAATATACACGGAGAATACACAGTATATATTTAAAAAAAAAATAAACTCGCGAGCAAATTCATTAATGCGGAACTACTGTTAGATACGCGGGTTATTTAGGGACACCTAATCTGTAGCTCCGCCTTAGCTCTGAAGCTCCGTGGCTATAATGAACAGGCTGCGATCGATGTCAATATTGCAATGCTGGAATATGTTGGTTGGTGTGTGTGTGTGTGTGAGTGAGAGAGAGAGAGAGGGAGAGTGAGAGAGAGAGAGAGAGGGGCGCGATCGACGTGCTTCTACTACAGTAGCATACACCGTAGGCACCGCATCAGCTACCAGTCTCACTCGGGTTTTAAATCCCATTTTATAACTCATGAGATCTCCAACCGCGTAGTCCTTCTCAGTGAAATGGGCGCTGCAAATGACCGAAGTCTTGGACACCGAAGCAGCACTGAAGTCGGCGCGTTTGGTCCGAACAAAGTTGACCCAGGCACGGAACACAGTGGACTCTGTGACCGGTTTTAACGGTGTTTTTGCACCCAGCACAAACGCAGTAATTCACCATCGTGAAAATACGCCTGCGTATACTAACGACCTAACTTAAATAACTAAATAAATGTCCTAATCACTAATTCTCTCGCTCTATCACTCGTGCAATTATCAACACAGCTCAGCGAGCGGGGGAGACGTCTCCCTGTTATGACGTCAAACGATTCGTTTGGAATGAGGAGCAGTTTTAAGGGAGGACTGAAAATAACGAACTTTTTCATCTTATATTCTGCCTTTAGTAATCGAAAAACATACAAAACAATATATCAACTTGTCAAACGTGTATTCCCCTCACTATTTTGTGTTAATCAAAATAAAAAATTTAACCTGACATACACACTTTAAAACAATTTTTTTTTAGAGAAAAACGTGAAAATATCTTGAGCTTGTACTCACCAGAGACCTTATTTCGGGTATTTAACCAAAAAACCCATTTTACATTTGGGCTAATTTATGATTATTGATCTTCCTGCATTGACAATACACAAGAACTGAACTGAGCTGGACGATAACACCACGGTTTTCTCCCGAGCGACTATATAAATGAACTAAATTAATAACTTTTCTACAACAAAAATGAACCATCACTGAACATACTTCAGCTGGACTATGATGCATTTTTTTTTCTTCTAGCATTATTTTCCTGCTATCTTGATTTAATCTGCATTGTGAAAAGCGCTCTATAAATAAAGCTGACTTGACTTGAAAGGTGACTTAAATTCAGCTATTCATTTCTTCATCAGGTCCTCCAGCACAGTGAACCCGTGTTAATAAGCCCCAGAACCAGCATCAGCAGCACACCTGAATCCAGGCGCTCTGTCAGTCAAGTGGCAGTCATCTGCGGCTAACAAACAGACACGTTCTGCTTCATTTCACCCTGAATCAGTGCATTTCCATGTAATTAAATTAAAGGCCTGCTGCCATGCCCACCGGGCAGCTTGTCAAGCCGCCCCTTTAATTGGGCACGGGCACCTGCAGCGCAGATGCCAACACCTGATGCCCACACCGGCACACAGGGTACAGATCAAGGTCACGCACACACACACACACACACACACACGCACGCGCGCGCGCGCGCACACACACGCGCACGCACACGCGCGCACACACACACACACACACACACACACACACACACACACACACACACACACACACACACACACGCCCTTTATTTGAACTCTTACGGGAAAAAAACACACGGCTCGATTCCAGACGGATCACAATAACAACATCCAAATCAACATGATGGATGGGAAACTGTAAACACTGTCTTTAGTGTTATAGTCCATCTCAAACTTTTATATGCAGTTTTATGCGCTCATATCAGAGTCTATGAAACGGTCATATTCAGAAATAAAACAAAATAAAAACGAAGAAAAAGTGAGATTTAAAAGCACCTAATATACACGTTTCCTTATTCATATTAACATACATTTAGCCTAGGCCTATCATTTGTTGAATATATGATGCCAAACTTACACATTTTCACCATGTAAAGTGTTTCAAAGGGGTATTAGACTAGTATTCTTATATATAAAATATTCATAAAGTTTCCGTACAACCGCTCACGGGACAGCATAATTCGAGTTAGGCTATTTTTTTAATGCCGGTATGTTTTCCCAGATAGCAAACTGACATTGAATCAATGTGGAAACAACGTTTCTCGTGACATTGAAACAACATCGTTTTGCTCATCGAATTAACGTTGAATCAACGTCAGACACGCCATTCAACCGCATTTCAATGTTAAATCAATGTTTTATTTTCGGTGTAATAACGTTCTGAAGTTGATTCAACGTTGAAATTTGATTGATGATTGATACTAACCTTTACAACTAAAAATCAACGTTGAATCGACATCGGTCTGCTATCTGGGATATTATCATCATCATCATCATCATCAATTTCAGATGAACCCTCTCTTAAACAACACACAAAATGCGGTTGCACTGTTTACATATCGATATCGCTCCAACGATGTGAGGACCAAGATATACGGATATACGTCGCAAGTCTCGCATGCAGTCCGATTATATGCAAGTTATAGCCTACTGCGCATGCGTCGGTCGCATCCATCCGCGCTCACGTTTAAAGGGTAACTAAACCCCTGGTCAGAGCCTGACTCCACCCACTGGCAATATTTGAAAAATGCTGGAAAAGTGGGCAGAGCCCAACGGACGAACCGAGGGCGGGGCTGAGCGGGTGATTGACAGACAGGCAGTGACGCAGTGATTGACAGCTGCTGTCAGACTCGCTAAGATGGAGAGTGACTGGAGTGACGCAAGTAGCTTTGCAACAGAGCGGTCATTTAAAGTCGAGGACTTTTCTCCCCCACCTTCCCCTGAAGTGGACGAATTGTCTGTGGACACAAAGCTAAAACCATATCAATTCGAGCCGCGAGCTCAAACTGCGGTGTCGCATCGCATTAACTCCCGCATCGCGATCGGCATCCGACGATGCTAGCGAAGCAGCCGCGCAAGAGAGAATGGGTCCAGTATCTGAGTGGATTATTATTACTATTGACCCAGGTTAAGCATATTTTGCCGCTATGTGAAAAAAAATATCCAGCAAAACGCGCCGGCGGTTGTGGAGTCCATGCAGGAAGAGCAGCGTTTGGCACACAGGTGCATGTAAACACTAGCGCCTAATTTCCAAGTCTGGTGGAAAGTTATGCAGTCCAGCAGTGCTGTTGCTACCGGCAACACTACACCTATACCAGCCTAACCACTGTACTAAACACAGACAAAACTAATGCTAAAAATCTACACTATTCTAACTGATGCAATACTATGCTACTAACTAACTATGCTAAATAACTACCTAGGCTACACGAAATAATCTAAATAACTATATAAATGCTATGCTAACTAGATGCTAAAATACACAAACCTGATCGTTTTCAATACTCGTAATTCCAATTTCCAACTCCTGACTCGCTACAGTGGTTTTGACGGAAGCAGATGCTTTTATACTATATGGGCTGCCAGGGGCGTGGCAGAGTAGCGTCACAGAGTACCCTACGTCAGAGAGTACCCCTGCTTCAGGAGATCCCGTTTAACCTGAAGAGGGCAGCACTAAGACGTTTTTACACCATATATTTAAAAATTAAAACACTTTATACTCAAATGTTAAAAAAAGTACTCGAATCAATGAACAGCATTTATGAAGCTCCATTCTTACAGATCATTAACTAAAAAAAGTTGGTTTAGTGTTTAGTTACCCTTTAAAGGTGCCATGTCTAATTGTCTGGCAAAAAAAAATCAAGTCATACTCCACATTCCATACCAGATGGGGGCAGTATACCTCACATATCAAAATATGTGATGTAGGATATGGTATTTTATAAATCACACACTATAAATATGATAAAGAAGCAGAAACAGATAGTTGCAGTAAAGTAAGATATTTTAATAAGTTGAAGAAACAATAATGATTTGTGACACACACACACACTCGATTTGCGCATCGCCATCATGTGTGTATTACAGGTAACGTTATTACATTGCTTCCTGATATCACGTGCACAAACACAGATAACCTATATTTATATATATATATACTACAGGGCAGTTGAATGCTTGTATCTGATAACCGTGAAGCTCTTGTAATTATTAGGCTACTTTACCCAACCTCTCCATGTCGAGTGATGCAGTAAACATCAGACAGCGCACGTGAACCGATCATTTCTACTATAGTAAAAAAAAAAACGAACACTGTTGAAAGATACAGTAGGCTACAAATGACCTGTTCGCGCCACAAATTGTTCTCCATCCTTAGCGACCGAGTCATTGAATGTGAAACAGCGGCTGCTGTCGTCAGCGAGCAGCACTCTTCAGACAACAAGGGCGCGCGCGCCGCGCTGATACCTCCGTTTCAGTTTCTCGAACCCGCGCAGTGCGGCGGTCAGAACACGGAGACCATTCTGCCCCGAGCTATGCGTGCGAAAGCATGGGAAGTGATCCCGGGCGTGTCGGAATGGGTGCTGAACGTTGTAAAACAGGGCTATGCGTTGCAGTTCGCTCGCCGTCTCCCGCGCTTTCGAGCCCGGACCGTGACGAGCGGTCATTTTCTTATCTGATCTGATTTGTGCTTCAGAGCGCGGTGGTTGTAGGGGTCTCTTGCCAAAGGCTTCAGCCATCCTTCCGCTCTCTTCCCTGAATTGAAATGAAGTAGTGGAATGTACTTTCCTACTGTCTATGCTACTTTCCACACGATTGACATCAGGTTCAAGTACGCCCAGAAGCCGTGCGAGTTATTCGTGTATTGCAGGTTGGCTGGTGGTTATGTGCCCCGCATACCGCCTCCCATGGCCGAAACTGGTATTACAACACCTGTCGGGCCGTGGCTAGTAATGCTAATGCTAATTAAGGTTGATATCTCTGCAGCACTATAACTTGAAATTTTTTTAATGACATCATTGCCCTTATTTCTTCTCATTCTTTTGATGCGTGTAGCTCGTTTTTTGGATATTTTTACCTCAATTTTTACACATGGCACCTTTAAATCCAAATGCTTGCGCCCTGTAGGCTAGATCAAAATATTTCTGCATGCGAACAAGGACAAAGGAAAACATTCGTAATTACCACAAAACTCTCACTGATGATCAGTAATTATCGTACAAACATTCACAGACATGTTTAAGTGATTTATTAACCAATCAGCGCAGAGCCTCCAGCAATAAACTACGACATTACGCAATAAATAAATAAATGAATACTCCGACGACGAGACATAATATGATCTACCAAATAAGGCTGCTGGTGATGAATTCTGACCTTTGACCTGCTGGAGGAAATGCTTCCAAAAACAAGTAAATGGGCCTGAAGTGGAAACCACTGCGCTGGTGTGTGTGAAGATCTGAGCTCCTCAAAACACACATTATTACAGGGCTGCCAACTCTCACTCATTGAGCGTGAGACTCAGCAAAGAGGACACTGACAATGACAGACAAGACAGAGCAGGTTACTTTGATATAAAATAAATTATCAGCTTTCAGATTCTGTCAATTTTATTACGCAATTCAAACAATAATACCGTTTTGGCGCTTGTAAATGTGACGTGCTTATCTCTGTAGCGCCTCTGTTCAAGCGGCACGTGACCCGATCAACTCGAACTCTTCTTTACTATTATAAACCCGAACTTACTGAAATGTATGCCTCGGATCAATCAGTGTTTTTCAACCGCGGTAAGAAGTCAATAAAACCGGTAAATGTAAATGGACTGCAAAACAGGTCGGCTAACAATGTCACATAAGTTACATTTACATCAGGAAAGCAATTTAATGACCATTTATTTTATAGGCTGGAAAAATTAGCTAGGCCTATAGAGTTTTTTCTTAAATATGTCCACTATATTAGGCTACATATATTTTTACTTATATCATTAAAATATTATAAAGTTGTTATTATAATAGGCCTAAAGAACGCATTATATTTTATTTAAGTTGTTATTTTTAACCTTTAATACAAATAGCCTAGAGCTATGTTTACAGCATTAGTGGTTTATTTTTTAACATGTATCTACTGTAACTGATAATTATTAAAAATTAATTGATATTGAATCAAGATGTCAAGCAATAGCCTAATAAATACAGTAACCTGCCAGTAATTGTAACAACGCAGCTAAACATTGTAACATGTTCTCAGTAAACTTAATACAAATAAGTTACCAAATGTTTTGACAATCACAACTTATTGTATCATTTTTTTGGAAATATACCATGGTTGTAGCCTAGCATATAGGCTAGCTATTCTCTGAGTAGCCTTGAACATAATCATGGTATTAATTCATGTGAATATCCTGTAAATATTTGAGAGTGAGACCACTAGAACTGCCCCAGAGAACAAGAATACGTTGTAAGAACGTTTTGTTAATGTTCTCTGACTCTTAGTGGTCAAAACGTTTTTTTTTGTTTGTTATGCGAACGTTAAGGGAACATTCCGTCTTGTAAACATTATAGAATGTTACTTTTGAATGTTCTCTGAACGCTCTGATACAAGCTGGAACATTAAAAAAAGAGCATAGCCTAACCGACTAAAATGTTTCAGTAAAACCAGAGCCCGTCTACGGAGAGTCTGTTCACTCCCTATTAAGTCCTATTGTACCGAATTTTTGGTTGTAGTTCCACCAGAGTTCCACTGGGGGCGATCGCCCGAGTGCAAAATGAATGGGAGTCTATGGAGCTAGACGGCTAAATTTGTCTCTTTCACCCGATTGCCGTTGAGAAATCTCAGATTTGATTGTAGGTTTGGCAAGTTCAACATGGGTTATAGGTCGAAAATTGAATGAACGAGTACTTATGTCCTTTCGATTTCTTACAGGTTGAGTTGTTGTTGCCCATAACACGCTAGCATTCTGCTAACGAACGCTGATTGGTCAGTGAAGGACTGGTTACGACCAGAGATACCGCTTGATGGCATCATGGCATCCGAAGCGGGAACAGAATGTATTCTAGCAGAAACTCTTCTAGCACGTGTGTTTACCTGTGTCCGCTGTGCTGGCGATGCCTCGAGAGAAAAGAAAGTGCAGAGCGCGAAAGCACCACAGTGACTGAAGGATTGCCGTAAAGCAGTATCTCTGGTCGTATGATGTGTATGACGTCATTGACATTTTGAAAGACTTTTTAAAGCAAATAAGTGAGTCTAAAAAATCTAACACCCAGCAATAAGCAATTTCTTTGCATCTCCTTTCGAATACAACATTCAAATTACTAGACAAAAAATTATATCTTGAGAAAAGTGGATTTTGAGGGGTATAGCTCCATAGACCACCATTCATTCTGCACTCGTCCTGTGAGCGCCCTCATATGGAATCAGAGTGGAACTGCAACCAGTCAGAAGCCGGAAGTATAGTGAGAGTGAACCTTCTCCCCTTATTAGACATTCTCTGGTAAAACGTTATATCTAGGCCTACTAAGTATACAAAAAATAACATTATTTAAGACATAACGAATGTTATTGTTAGGCTACTAGAAGAACGTTTGTTCAAGATCCTTGCAAAACTTTTGCCAAGTTATGAGGTGGTTTTTGGCTGGTTTTATGATTAATATACTGTAAGTGACAATATCCATCCATTAATATTCCACACTGGCTTCAGTTTCTGTCGAGTGGAGTCAGTGCAGGAGTCTATCCCAGCATGCCTCGGGGCGAAAGCAGGAACACCGAACAGGTGGTAAGGCGGAATATTGTAATGAGAATCAAACAATATTATCTGTCAACTGTCATGCAATTACATCACACAATACCACCACATCCACCCTCTTAATGTACATTAGCAGAACTCATTGAAAGCTAAGCTAAACCACAAATTAAAAGCTACAATCCAACAGTAACATTCTGTTTCTGACATTTCCACAGACTCCATTAATGGCCTATTGTCTCATGTCACATGATTGTTATTATGTCATATTTCATATTTATTATAAAGAGCATATTTAGAGTCCAACATTAGCAACATGTCCCTATATAGACCTGAAATCGTTTGGGCTACAGTAAATAATTTCCAAAAATGAAATCGCTTCCAGTGTCTGTCACAAGAGGGCAGCACAGTGTCAAGCTAGTGAAGAAAACTAAAATGAAACAATCCCCAGAGAGAGAGAGAGAGAGAGAGAGAGAGAGAGAGAGAGAGAGAGAGAGAGAGAGAGAGAGAGAGAGAGAGAGCAGAAATGATTTTCCTCATCGCCGTGAGTAAAAAGAAAACATTTGACACGTAAGTGAATTCACAAAAGCCCCAATCTTACTTTTTCACTTTAGCATCACAGCACACAATAAAGCACAACACGATACAATACTTTAACTGAGGGCACAAAACAGAGAAAAAACACTTAATCATCATTTCGAGCAATTATAAAACGCACATTAATTGTTTAGCTTTGTTTATAACTCTAACACCTGCAAACACAATTAGCTAATAACACCAATATCTTCGAATAACAAATTTAGGTTAGACTGAAGCACGCATGCGCGGTAAAAATAGATTTTACCTGAGAAAAAAAAGTTAATTATATTACTTTTGAGACATTTGAATCTGAATGTTCTCAGAACGTTTTTATTTAAATCTATATGCGAACGTTTAGGGAACTTCTATTTGATAATTTAACGTTAGAACGTTTCCGTTAGCTAGGTATTATTAGCCTACTGTTGGCACACAAGATGGCAGGCAGGTTTGAAATCATTTGTAAGTTATAAAAGATAATACGTTTGAAATATTAGGCCTACAGTAGCCTATATAACAAACACCCACAATAAAGGTGATGGTTGGTTTAATGATAGTAGTTCCAGGGCCAATAAAAGCAGTTGACCCATTGGGATGTATAACGCCGTGAAAGTGTTTTTGAGAACATATGTAGTTAAAAGAGCCCAGAAGCTCCGTATAAACATGCGAAACGGCTCGTGCCGCAGCCAGTCGTCCGCGAACAGTGATTATGAAGGGTTGCGTGCAATCTGTCAAATTGTCTCATTTGCATAATAAACTCGGAGAGCAGCCACTCTCCTCACGCCGAGATAAACCGTAAGTGTATTCAAGCGAATTTTCAGAAATAAGTCATTTGCTTCCCCAAAAAAGGGCTCGGTTAAGGTCGCATAAGAATTGGATTAGCATAACAGAAAACTCAAACCTCCCGCTTTCTGTTACTGAGGTACTTAACGTGGAATTCAGTAACATCATATAGGCTACTGTAAGTAGATATTCGCTCCAGAAACGTTGTGAAACATCTGCAATATGAGGTGGTGGAAGCCCATAAGCCCATTTCCACCACATAAGAATCATAATTATGACATAAAAGTCGAGATTATGATATACTAAATCATATTTATGAGATGAAAAGTCTAAATTATGAGATATAAAGGTGAAATTTTGACAAAAAATATATTATATTGACTTTTTATCTCTCAATTTCTCAATTTTATGTCGTAACTCCTAGCAGGGACAATGTGGATTGATGATGTTCAAGATTAAGACCGACTTTGATAGTCAAATTTCAAATATTTTCATTAATAAATCAGAAAAAGTACATTTACATCTGTAAAAAAACTTTTTTTTTTTATAAAAAGTGAAAAAGTGGTCTTACAGGTAGTTTCAGGGGGAATGAGTGATAATGTGATCATTTCGCCTCACATTAAAGTATAAATGTTGCTGTTTTCCAAACTAGGCCTAATATAAAACAGTTCTGACCCACGTCTCAAGAATCAGTGCTCCGTTAATCCAAAAGAACTCAAGAAAACAAATCGACCGCATTCTTGTATCAAATGCATTTGAAATAATTCAGCCTTGATTAGTTCCGAATACAAGTGCATTGAACAATTTCTAAGCAATTATTCTGAGCAAAATGCATTCTATCTTGTTCATCTCCCATAGATGATGTCTGGCTCTTTCTCCAGGATTACTTTTCCATGCCTTGATTCAATTGATGCGCCATTTGTAGCTCAGCTCCGCCACGGGCGGCGGACGGTCCAATTTACTTCTTTCTCATTTATTAGAAATTTCCATGGCTTTTGGCTGCTCTGATGCAAACGGCGCTTTGATGGGCTCCCGAGGAACAGTGCTAATGAGTTAGATGAGTGACGAGAAAAGCAATTAGCCCTGGATCTCCTTCACCTTCTCTTTTGAATCGTCTAGAAAAATTAAGATTCTTAGGGCCGGGTTCACACAGAACACGTTTTTTTTTTTTTGCGGTTAAAAAAGCGAGACGCAAGGCAATGGATTTCTTTTTTTTTTGTTGAATTCATGTTGAACATAAACAATTTTTTGCTCTCACGACTCAACCGTCTTCAGAAAAGAATAGAAAATAGCATCAGGTTCAAAGGACAATTAATGGACATTAAAGGTATTAAAGGACAATTCCGGCGAAAAATGAACCTAGGGGTAATTAACACATGGTTACCGAGTCGATCGTTCTCTGGGATGTGTTTTCATGATAATCGAATGTAAAGAGTTTTATCTCTAAAAACTGATTAGCTTATAACGCTAGTATATGGGGCATAGAGTAAGTAAAAGTAAATCGCTAGTTAATACCGCTAACACGGCTCAGAATAGCCTCACAATAACACTAGCATAATGAGGGTCCCTACATGCAAACCGAAGCATTGAGAACTGTGTAAGTGTGCAGACAGTTTAATAAGAAGATACCTTATAAAGACAGTACACGTCGCGTATACAGGCAGGAGCCATCTTTGGAAAAGCTTGTGCTACGTGAGCTGGTCGATAGGTTTAAGTCACAGTTCAGCTCACGTAGCACGGCGTTCGTGGCTCGACTAGTTGAGTCTGTTTTCCAAAGATGGCTCCTGGCCTGTATACGCGACGTGTAATCAGTTTTTAGAGATAAAACTCTTTACATTCGATTATCATGAAAACACATCCCAGAGAACGATCGAGTCGGTAACCATGTGCTAATTACCCCTAGCTTCATTTTTCGCCGGAATTGTCCTTTAACATAAACCAGCACAGCGCAAAAGATCATTCATTCTTGACTTTGCAAAAAACAACACACATCTAGAACATCATAGTTGTTCTGATCACTAACTCAACTGACTATTTATGCATATAATTGGACGTAAAAACAATTAAGCAAGTGTTTTATTTAGTGATTTAATGCACAAACGTAGCCATGTCATTTACATCCCGGGGTCGTCATGTCAAAACTGTGAGCCGCGGGAGGCAAAATGCATCGGGATGAGATGTTAGATTAAGCATGTTGAGCTTATGGATGTGTTTATGATTCAGGTATCAGACCAGATTGTGAAATAATTGATTGTTCTGTTTGAGGTGCCATGTGCGATGACAGCTGATTGGTCCTCGTATATGCAATTTCATTTCGCCATCTGCCTTGTCAAACTGAGCTAATGAAATTTTAATGATCTTGTGGAAATGTAATGCAAACATGACTTAATATTAACTGAATGTTTCCAGACGAAATATGAGGCACACCGTCGTTTTCAGACAACAGTTCTTTAATACAAAGTCAACATATCTACATACACAGTGGTTTCAAACCAGTTATTGTGTCCATCAGAAGTAACAGTTTGAAAGCGATAGCACTTGGCCTTCGTACAAAGAAAACTATTTTCACGTTCGAGTTTGGCTTTTTTTTCTTCTTTTTTTTTTTTTTGTTGGCCATGGTATTAATACGTTCACTTTTGAATATTGGTTCTTCATTATTTGCACACTAATCAATTCATACGTTTGGCTCCTGTTGTCAAAAGGTCCAACGTCCCCTTTGCGTCAGGGCAAACTTCTGAGCACCTCTGCCGACGTAGATGTTGGAGATCAGTCCGATAAGTCCAATCGTACGAGTGTCCATCGCGTTTTCCCTCCCGAGGAAAAGTTCGTTAGAAACACACAAAACTCCCAACAGTTTAAAAGGCAGCGTTGAAATTTCCAGATTCCAAGTTCTCTCGTACTTCGTCCCTTAACGGAAAATCCTCAAGAGTAAAAAAAACCCAAATGAACGAAACATGGCATGCATCTGTAAACTTCTAGAGCTTAGCAATGAACTACCAATTGAAATAAAAGATGGAACACAGAGGCAGTGGTGAGAGAGGGCGTGTCTTTATACTAGCGATAATGACGTGAAGCTAATCACCAAACGCGCTACCAATTCAAGGCAATTCGCTCTCGCTGTTCATATGGCATTTTATAGGCACTGGGCACACTAGCCCTTCTTCATCCGAATCGCACTCAAAATGAGGTAAACACTCAATGATTACTGCTTTAGGCTTAAAACGGGATTCATTTTGAGGTTATTCTCATGAAACATTTCAACGAGAAATTATATTTTGCTTGGGGAAAGCCAAGTCTATCTTGGAGACCAGTGAGTCTTATTGGTGAAGGAGAAGCGTTGTGATTTCTCTCACCACTGGACTGCAGTGTGTGGAGGCTAAGATAAGAATAAAAAGTGAAGAGTTGGGGAAAAAAATAAATGAACAAATGGATCAGAGAAAAAAAAAAGAGAGGAATGAAGGGAAGAGAGATAAACAGAGCTGTTAGCGTGAGACAAAGCTTCTTTCAAAACTGTGGAAGGTTTCCATTAGCATCAACTTTTTTGTTGTTGTTTGTTTATCTCAGTATTGTTCAAAGACATAAATCTTATGGGTCAAATTATACAAATACATATAATATATATTTGTTTATTTACAGGCATTATATTTAGGATCATAGTTGATATCTAACAAACGATCAAACATTCGGTGGTTTGAAAAGTAAAAAACAAAAAAAAAAAAACATAAGATGCCAAAAAATGAAAGCTTTCACAACGATGGGTTGTAACAAAATTAGAGTTTTTTGTGTTTTTTTTTGTAAAATTTGGAAAGTACAGTTTATTGTATTTTTTTTTTTGTTCAATTCAATATTTAGCAAACCAGTTCTACATATTTTATAAAAGTAATACTTCAGTTAATACTACTATTGATGAATAACAATAGAATTGAAATCATAATCCATCCTTCATTATTGGGCAACAGGAAGTCAAAGTTCTCCCCGCATTGATTCATGGGAAATCTCATTTCCCAAACTCTTTTAAGAAATAAAAACAAAGAAACAAACCAAAAAAAAAAAGTCATTCATGATTTCATACACGCAATAATTTCATGGTGGTATAAAAATGAGTGCCCACTTCAAAAAAGAAAAAAGGCTATTCATATGAAGATTTGGATACATCTTTATATTCTGCATTTAAATATATTGTGAGTGTGTATGTATACATTCATGTCCCATTCGTCTATGTATACATGCACACAAACACATCTCACGTAGCATTTCTACAGTGAAAAAATAGAATGTCTTTAACATAATATGAGCAAAATGAGCATTATTTTTCTTGCTAATTAAAAAAAAATGAGTACGTTATCTTTGTTAAAAAAAACACTAAACCAAGAAATAAATCAAAAGTTTGTTAAGTAAGGAGATAATAGTCAAAATAATACAACAGTAATGTATTTTCTTTCCCCTATGATGTTACAAGAATAAGGCTTTTTGGAAATAAGATTACACACGGCTCCTTTCATTCTCTCACAAATCAGAACACTCCAAGTTCAAGCATTCTCCAGAACAGCCAATCAGCGCTGACTGCGGAGAGGAGACCCCTCCCCCTCATACGCATATACATGAGCGCGTAAAACAGTCCCACCTACAACAACAGATTCACAAGATAGTTGTACCGCAATTTGATGACGCAAATACATGCCCGTTTCTTGCTCTTCGTTAGCCAAAATCCATTGAAGAATCACCTCCCCAAAAATAACCAACAAATGAACGCAAGTAATCCCAAAGTAACCAGGAATGGGTCGTTTTGATGACGATGGTGATGATAAAATAAAGTTGGGTTTCATCCTGGGCGACCGTTGGGGCATAAGGAAATGGATTGAGAGGTGGGACCAACACACGTAATCACACTATCGCACACTTCCATCCGTTAAATCCGACTCTTCACATGTACACGTACAGCATAATGGAGCGAAAGCAGCATGTTTGGTATCAAGAGCAAAACAAAACCAAAAACAAAACATAGTTGTAAGATAAAAAGTTGGTTGAAACGATGGCAATGAACGTTGGTCACTGGGGACGTACAAGACGTGGCCACGCATCCCCTATCCGGTGCGCCAAACACATGGTGTACGTCAACGGAGAGACCCGTCACGGTTGTAGTCGCCAAAGAAGCTTGAGACTTCAGTGGTGGTTCCTCTGGTCCTAATCTCCATTCGACCCAATAGTTCAAGCTCCCATTGGCTCTCAAGACGACGGACGTGGAGCTACATTGGTAGAAGCGTTTGCTAGCATGTCCTTGACTGCACTAAAGAAACGGATGTGTTTACGGGATGCGATTAGGTTTCAACCATTTCCTTAAATGCCTCAAGACGTGTTTGGCGACTCTTGTCAGCTCCAGTGGTTTCAAAAGGAGGGTTACTTTCTCAAGTGGATGAACGGTTCGCCTCGAATTGCTCTAAAGTGGCTCCCAATTTTGTCCGAATGGCAACATGTCACAAGGAGAGGCTTGAACCCAAGACGTGAGCAGCAAAATAAGTCTTGTTTGTACTCTTCCTCCAACTTCTCCATTGAATACACTCTCGAAGAGGTCACTGATGTCCACTGCTAGACTGACAGATGTCCCTTTTAGTAAACAAGGAAGGATTTCAGATGCCAACCAACCAACCAACCAACCATTCAGGTACTCATCATCTATCGGTGTAGTTTATTTGTGGGCATGTAGTATCGCACCAACTTTTCCTTAATATTCTGTCTTTTTGTTCACAGAGTTAGTTTGGTAAGAAACTATGTTTGTCCTCCACATCAGAACACTTGAGGTAAGGTTAGTGGTCCGACGCCGACATCATTCCCACCCTCCAGCCTGAGCCAAAACATTTGGTTCCTCCATCATGAGCTTGGGATGTAGAAGTGTTTAGGGTCCGTTTGCGCTTCTCCAGTGTTGCTGTCCGATTGGGGTTTCTCACGACATGTTTTGATTGGTTCCAAAAGACGATTCGTTGAAAAAAAATTGTATGAATTTTGTATAGTTGTCATCGTTTCATGTTTTCAAGCAAGTTTTTATGGCTCAGGAGGCTGTTGGGGGGAGGGGGATTGTGGGGCAGGGGGGAACAAAAATGGCTTTTTACGTTGCATAGTGATCAAAACTTCCAAGGTACTCCAGAGCCGCCTGATAGCAAAACTGGTACTCGTCCTGTGGAGGAAAACGCAAAGACGTCAGCACAACCGCTCGCCATTACTTCAAATCGCCAGCCGTTCGGCTAGTTAACAAGGCGATCTGCATAGAAACAGAAGCTTTAGACTCTCACCTCTGTTTGCACCATTGCTGGCCGTTGCGTTCTCAACATTTTGACCGTTTGGAAGATGTCCACCACACCCTCGTAACGCATTCGCTCCAGCACGATGCTTAGCGTGATGAAGACCCCGGTCCGTCCCACACCGGCACTGCGTTGAGGAAAACGTGCAGTTTGTTAATGCAACTGATAATATCTTTCTGAAAGGTAATCATCTGTGTCAAACCGTATGTAGTCACATGAGAAACATTTTCATGATCGGTTTTCCAGTGGAAACATCGAAATATCATTGAAGCAAGATGCATTTACTTACAAACATAATTGCATAACATTTTAATTGTTTATTTTTCTTATCCTGCTATTGATTTATCTTATTTTAGGTGCAAATATGTGTTTGGAACGGGATATTAGCATACTGCATTCCTTTACACTGACAATTTTGGGTTACACTTGTATCTTAAGGTGACGTAGTTACTTACTCAAATAAGTACTGAGGAATATTGATTAATTACGAGTACTTACTACTCGTGGTTAGGGTTTGGCTTAGGGTTAGTTACTTGTAACTAGGGCTGTTAAACGATTAATCGCATCCAAAATAAAAGTTTGTGTTTACATAATAAATGTGCGTGTACTGTGTATAATTATTTTGGATATATAAATACACACACGTTCATGTATATATTCAAGAACAATGTGTTATTTATATATAAAATATTTATAATTTATATATAATACATAAATCTATATACATGCAAATATTTCTTGAATATATACAAGCATGTGTGTGTATTTAAATATATAAAATAATTATACACAGTACACACACATTTATTATGTAAACACAAACTTTTATTTTGGATGCGATTAATCGCGATTAATCGTTTAACAGCCCTATTTGTAACTATGCACAATTTACTGTTATTACTATAGTAAGTACATGTAGTAACGTGTAACTACGTCACCTTAAGATAAAGTGTTACACTATTTAAAACATTTTTATATGTGAAATACTATGCAGTATTGTTGTCACATGACCTCACTAAATTGCATCCAGTTAAGATATCAGAAATATTTTTTTGTGCTTTTAATCCATTTTTTAAACATAATAAAATAATAAAATAAATGAATAACGATAAAAATAAATAACAAATAAAAGAATAAATAAGGAAATATGAAAAATAAAACAAAATACTTGTCAAATAGTAACAGCAGAAAAAATATATAAAATGATTAAAAGTTATAAAAAAATATTTATCTATAAATAAACACAAATAATAAGTAAAAATAATACAATAATACAACAAAACAATATAAGTAAAGTAAAAAGTAAATAAGGGAGATTATAAAAAAAACACTATTGTGTCCATTCGTTTGTCACACTGGAAGTGCAATATTTATATATATATATACTGCATCCTACATTATTTCATGAATTCACCTTATCGCCATCTACATAAACAGCAGAACGCTAGAATAAATCTCAGGCGTTTGGTTTGAACGGGCGCACGCATGCTAAGCTGCTCTCGCTGTGACAGCGCTTGAAATAGGAGGCGTCCTAAGTCTGATTTTTCAAGGCTGCCTTCATAAGCAGCTTTGGCACCGAGCGATTTCACCAAGCCAACAATAATTGATATGACAACGGGCTTATTTTCCCCTTTGCCTCCACTTTGGCAAGATTGAAAGTGACAAAATGGCTTGGAAAAGTGGGGAGGGAGGCTGATCGACTACGGAGCCAATCAACGCGCGGCGCTGCGGTGACGCAAGAGTTCGGGAATCTAATGAAAAGCCAGTTTGGACTCTCACGACGACAGTGACTGTCAGGAAAACAAAATGCTTTTGACGGTCCTGTCCGTCCATGATGCCAGAATCCTACAGAAAGGGGGCAGAAGAAAGGAAAAGAAAGAAAGAAGTGTCTCTCTTGGCTCTCAGACTTCACCGAAGCGCTGGTTAAATAGATAGACTTTCAAATCTGACAGGCGTGAAGGAGCAGTGAATGAGAGGATTTACACTTCCATTCAGTGTACGTAATCATGCAATTAATGACAAAACCATGTGGCTCTATTAGATATCAAATTTGGGGGAGAGATGGATGGAGAGCAGAGAAATATGAGAGAAGATTAAAGAAATGGTTGATACGACACTGAAAACCGGCACCGTCGTGAAGCACAAAAGGTGCAAATTTGATTGATTTGAATTCATTTAATAATCCGTTTTTTTTTTTGGTGGAAACATCTACTTGACAAGCAAAACCGCAGAAGATATTACGATTTAAGTGTTTATGTATTATTCTTGAACCATAAGCAGTCTTATTTGAAGTAAAAGTATACTTAATCTTTTCTACACTGTAAAACAAAAAAGATTGTAAGGTTGTAAACAAATATTATTGGAGTATGTTTTATGAAAATATTATTTCACGTTTAATTCATTGAGTTTCTTGCCGTTTCTTTGTTAAGTGTTAGTGAAATTTTACTAGCAAGAAAAAAACGAGATAAGCAAAATAAATTCTTGGAGTCTTGACATCGCA
Source organism: Phoxinus dragarum (assembly GCA_033366665.1). Taxonomy (NCBI): domain Eukaryota; kingdom Metazoa; phylum Chordata; class Actinopteri; order Cypriniformes; family Leuciscidae; genus Phoxinus; species Phoxinus dragarum. The sequence goes on along the minus strand of JARPMJ010000582.1, from coordinate 32,870 downwards.
TGCAATTTTGCTTCTTCAATAGAAAATATAACTCGTTTTAATGATGTTTAGATACTTTCACTGGAAAACAAGATTTTTTTATTTTGTGATGCAATGCTGATCCAAAAAGGACCAAAAAACACCATGAAATCATCTCTGATGGAGAGAGAGAGAGAGAGAGAGAGAGAGAGGCCAGTGGAGACTGCAGCTCTATAAACACAGATGTGTGTAAGTGACGTGTGCGGGAGCAGACACAGGTGAGTGAGATCACTGCGTCTGGAGTGTGTGAAGCAGCGCTGACGAACGACAGAGTTACAGCAGCAAACAGAGTCTGTACAATATCAGTGCAACAGCTAATCTGAACACGCATGCACTCACTCACACACACACACACACACACACACACACACACACACACACACACACACACACACACCTACACACACTCTCAACTTACACACACATTCAACTTGCACACACACACACACGCACACAAACACACACTCTCCACTCACACACACACGCACACAAACACACTCTCCACTCACTTACACACACATGCACACAAACACACTCACAACTCACTTACACACAAACACACATGCACACTCAAATATATACATGCATGTGTGTGTATTTATATATACAAAATAATTATACACAATACACACACATATATTATGTAAACACAAACTTTTATTTTGAATGCGATTAATCGCGATTATATATATATATATATATGAATGTTATGGAACGATAACCATAACGATAAATATATAGTTCTAGAAATCGTTCTAAATATAAACGAATAGCAGAGTCCACAACAATAACGGCACAGAGAAACAACATCAATGAAATCACTCTCAATCAACAGCCAATCAGAATCAATCCTGCTGTAAGCACTCAAGCATTTAAAGCGACAGACGCCAAAACTGCAGCGTGAGCTTAGAATAAACACAACAATATCGTGTGTTGGCGACTTGGCGTGGATGCTAATATATTTACCGTTCTTTGTGTGAACGAGCCTTCAAAGCTTGACTAAAAGCCTTGATTTGATGGGATGAGCTGTGAAGTCATGTTTGCGTGTGCTCTCACCTGCAGTGGACAGAAATGGGCCCGTCCTGGCCAAACTGCTCCTTAGTTTTATGCACCTGGCCAATAAAGTCAATGAATCCCTCTCCTGACTTGGGAACGCCTTGCTCCGGCCAATCAGTGAACTGGAACTGCCGTACGGTCCTGGACTGGCCGTCCTGTGAGCGCGAGAGAACAAACAAACACAGATACGTAAACGTCAAGACGAGTCCCATCTGTTTATGTAACTCAAGCACAATCCCGCCGGACGCTGACAGGCACGACAGATACGGGAGAACATCTCCTCTCCGATCTGAGCCGACTCCACACCCTTCTGCCTCTTCCTGGTGTCTTTTTCTCTCTCCTCTTTGGCTGGAATAACTCTGGGTTAAGGGAAATCGATGGTGCGTCTGCCGTGACGAGCGTCGTCTCATGGAGACGCCGCTAAATGGAGTGATCCGGGCGGCTGATCGATGGTTTGGAGAAACCCTGCGGCTCCGGCACTGACGGATGAGAGGAGAGCGGAGACACCCGGCGACGGATGAGGCCTGTTTCCCGAGAAAGCAAGCAATCGAAGGCAAGCTCAGGCAGAACGAGGCACAATTAAACCGTGCAGAAGGGGCTGGAAATATCCACTCATCCCTGCAGTGAAGAGAGGCTGACGGATCAAACCGGCCCAGTCCGCACTTAATCACGGGCTTTGGGGATTACACATGCATTACGGAGCACTTCCTCTACTTTTCTATTTCCTAGGCTGGACGTTTTTACTTATTTTTGCTTGTGATCAAACTACAGGTTTCGATAAATCCAATGAATTTTTCCTTTTGTCCATTAAAACACCCGGCAATTATCAAACGAGTAAACCAATAACACATGCACCAATTAAACTCTACAAAATCATGGTTCTTCTAATTGACGTCTTTGCTTGCTTCAAGAACAAACGCACCAATATACAGTCAAATCAAAAATTATTCAGACACCAGTTATTTTTGTTTACTAGTGTGTGCAGGACACTATAGTTCATTTATGTAAGTGAGGAGAGCAAAATAAAGTAAATTGTGACATTTTATACCCAGAAACTCTTCATACAGAGACTACCTAGCCTGGGTGCCGCCCGAACCCCGCCCACAATATATTTTGTTCGGGAAGTTCGGTCTGGACTCGATCCGTTGAGGAGTAATTATGCTCGGCTCCCAGAAGGCCGAGCCAATCAAATTGCCAGGGCGGGCTTTAATCGATGATGGACAGATGATCTGCGGTTACGTAATCACCACGTCATCAAAGAGCGGTTGGGTTGAACTGGTTTTCCACTGCAGCTGGAGGATTGAGATGTTGAGATTCCGCTATCGCGTCTGTTATAAAATAAATCGACAGCGTATTCATTTTAAAAGACGAACAGAGATCCGCAATCAAGGCATTTGTCGATCGGAAAGATGTGTTTGCCGTCCTTCCTACGGGATTCGGCAAAAGTTTAATTTATCAGCTCCGATGGTGGCTAAGAAGATGGGACGCAATGAAAACCAATGGAAGGGATGCGCTCACGATCTCTGTTCTCTGAAGACTCAGATGAACACGCTTCTTCAGCCGGCTTTCTTTCCTCGTCTTTACATTTTTTTAAATCAGTCAAGTCGCGTTGCAACCGTGTTATAAAGTTGAGACAGGGCCGACAAATGTGAGAAGATTTATTTGCTTTATTGTCGAGATCTAATCCTAAACGGAGAACTTGTTCGTATATACATACACCTTTTGTATTTCTCTAAATCCACGAATTCTTAAATTATTTTTACAACAACGGCAAAGATCGTCTACATTCATTAATTTACTACTACTTCCAGCGTGCGTGCAGTTGAACTCTGTTGACAACTATGCGTCGCTCAACATGCGTTGCTCTGATTGGTTGTCGGTCTATCCAATTGAGTGCAGTTTTTTTTCTCCTGGTTCGGTTAAGACACGCCTCATAATCACAGCCCTATGGAGCCGTATCAGACTCACATTCTGCCTAGCGTATGACAAAGTCAGGCTAGTGACTACCAGTAACATTTATACACATTTGGGACCAAACATGATTTGAGCTGATCATGTTTTCTTCAGTGTTTTTTCTGTAATTGCTAATGCTCTTTTTACACACACACTGAACACAATGAAGCATTGCTTGGTCACTGGTTGAGCTAAACTGGTATTATCTAATTGTGTAGTTAAATTTACCAGCTGACAGATATTCAACATAATTCATGTGTGAGACAGTCTAACAGAAGATGGACAAAACCAGTGAGTTCTGCTTATTTTATCACCATTTTCCAAACTATAGTGAATAAACTGTGATAATGTGAGAAAAGATGTCTGAATACATTTGGGTTTGACTGTATACACTGAATATTGTCCACAGACTGTGTCGGCCAGGCCTGAGGAGTCATTCCTCTTTCTCTTCTGATCAACTGAAACGAGCGGTTTGTTTTTGCTGCAAAACATGAAGGCTGAAATAAAACAAGGCCGAACCGAATCGTGTGCGCACACAACCTACAGGCCGAGCGGCGTGTGTCCAATCGTGTGATTAAATACGTGCGTCCTCCCATCATGCCTCAGTCCAGGCCCCGCCTCCACCAGTCGGCTCTGATTAAAGTTCTCATTGATTCGGCGGGCCTCGCTCTGCAGGCTGATTACTGGAGAGTCTATCTGGATGATTCAATCACAATTAAAGTGCTTGGCTGGAGTGAGCCACGCTCGGGATGCTCGTTTCGTCTCGGGCGCGTGTTTGCGCGGACGGTGACAGTCAGAGTGTTTGGCTTTAGCGGTTTGATGGAAAGACACTCGACTGATGAGGGCTCTAGTCTTTCAGTGAGAGCTTCTGATAACGGTCAGCTGACGGGATATTTTTTCCTACGTCTGAGACTCATGGGAAGCACAATTATAATATGGCTACTGACATTTTGACTCAGCGTAGATACAGCACTTCATAATCTGAATAATCGGCAAAAATGTGCAATTTATATATACATGAATCAATAAAAACGCACACTATACATAAAATACTATGGATTTACTATGTTTTTACCACGATTTACCATGTTTTTGTTCTTTGCAAGTGCCTATCACATAAATACCATGGTATATGAATATGATAATCATTCTGTACCATGGTATATATGAACATACCATAATATTACCATGTCTTGCCCAAAAGATTCAAAGGAAACACTATGATATTCTTTGTTGTGCATTGGATGTAACCATGGTACGTGAATATAGTAATACTTAGTACGGCAATGTCAATGTGCCATGTTATTTAGATTATTTCAAACATGGTACCATGGTAAAACTGTGTTTTTTTTTGGACATGTACCATGTTAATACCACGATATTCTAGAAAATATACCTTCTTAACAAAAATACTACATGAGTACCATGGTACTGAAATTCATATACTATGGAATACCATGGTAAATGTCCAAAATACTATGGTATTCACTGAAAATGTGTTGTAGGATCTACTTTGAAACAATTTTCACTGAGAAATTGCAAGTAAATTTCACAAATAATTATAAAGAAATAGCAAGTAATAGTTCAGTTAAACATGAAACTTTGAATTATACAGACTGAAATAGTATTTTCTTATAAAACTTATTGGAAATATTTATCTCCAGAATTGAAAAATGATAGTTTACCATGTAAATACATTTCGTAAGGTGTATGAACAAGGTAATCATTCAGCACAACACGATTAAGTGGTATTTTCCAGGACTCACCCGGGCATCCGTCACTTTAAACTCTCTGAGGATGTACTGTGGCATGTTGTACTCCGCCATGGGATCCACCACAAAGTACTGATATCTAGCCGAGCGCTCCGCCGGCCAGTACTGGTGACACTTTTCCTGCGAAAACACGTCCAAGCACAATTAAACCACATCATCCAGATGCCGAAAGCCGTTGGTCTTGAAGAAGAGCAACACTCACTCGGCCCATCTCCCTCAGTTTGGTCAGCATCACCACAATGGTGGAGTTGTTCTCCCACAACATCCTCCAGAAGTCCTCGGTGGTCTCCGCTAATGGGCCCTGTGTGGCTATATACGCCTTCTGTTGTCTACAGGAAGGAGAAAGTCAATCCCAACAAATTAAGGCGAGACACTACAGGTGAATAGGGTACAATTTTAAAATAATAGATATGACCATGAAACTTCCTCAGTTGATTACTTACACAAGTTCATAAAAAAATGTATTACAAGTTTTTGAAATTTGTATGTTTAATTATGCAAATTAGGCATTATCTCTTTAAATATGCGCAATTTTGCATATATTTTCAGTAGATAGATCTGAACATATGATAAAGCCAGGTGCAAAATTCTTCTTTCATTTTGTTTACACACAAGATGAGAAAAGATGTTCAGAGGGATTTCAGGATATATGCTTTCATAACCTAGGAAATCTAAATATACTATCCATAGCCTTAAAAAATCGATTTTCGCCATATTTTTTGGATTAAAATGTCACATAAATCAGGCCAGGAATGATTTATTAACAAATCCCTCTGAACATATCTTCAGAATACTGCTAAGTGTAGAACTGGAGAGTTTGGTGTACATCGGCTGAGATGTTTCTACTGGAGAATGACAAAAAACTCATTTTGAGAAAACGGCATTTAAAGATTTGTAATGTAAAAATTCATACTTTTTTAGTGGAAACAACTATTTACAGACACAATATCTCATCAAATCATTAGCAACAACAATACAAACCACCTAAATCACATCAAAACTTATAAACACAGCATTTATGGTCTTCAACTGAGCAGAAAAACAGTCAAAAACACACATCTAAATGTCAGAGCGCGTCACGTGATGCATCTGAACCAATCACGCTGTCAGAAATTGACATCAGCCAATGAGATTTTGCTTTTAGAGTTAAATGCCCATTGTACTTTCACGATTGGTTGCTGATAAAAAGGAAATGACCATATTTGGATCTGACAGCATTGTAAAGGAGAGAGAGAGCTTTCCAGACGTGTGTGAGATTTAAAAAAGCAGACAGAGATTGCGGAGCAGCGCGTTGATTTATAACGCCAACTTTTGTTGAATTTCTGAGAAATCTACGGACGCAAATAGTGTAGTAAAATAAAGACCTAAATGTGTATTTTGGACTTTTTTTCACCACAAGTCTGAAAGAAGACATGTTATTGAAGACAAATAGCCCAAAAGCTCAAAATTGACCAGTGAAAAAAATAAACTATGTTTTTGCCTGCCATGTCTCGCCTTAAATGCAGCAGAATTAGCAAAACAAGCGACTTCTGGTTGCTTCACTGTCGGCGTACCTGTATCCGTCGATAAAGCTGGAGTTGATATAGTCGGACCCTTCCAGCCCTCTGATTGGCTGCAGGCACACTCGAGTTGTCTCGTACGGCATGATGTTGACCAGGCGGTTTTTAAATTTGTTGCATGGCAGATTGGCACTTATGAATCTGGAAGTGTGGGCTTTGGAGTTCGCCAAACGCTGTGGGAAGAGAAAGACACAAACATGAGAATTAAATTGAGCCAATTTCCAACAGGGATATTTAAGCTTGAAGGGCACGACTAGTGCATGGCAATCTCAGACACTCATTTAACCATTCTGACTTTTTCATTTTGGTCTAATGGCTCTATTTTTCCCCCACTCCACCTGTTTGTCTCAGACTGTCTATAACCGGGCAAGACTGGATGACCCAGTTTACTTGTGGTTGCAGGAACCTGTCATCGCTCGTTGCTGTTATAATTACCAAAAAAAACATGTTTCGTCCATCAGGTGGCATGAAACCCTGCTCTGAAAAACTGGAAAGTCAGGCAAGACTTTGGTGACAATCGGCGAAATGGGTCACTGTCACTTTTAGGATGCCGCTTCAACATTGTGACAGGACACCACCGTTTTGTACGCACACATACACCTCGTACTCTCATGTCATGATCCAAATTAGAGCTTGTAACCATCAATTAGCATCAACCGAGCCACAGTACCCGCAATTCTTCTCCGTTTCTAGGTCAGTTGTCTGGAAGGATTGTCTCCTTTTAACCGGACGAGCCTGGCACATCTAGAAACTGTGCCTTGCTCTCGCTCGCTCTCTCTCTCTCCTATGTTCTGCCAGGTAATGCCTTTGCCCCGATATAAATCCATTCAGCTCCTGCTCCAGGCCTAGTCTTTCTCTCTTTCTTTCAGAAGCGGCCACTGGCTGTTTGTCTTCCCTTTGAGTCTTTGAGTAGCTTTCAAAAGAGGGACCTGGAAGGGCATGAGGCATTCCGGTGGGAAGCGGCAGCCATGAACCGAGCTCTTGAAATAATAAGCACGCACACACACTTTAGCTGGCTGGTTTAGCGGTCCGCATCGAGTTTAAAAGTGGTTTGTGATATGGTTAGCCCAATTACTCAGGCACCTTATTAACACTTAGATAAAACGTCTCTCATACTGCCGTTGGGAAATATTCTATCCTTGTTGAATCCTCTCATTCCACGTAAATATGATAATAAATATCTTTTTAATTATTTCATTTGACCCTGGACCACAAAACCAGTCCCAAGGGTCAATTTTTTGACATTGAGATTTATATAAATAAGCTTTCCATTGATGTATTGTTTGTTAGGATAGGACAATATTTGGCCGAGATACAACTATTGAAAATCTGGAAATCTAAACATTGAGAAAAATCTCCTTTAAAGATGTGCATTTATGTTCACGATTGTGCTGCATTCACTCACAAAAATACATGTTTTATATATTTACGGTAGGAAATTTACTAAATATCTTCATGGAACATGATCTTTACTAAAAATCCTAATGATTTTTGGCATAAAAGAAAAATATTAATTATTATATAATAATTTTGATAATTTTGACCCATGCAATGTATTGTTGGCTATTGCCACAGATATACCCGTACGACATGTGTCTGGCTTTGTGATCCAGGGTCACATATATCAGATTATATAACAAAACCTACAAATAGTCAAATTAACCTTTTCTCAGTCTGTTTTTCAGCTAGCTAGCTTGCTAATTAGTTACCTTGTTAGTGCATACTGCTCTTTTACCTGCCAGACTAGCAAACCACTAACTGGTTAGTGTGCCATCCTATCATACCTCTAGCCGATTAGCCTGATAGCTTAGCATGCCACTATTTGATTTTCTGGCTAAAAATGCATACCACTACCCAATTATCTTGCCACTTCAATGTTCACAAGGATTTATGTGAGGAACTGATTCTTACCAATTGGAAAACCAATTCAGACCTTTTACTAAGCAGTTTGACAATCCCTTTGAAAAGAACCGACTCATTCATTCACAAATTGGACACAGCTAATTGAGATTTAGCTGACAGAAAACAGAGGGCTATGCTACTGAAAAGTGACAATTTTCGAAAATGGCAATGGTACAACCTTGAAACTGAGACCTGTTGCTCAACTAATTGCTTTGCAACCTCGTTACCGCTAGTGCCCGACACTGCTCCCTGAGCTGGTGAGCATTACTTTGTTCCAGGCTAAAGAAAGAGACACAGAATGAGTGACAAAGTCTGAAAGAGGAAAAAAAAAACAGGAAAGAAGTAAAAGCTTTTCTAGGTCTTAGAGGCCAGAAACCTGCAGGAGTGTTTAAGTTGCCAAATGGAACCCACAATCCCTGTCTGCCAATTAGCCAACGCATCGCTTCTCCTTCATCGGGTGTTAATTACCCTTCCCAGAATCTCTCTCTGGCTGTCTTCAACTCAGAGACAACTTTCAGTTGTCTCTTTTACAACTAGAGCTTAATTTTCACATCTGCATCCTCTGTAACAAAAACATGCCCCCGAGAGAGAGGCAGAGTGTTATTAACTGTCCTATGTGGCACATTTGATTATCTCGCACCCTCCAGATCAACACCTTCCAGAGCATCTCGTCTGATGAGTTGCAATTAGAGGTGAGGACTACTTTTGCTTGGCTAGTTGCACACAATAAGACTCTATCTTTGGTGTTCCCTAATTGCAATGTCTTCTGCTTACCTTAAACTCCAGTTCCATGCCGCTGACGTGCTCTCCGGCCTCCACCTGCGCCAGCTTCTGGATGTAGGAGAAGAGGCTTCGTGCCGCCACCTCCGTGTTCCCACAGGCGACGGCCTCCAGAAGGGCATCGTGGATGAAGCTGTACTGGTCTTCCGTCTGCACCATGTAGTTCCTCTGGGAGCGCATGAGGGTCACATGACCGTAGATGTCTACCGTCTTCTCGTGCTTGATGCGTTCTAGCATAGCGTCGATCACGATGAAGCAGCCCGTGCGGCCCACACCAGCACTGAAAACACATGTTGTATACGGCAGGGATGAAAGAAAGTTGCATGCAAGTTTGGTTCCCTTTCGAATGGGAACTGGCACTGTGTCCCCTAGAGGACACTACGGGTAATGCTCATAGTGTCCTCTAGGGGGCACAATGTCTCGTTCCCATGCGTAACCTGAGACGTTTGCTTTGCTAAGGACCACAGGGGACATCAAACTTGACTGCAACTGTATGAACAACTAGACTTGCTCTAGACCTAAAGTTTCCGGCTTCAGGAGCCTTGAGAAGTAGGAACAGGATTCAGACCTGCAGTGGGCAATGATGGGACCGGCGTCTGGTGGGTTGCAGGTTTTCACCCTCCTGAGGAAGGCCAGGAATGGAGTGGGGTACTCGGGAACGCCGTGGTCCGGCCAGGCGGTGAACTGGAACTGGCGAACCTCTCGCTTTTCACTAGAACCGTTCTGCAACGAGAGCAATTGCCTTTATTCCAAGTCCTATGGGTTATATTCTGATACATCTAGTCCTAGTACCTAACATAGTCAAGTCAAGCACCTAACAAGTCATGCTAGGTTGACATGAGACGGTGGTACATGTAATCATGTGTTCTAGCATCGCCTTGTGTCACCAAAATGTTTTCTACGTTATATTTCGACACGGGCAAGAGAGCCAGGAACATGTCTGCCGCATAGGAGATTTCGGCAAGAAGCGGGAGAGACATCAGTGTCCTGCTAGTTCCACTGCTAGCATTTATTTCTCATCCTGGACGTCTTTAAAGGGAGGTTTTGCATTTCAATGTCGCTGCTGTTTCAACAGAGGCTCCCTTTGAATAAATGAATAAATAAACGATGTAATTAAGAGCAAACTGGCCCAGTTTTGGCGGATACTTTTTTTCTCTGGCTGTCTTCTGCAGGCTGTGTTTCTCTGCAGTGGATGGGCTTGTGCAGGATTGTTTTTAAGAATTCATGACTCTGGTTTGACTGTGTGTGCGACTGCAGGATATGCACACACATAAATACACCTCAGTGTTCCAGCGAGTGTGTGTGTGTGTGTGCAAGGGTTGTAAGCAAACTCTGACTATTCAGCCATGCAATGCAATACAACAAACTGTGGTGCAACAAAAACACACCTCATCTGTATTCGAAGATGTCCCTTTACTACAGACACTGCTATACGACTAAATAAGACATTATGTTTAATCTAAACTGTCCAAGAAGACAATTTAATTGCTTATGCATAGCTCAGGAGATCTCTTGAGATCTCTTCTGAAACTAGTGGATTACTGGGGTTTTTCTTTCTGGGACAAATCGGAGAATATCCAATTACTGTCCGTGCTGTCTAGGAGAATCAATTGAGATATTGAAGAGATCTCATTTCTCTTTCCTGTGGGTTTAAAACGAAAGCTTAATCCCGTAACCATGAGCACACTCTTCATGCTCTGTACGACAGTCTCCCTTTAATCAATGCTTCGGCTCATGTCTTATGGGCGCCCTTCACTACAGTAAAAGCTCAATCCATTTTAATTCACGTTACGGTCTGACCGTGCAACTCGCTGACCCCTCTCTATTCCAATTCCTCCATTCCAACCACTTCATGTTTACTTGACCGCTGTGCCGTCTGGGATGCCAATTTTGCATGGAGTCGTTTTGCTCTGGCCACTTAGCTAAGTGCCTCTCTTTGGCAGGCGTAACATTAAAAGATGATGGATGTGGAATGAGGAGATTATAAAAACATGCGCGTGTGTTGGTGGAGATGAGAACCCGGTGAGGGTTTCGGAACAAATGTCTCGTTCGCCTCAACCGTTTGCAATCATCCCGGTTGCGTACGTCTGTCGGGGCCCGAATGCGAAACAGTGTAATGTGTCTGCTCCAAGGTCCAGAGGGAAATAACAGGCTCGTGCACAACATAAAACTCTTTAAAACAGCTAAAGCAAAGTGTTCCTAGAGCAGGGAGCGCACTTATCTCAGAAACGCCTTTTGTGTAGACCAGGGGTGTCCAATCGTGCTCCTGGAGGGCCAAGGTCCTGTGGAGTTTAGCTCAAAGACACCTGCCTGGAAGTTTCTACCAATCCTGAAGAACTTGATTAGTTTAATTAGGATTGGAGCTGAACTCTGTAGGACACTGGCCCTCCAGGAGTAGGATTAGGCCCCCCTGCAGTAGACCGTGCTTGGCTGTTTTCTTTGATATGAGATCATGCTAGGTGGCACTATTACACAGGTGGACACAAAAAGTCTTACCTTGTGTAGGGAGAAGGTGCGCACGCAGAAGGTGGCGAGTTCGATGGTGTCCAAGAGCGTCACCTGAATCATACCGTAGGTCTCCGTCCCTCTACTCGGCCAGTACTGGTCGCACTTTATCTGCAGAGGGTGAGGGAATGTTAGCATATCTGAAGTCATTCAGGTTGGTTTATCTGTCTTTATTGCATGTCGTTGACTCAGATTTACCTATACATTTCTATGCAAATTTCAGTGTGCTGAGGAATTACGGTGCTGTTGAACTAAACCTCACCGAGATCCTGCTCATCTTTTTTGGTCAAATAATCATAAGGGAGTCAAAATAAAGCCTTTTCCAAGGACATTTTGATTCTTACAATGAGAAGTAAGACTTCAAATAGTCTCCATACACATTCACCAGGGTTCAATCCTGCAATCACAAACCCTTCTCGTCGTCTGCCCATGTCAGATCAATTACCTTGGCATAATGTTTTCCTTCCCCACTCTGACACCTGGCACATTGACAGACCCCTGGCCTGCCACAGCCCAAATAAAGATTCACTCAATACGGAGCATGGCAAGCAGTCAGGCCGCCCCTGTGCCCTGATGCGATGTGACAGCCCACTGCTTCAAAAATGTGCAGGTTTAATGCGTCCTTTGCGCTTATGCTGCAGATTGAATGGCTCACTTTGATCGCATCTGACAGAGCTCTAATACACCATGTGGCGCCCGCTAAGATGGTGAGCGAGAGCAAGAGGGGGTGTCCTGTCCTGAGATACTGACTGAGTTTGCTGAGCCTGACAGTCTAGGGTGTGACGGAATCGTCTTCAATGAACTTCTGGACGTTACGGCTGAGGAAGTCTTCAAGATGAGGGCTTCTTAACTTCCCCTCTCTCTCTCTCTCTTTCTCCCTCTCTCTGATAGAGCCAAGAGATGATTCCCAGGTTGTTATCGGAGAGCCTATGTCTTTATTTCCCTCTATTTTTCTCCATCCTTTTTTGTTCATTCACTCAACCGGCAATGGCATTTCAACTGGAATAATGTCAATTTGTCCAGTATGAAGCTCAGTCTTTTTAACAAGGGTAAAAGAGATGGCCTATTAGCTCTCTTCCACAATCTAGTGAGCTGCATAGCTAGACAATATTTTAAGGAATCACCAGCACGCTCCGTATGCAAAGGTTGTTTAAAAATGTAAGATTTGGCAAAACTATAAAGCTGATTTGAATGTCAGGAGAATGATATTTACAACTCTTCTGAAAACAATCTCTATCAAGCCACAAATGCCGTCTGCTTTTTGACTAGCCTCACCCGTGACTTCTCCTCCAGTCTGGTCATCATGACCACGGTGGCGGCCCGTTGCTCCCACACCATCCTCCAGAAGTCTCCGAAGGTCTCCGGCAGCGGCCCCTGCGTGGCTATGTATGCATTCTGCTTCCGGTAGCCGTCGATGTAGTTAGCGTTGATGTAGTCACTGCCTGTGATACCTTGAAACGAAGCATGAAGGTTGGTAACTGTGAAAGTTAGAGTCAGAATGACAGAGACGTTCACTTTAAAAGGGACATATCATACAGAAGCAGGATTTGAAATAAACGATCAATATATAATGAAATATATGATCTATATACTGACATGTACATTTATTAAAGTGGCCCACATGCAAATGATGTCTTGTAAAACTACATGGCTGTTTTGGCATAGGAAACCTGGAATAACATTATGTGTTGACTTTAAAAGTGTGGTTTAATACCCGTTTCTCGACAGTTCCAAAATGGCTGACAATGTTGCTGTGTGAGTCTCCTAACTGGTGAAAAACTTGCTACTCCACTAACGTGATATACAGTCACAGTCTGGTTAGAGGCTATTGCAGAGCTTGTGACAGATATCCATCATAGAAAATAATCCCCATGAAAGAAAAGCCATTGAGCCCCTTCACTGCCTTTTCTCACTTCCTTCCAGCTTTTCCAGCCCTGTCTAGCTCTCCGAGGGCCGGCCAACAGCTTTCACCGCAGCTGATTTAGGACCAGATGCTATACGATGGAATTAGGCTGGACTAGGACTAAATCAGCGAGCAGAACCCACGCCGGACCCTGTCTCGCTCTCTTTCTGCCATCGCTCTGGGCGGCCCGCAGTAAATCTCCCATAAAGCAGCCAAACATTCTCCCGTCTAAGCTCAGGATCCGTGAGGCAGCGGGAATAAAGGTAAAGCCCTAGTGTGCTACTGCTAGAGGTAACAATCTTATGGTCTAGGTCTTGAGACCTCTCAAAACCACATACATGTGGCCTTGGCCCACAACATTTGGATCTCAGGGTCTAGTTCTGGGTACCAACATGCAGGTCTCATAATCATCATAATAATATAGGTGATTTAAAGCGAGACACGGCAGGGAAAAACATCGGGTTTTTTTCACTGGTCAATTTTGAGATTTTGGACTATTTGTCTTCAATAACATGTCTTCTTTCAGACTTGTGGTGAAAAAAAGTCAAAAATACACATTTAGGTCTTTATTTTACTACACTTTGTCTATTTGCGTCTGTAGATTTATCCGAAATTCAACAAAAGTTGGCGTTCTATGGCCATTTCCTTTTTATCAGCAACCAATCGTGAAAGTACAATGGGCATTTAACTCTAAAAGCGAAATCTCATTGGCTGATGTCAATTTCTGACAGCGTGATTGGTTCAGATGCATCACGTGACGCGCTCTGATATTCAGATGTGTGTTTTTGATTGTTTTTCTGCTCAGTTGAAGGCCATAAATGCTGTGTTTATAAGTTTTGATGTGATTTAGGTGGTTTGTATTGTTGTTGCTAATGATTTGATGAGATATTGTGTCTGTAAATAGTTGTTTCCACTAAAAAAGTATGATTTTTTACATTACAAATCTTTAAATGCCGTTTTCTCAAATTCGTTTTTGGTCATTCTCCAGTAGAAACATCTCAGCCGATGTACACCAAACTCTCCAGTTATACACTTAGCAGTATTCTGAAGATATGTTCAGAGGGATTTGTTAATAAATCATTCCTGGCCTGATTTATGTGACATTTTAATAAAAAAAATATAGCGAAAATTGATTTTTTAAGGCTATGGACAGTATATTTAGATTTCCTAGGTAATGAAAGCATATATCCTGAAATCCCTCTGAACATCTTTTTTCATATTGTGTGTAAACAAAATGAAAGAAGAATTTTGCACCTGGCTTTATCATATGTTCAGATGTAAAATTGCGCATATTTAATGAGATAGTGCCTAATTTGCATAATTAAACATACAAATTTCAAAAACTTGTAATACATTTTTTTTATGAACTTGTGTAAGTAATCAACTGAGGAAGTTTCATGGTGATATCTATTATTTTTAAATTGTACCCTATTCACTTGTAGTGTCTCGCCTTAACAAACAAATGTAAATATATGATTTGATGTCATTTATGTATGTGGCACAAGCGGTGGGGGATGAATTATGCAACAAACTTAATCCTTAAGGTTTGGGGTTTGTTCAAATCCTTCAGTAGGAGCTAATGCCATCAATTCTCTGAAACAAGTCACTTGTAATTACACTCGGGGTCCACACTCGCTTCAGACCTCTGGCAAATAACCTACAAGAGGCATATTTAATTGTACAGTTTATCCAACACAAAAGCTTCAATCACAAACACAGGCCCATGGTGCTAAATTGTTGTTTTCGTGCTTTAACAACGAACAATGAAACACTTGGCTGTGCTCATTTTCTAGCCCCCGCTACGTCGGAGAAAAAGACAAAATTAGCAATCAGGGGAAAAAAAGAATGCCATTAAAAGCCTCTTCCCCGTCTCACAAAGCGATCGCGGGAGTGTTTCGCTTTAGTCATAGCTAAGTGAACAGAGCACGGCTGCCTGCACGAATTGTTCCACCGCTGTGTCTAATGGCGAAATCACTGCACTGTAAAATGGAAATTTCGAACTTGATTAATTTATGCATTTATGGGCGCTGTCTTTGTGATGATTCTGTTACGCTGCGTTATTGCTCATCTAAAATTGGGTCGTGGTGAACTGTGGCAAAAATCAAGGTGACGCGACGACGAGGGAGGAACCTGGGGGGGAAATATCTGTAAACAGCAAAAGAGAGCATTGAGCATTGACAGTCGCCTCTGGATGGAAAAAATATGGGCATTTTACCAACATAACAGCAGAATCTCTTCTGATTTTCCACTGACGTTTTATGTTTAATCCAAAATCTTGACAGCTTCTATACCTCAACTGAAGGCACTCTGGGATACGTCTGTGCTCTACACCATTTGCCTGCTGGTTTAATTTTGACTGCTTGTGAATTATCCGACTCTTGTTTCTTTTGTGTGTGTGAGCAGACAATAAAATTGTGTGGGAAGAAGAGAAAGTAAATTGATTTGTACGGATAAACACTGTAAAAAAAACTTATAATAAAGACATAAAAATGGAGGGCGATCCTCCCAAATGCACATGCATGATCAGGTTCTTCTGAAAGACTTCAGGACATTTCTCTAAACTAGGGCTGTAAGCGATTAATCGCGATTAATCGCGATTAATCGAAATCCAAAATAAAAGTTTGTGTTTACATAATATATGTGTGTGTATTGTGTATAATTATTTTGTATATATAAACCAGGGCTCGCAAAATCGCCCGCCCGACGTCCCGGGGCTATTGTGTTTTCCAGTCGGGCAACCAAAATGCATAACCGGCCTGCCCGACGGGTTATCTGAACTAGTGTTCGCTTCAGTCTTGTTATAATCAGATTCAGCGCGTTCTTCGTCTTCAATCCGCAGTGGCGCCGAACAGAGCGCACGTCAGAAACAGAGGACAGGGTGTGTGTGTGTGTGTATCTGAGCCTCATTGGTCTGTCACTACTCGTCAATGTCAGAATATTAGAGATTACCAATCAAATCAAAGTAGGCGGGCGCGGGATTTATATTCACAGAAGCGGCTGAGCGCGAATTTGAGCAGAGCGACTCGACGCTTCAGTTTACGGTCAAGTGCGATAAGATGTAAGTAGCTAAACTAAATATTTCACAGTTTTTTTTTAGGTCATAAATGTTAAACAAATGACAAATTATCAGGCAAACGAATTTACTTGTCTAATTTCGCCATTTTTAACTGAAAATAGGCCTTTGTAACGTGACTCATGTAATGTAATTCGTTTACTGTCATTGTGAGGGGACGAGAAACAAAGCCGTGTTCATCTTGTTAGGCACAATATTAATAACGAATGTGTACATGTTGAGAATTAATATAGTACAATTTGTAGCCTTCAGTAAAATAAAAAAGTTCAGCTTTAGGAGGGGAAGAGACAGGGCAAGATGAGGAGACAGAGAAAAAGAAAGAGTGATGGATAAGAAGTGAGAGCAGGTATTGACAAATCTACTGCCCGCTGACATGGTTTTAAAGCTATTGTTGTCCAATTTTTTGCCATTCAAAACATCTTAGAATGCACATATGTAGATAAGAGAAATCAAAAATTTCTCGGGCCGATAAAAATGATGATAAAACCCTGCCATCTGCATGTTAATGAAACTAGTTAATTGTGAGCGTTAGACCCTAACCCAAACTGTTACCTTTT
This sequence comes from Phoxinus dragarum, assembly GCA_033366665.1. Taxonomy (NCBI): domain Eukaryota; kingdom Metazoa; phylum Chordata; class Actinopteri; order Cypriniformes; family Leuciscidae; genus Phoxinus; species Phoxinus dragarum. Next base: position 15,792 of record JARPMJ010000582.1, on the reverse strand, counting down.
TTTTTTTTTATCATACCCTCATTAGGGGCTGAGCCACAGACAGATTCATGTTCCACACTGGTCACACACATTTCACTTCAGAGAACCAGATGTATATTTGTATTGGTGATTCTAATTTGATTATTTCATATCCAATTGTTGATATTTGTGTTTTGAAAAAGTTTTTGATTCATGTTTTGACTCCTAACCAATTTTCTACATTAAAAATTGTCTTTTTATGTGGGCTAGTAAAATTTATTTCGGGCTACCAAAATCTGAAGAGTGCCTGCCCGAAGGGCTACCAGCGATTTAGAAATTTTGCGAGCCCTGTAAACACACACATGCATGTATATATTTGAGAAATATTTGCATTTATATACTGCATATATAGTTTTATATGATTTATATTATATATAAATATAACTATTTTATATATAAACAAAAAAAATTCTTAAATATATACATGCATGTGTGTGTGTTTATATATACACAATAAAAACGCATAGATTATGTAAACACAAACTTTTATTTTAGATTCGATTAATCGCGATTAATCGTTTACAGCCCTACTCTAAACTGCTTTTTTTTGGGGAAGCCAGACGGATCTGTGGGGGCGACAACAAAGTTCAGTCATTCTGGAACCTTTAGGTGCTACGTATTGAGACGGATTTCTTTTTATAAAATCTGTGTGTGTGTGTGTGTGTGTGTGTGTGTGTGTGTGTGTGTGTGTGTGTGCAGTTCTGCCCGACCTTCGATGGGTGCCAGGATTACGCGGGAGTGGTCGTAGGCGATGACGTTGGCGTATCGGTTCTTGGGTTTGTTGACCTCCAGGTTGGAATGCTCCCAGGTGAACTGCTGACCCGGATCGATGGACTGTGGAGAGAAAGTACGGAATGAAACCACCCTCAGGGCTTTTCCCAATCCCTCAGCATCACAGGCATGAATACTAATGTGAGAAGAGAGTGAGTCTGCATCCGCCAGAACATCAGAAGAAGGTGAAGAAACAGAGGAGAGTTCAACACTCAGAAAGCGGGGTTGAGTGAGGCCACAAGGCCTGGGAGGACTAAAACTCGCGGATGGGAAAGAAATGAGAATCCTTCACAAAGCAGCTCAGATAAACATTCACAACAAGATAAAAGTCCAGCGTCTACCGCAATCACAGCGCACATTAAAGTGCAATTAAAAGCCGTTTTAAAATATTCACGAGCATTCGGCCAGGTTGCTTTGTCGGGACCGTTACGTGGACAGTGAATAATAGCAAAGGCAACGCTGATAAAAGAGTCTGTTCCTTCCTGTGAGGGGGTGAATTATCTGGCGCCAGCAAGATAAATGCCACCACATTCCCAATATGAGAATTTCTGAATAAATATTCTATTCCCCTGTCGGGGTAATTTAGTATTCCATTATGATTCCGAGCCTGTTCTCGGGCAATGGCTCCGTCCCAGCTCTTCTAGCTTGAGGGATGTTTTCATTTAGGCGACCGTCTCTGCATGCTGAAACTGGGACTAAATAACCCACAATGAGGGGTTTTGATGTAACTGTTTACCCTGCGATGATTACAGGCACAAATAACAGAGCACGGATCCTCCGCAGGTTGTCCGTGCTCTCGAACACGTCTCTCTTATCATCTACCCTGAAAACCGCCTGTGGGTTTTAACGCATCGGTCTGGATTGGTTCGGTTCTGCTCCGAGACAAATGCCAGACTGTGCTGTAATATAACGGATCACATATGAATGGAAGATTGATGTCATAATCCGGAGTTTGGGAATCCACGGCATGGTTTTTCATAACGCCTACATCCTCGTATCGGACCAAAACTCTTTGCACCAAACATCTTTTTCTGCTCCACAACAGCATCCATCTAATGTTGATTTTTTCTTCCTAGCCCAGTTTTTAACAAACATCACTCTTTGATTTAACTAGCTATTATTAGCATACTGAAGATCAAACACTACATTCCTTCCATTTTTTTCCTTCTAGAGCAGCAGTTCCCAAACTTTATCATCAGCTGACCTCGATTATGTACTTGAAATGCAACCTCTCAAATGTAATGACTCTTGCAGTTCTATTGTAAACCTCTAGGTGTCCCCTTTGAAAAAAAATAATACTGTGTTTTATTCATGAAGACAGATCAAATTTAGTGTAGCAATTTATGAAACTCTGCAGCTAATATCTGCTAGAAGGTGACTTTGCTGGATTACGCCATTGTTTGCTCACTTTTTGCAGGTAGCGAGGTCAGAAACTAAATATTCAACTATCTACTACTAAGGCTGCTTAAAGGATAATTCCGGTATTTAACACCTTGAGTCTATATTGTAGTTTGTTTTGGATGAACAAGAGTGGTGGACAAATTTTTTTTGACAATGGTTCCTCTCTCGAGTTTTTGACTATAATAGAATTGGCCATGGACCCATTTAACATTGGAGTCAATGTGCATGTCCGAAAATGTCATTAAAACAGCCAATAATGTTCGTTTACAAAACTGTGCAACTCATCGAGTGATTAGTGGTGTTCGTTGATGTTCCAGAAACAAAAAGTGTTGCGAAATACAGTTTCTGTCGTGTTTTATTCGTCATTTTGTAAAATCCCATTGTTGAAAAAATAGTTCCACTATAGCAAAATAAACGGATTGGAAACATATATTGCAACGATATATTGTTTATAATCATCAACGAACACCACTAACCACTCGGTGAGTTGCACAGTTTTGTAAACGAACATTATTGGCTGTTTTAATGACATTTTCGGACATTCACATTGACTCCAATGTTAAATGGGTCCATGGCTAATTCTTTTATAGTCAAAAACTCGAGAGAGGAACTATTGTCAAAAAAATGTTGTCCACCACTCTTGTTCATCCAAAACAAACTACAATATAGACTCAAGGTGTTAAATACCGGAATTATCCTTTAAGAATGACTTTCTTCAGTTGGCTAGCATATGCAGCTAATGCTAATCTATATGCTAACCCAATGTCCCCAAAATGATAGCGGGTTGGCTCAACTCAAGCGTGCCCATGTTCCTGCTGAGATATCGGGTCTGGCTCACGCTGGGAGGCATTTAAGATGGCATTAAGCCCCGGGGGTGTTGATGGCAGTGCTGCTGTAGCACACTGTGATTTAAGATGGACGACGACATTTGCTCTATGCAAATGAAGGCTGATTCAGCAATAGTAAGGGCTAATCAGCAGCCGCTACATGTACGAGCCCAGCACTCCAAACAGAGACATCCGTGCCACGGGGCACATGAGTAACGGCCATGTGGACAGTAAAAAAATAATAGTCTCAATCTGAATTGGTTTATTAGGAAAACCCACAGGTCTTGAACAGCTTTGATTTTTCATAACACAAGATAGCAGGGCCTAAAATTAACACTCACCAAGCACCGAATGCGAATGAATCGGCGTTGGCGAGTATATGAAACGGTCACTCGTAATTGGTCAGTCACATTTTTATGAGTCTAACAATGCATGAACGTGAACGCTCGGGACAGTTGATGGGCCAGTGCTGCATCGTCACGAAAGTTTAAGCCTTGACAATTTCCATATATTCAAGAGCAAGAAGACATGAAAGGGAGCTCATTTTTTTACTCGCGCGCTGTGTGGATAGCGTGAATACTAAACTGAACTCTCTTTCGCGTCTTCTTGACCTTGACCTTGCTCGAGTGGAGAAATTCACACTAAATTATGTAAAAAAATTGTGAGTATCCTAGTAAACAGTCGGTTATGTCTTAAGTGAATTGTAAACATCTGAAAAAGTCAACGCAAGTGTGTTAGTATCAGTATATTAGATCCATGCATTCGCTCTTAAAGTGACAGTAGCCTAATAAGGATTCATTAATAAAGATGTTTAATTTATACAATGAAGACTATGCAGTGTTATTTTACATTTGCTTACTTTATAACATTTCTGTACCTGAAAAACCTGAAAAGCACTGTTTATTTAATTTGTATCTTTGTTATATTGTATTTCTTTGTGCTTCTGCCTTATTTTATTTCTGACTTAGTACTTATACTTGTCTTTAATAATGTTTTAAATTTATATTAGTTAGGCTAGTAGTTTTAGCTGTGGTCTTGAAATTAGAAATTGGAAGAGAGAATTGTGAATTTTCACTGGCATCTAAAATTTTGATGTCAGTTTTTGCAAAAACATTTCAATTTCCGGTAAAAAAATGTTTTATTTAAGGTCGGTAAATTATCCTAAGTCACCGACTATTGGCTGGTGTTGCAAAAAGTTAGTTTTATACCCTGCAAAATAATATTTTTTGCCAAATATGCCGTACCTCGTACTCCTGGGAGAGCTTCAGGTTGTCGTTGGCCTTCAGTAGATCTGTGTGCTCGGCTAGCTCCGAGATGGGTATGGGAGGGTGGTTCATCATACCTGTGCACCCATCAGGAGAAGAAGACACAGAAAGACAAGGTCAGTAAGACCACCATGGCCAAGAAAGGCAGTCAGAAGCAAAATCCCAAATGTTGGTGGAGAAAGCGGGATCAGGGTTGGGGGAAGACACCCAAGCAGGTGAGATAATGAGGTGGGACTGGAGTGGGGAACAGTGGGTGATGTTAGGGACACAGTGTGACCAGGCCAGAGCTCTACATCCTCAATCCGTCCAATCAGGATCGTTCTAATATAAAAAAAACCTAAAAAAACCCGACTGCCTTTATACAGACAATATGAAGGCAAGGACCTAAGGACCATTGCTAAGGTGCTACAAAACCCCCAGACCAATTACAACGCTGATAGGGGTCAAATGGTTCCTAATAGCTTTGCAATATTTCCGAAGCAATGAAATGTCTTCGGTCTCGCTCCACTATAGCTAAAAATGATGAGCAGAGGACACTCCATGCACTCAGACGTTTGTACTCAACGGGCTAAGACGAAGAGAACAATGTGCTTGGTTGCCTTCATAAAAACCAAATTCTCAAACAGAGTCACAGACCCAACCCCGAAAGATCTGCCTTTGGGAAATAAGTTCATGTCTGCAGAGCCAAAAGATAATAGATTTAATCAAATGCAAAATCTGAAAACTTCTATTTCACCGAGGCGAGACATAAGGCTAAAACCACAATACAAGATTGATGCTTGTCACCCTATGTACATTGTTCACAGCGATGGTGATTGGATCTATGTTCCCTATGTAGGGTTAACCCGGTGTTCCTCTAAAAATAGGGGTCAACTCCTGCTTCTGGAGGACTACCTACCAATAGGGTTTAGATTGATCCGTAATTAAAGACACCTGAAACTGCCAATTAAGGTCATAAGGATCACCAGAAACATCCAAGCAGGAAAGTGGCCATCCAGGAGCAAGATTGGTCACCCCCTCCCTAACCATAACCATAACCATAACCATAACTCTAATCCTGTCAAGTAGGGAGTTCTGGCAGTCTGACACTGTTTATTGTAGACCTGAACACTAAAGTACACAAGCTTTCGTCTTGTATTTCACTAAACAGACACATTTGCATGTCATTTATGGTCTTGTAGTCCAAAAACGAAATGGACTTACTGTTCTGGGGGGGAAAATCTGGAAAGCTTCCACACTAAACACGAAAAATACGAGCAAGCGAGAGGTAGAAAAATATAATATTGCCTTTCCCTAGAGGAGACGTCTTGCCTTAATATTTCCAGCAGCTTTCCTTCTGGCAGAAGCTTGCAGTAATTTCCTTACGTAACCCTTCGTTTGAGCAATGATGGGAAAAAAAGCTCTCGAGGAGGAGGGCTGATGATGGGGGTAATCAGGGTGAGGTAGGGGGTTTATTCGAGAGTTCTGGCCTGGGTTAAGATGACCCGATGGTACCGGTGAAAAGTGAAGTGTCGTGTTCTCAGCTTCAGTTCAGTCAAAGCTGAGCAAGCATGTCACAGAAGCAGCCACCCATGCTAACCCTGCAACAGCTTTCAAGACCTTTCCTCAAACAAGCATGTTTGCTCAGACCCCCCCCCCCCCCCCAAAAAAAAACCCTAGGCCGTGCTGGAGTTAATCTAGTTATTAATTAGTAATGGAATAAAGCAGAAAACAAACAAGCTCTTCCTAAGATGGGCGCTAACTTATGTACAGAGGCCACTGGACTTTCTTTCATCGTCTACTTCAGAGGTCAAGAGTTGGCTAAATGTTGACATCTTCCTTCAAGAGTACTGTGATTTAATTAGGCATAGATAATCTGCATAATCACATTAGCCATGCTCAATTTGACACGTTTTTTTTTTTCTTCTTCTCTAAATGTTGTATGCTGCAAATGACTTTGCTTGGGTTTGATTGAGATTGAATTTAATGATTGGACGTCATGAAAAAACAAAAAAAACGCATAACGCCACTCAACAAGATGTCTTGAAAAAGTTCTAGCTGTACTTTTTATGTTATGTGAGAATTTGTTGAATTACCGGACGCTAACACTTCTGTAAGTCTACAAATGTTATTTTCACCAGCCCGGCCAAGCTCTTAGAGATTGTCTGGAATCAGTTTTAACCTCTTAAGGTGAACCAAGATAATGTATGCCAAAGCACTCCCGAAAAAGATGCGAAGGGCAACTTTGGCAAACAACCTGAGATCAGACCTGCATGCTAAATGACAACAGCCTCCATAATGCAATGAGAAAGGCCATCTAGAGCCAATCGAAGCCCAACAAACTCTTTCCAATGTCAACCTATTCCTCAACTTTGCTCCGTGTCAACAACAATTACTCGTCGTCCATTTTTCTATTTCATGAACAGGCTGTTATTTGTTTGTTCTCAGGAATTTTCTCCCTGCAAGATGTAAGAAACAATTACATTTAATCCGATCGGGTTGCAAAAAAATGCTTTAACCTCTGCAGGTTTCTTTGTTATCAAAATTAATCCTCCGGTGCTGTTCAGTTTTCGGCCATAGTTTTTTTGTTTGTTGAGTTTTTAGAAGTTTTTAGTTCATTGGAATGGTAAGAAACTTGGTAACAGGTTTGCCACTTGCTGTGAGAACACAGACACACACAAAGATCATTTGAAAAGGTTAAAAGATCCTGATTAAAAATAAAAAAATTAGCACATTGGAAATGAATGGGAAGCTAATTTCAGCGTTTGGTACTGCGCCCCCAAAAAAATCTAACTGAAAGCTCTTTTTTTTAGATATCAACCACTAATATGTAAAACAGCTTGTTTGGATTTATGGGTTTGATTTTCTCAGATTCATATAAAAATGGAAAATGGTATTTTTGTGCATTTAACATAATACATGTACAATTTTATAACTTTTTTCAAGTTAACTTTTTAACAACTTTTTTCACTTCAGCAATAATCTGCCAAGTGTCATCTTTAAAAAGAGACCAAACTTTGTTGGACATTTCATTTTTCAGGTCTATGCTCAAAAAGGGATAATAACTACTGCATAAATATTATTTAGTACCATAAAATCCCCTAAAAATTCAATCTATTAGATAAAAAATATTATCAAACTAAAACCTAGTACAATCATTTAATTGAAAAACAAAGGTAATTTTTGTATGACACGTGAACAGTACCAGAGGGTTAAACACATTCAATTTCAAGTATTTATGCGAAAGATATAAAACGTGTACTTTTTAAAGTCTGTTTAAGAAAGGTATAAAACTCTTTCAAGGACAAATTCGTGTTGCTGTTCATTTCCTTTCTGCTCTCTCTGCCAGGATTTTTGCGTCTCTCACTCTTTTTATCCCATGCAATCAAGCTCAAGATCACGGAGCGCGAGAGAAGCAAACTCTCTAATTACATATTTTCAGTCTCTTATTTGTGCTTGACAGGTGATGCAAATAACAAATCCTTTTGATATCCTCTGCTGCTGTTCGCGAAACGGTTTTATGCGATTGTTCATTTACATATAAAAGGGAAAAACGCTTGGTATATTTCCCCATAAAAACAACAAAAAAAGGGAGCCGTGCTTCTCTTTCCTCTGCCTCGCTGGGGGGCGGGGGGGATGTATCAAATGTCGGACTATTGTTCGCGGAGGGTTTAATTAATTCGGCTCGTTATCTCTGCCTGCAGAACGACCCCATCGGGGGACGGAGAGGAATGGGGGGCCGGACGGACAGCCGGGAAGAGGACGCTGGAATGTGCGGAGACCTGTGTAAGAGTTAGAGCCGTCTCTACACCATCAGCTGTGACTGCAGTGCTTTTACTGTGGATTAATAGAGTTCAGCCAACAGCCGTGAGAACAAAGCAATCGACAAGCAGAAATACTAAACACATCAAAAAGGAAAAATCAAAAGCCGTGTTACGAAAGAAAGTTAAAAGCAGTCATAATTAAGATGAAACTGTTGACTGAATTTGCATTATGCATAATGCAGAACTAATGTCAAGGAAAATTCTGGGTGCATCTTTTATGCATATACAGGTGCAAAAGTTCAGTAATTCAACTTAAAAGGTGAAACTAATATATTATATAGACTCATTGCATGCAATTAGATATTTCAAGCCTTTATTTGTTATAATTTTGATGATTATGGCTTACAGCTAAACCCCAAAATTAGAATATTGTGAAAAGGTTTTCATAAGCTGTGAGCCATAATCATCTAAATTATAACAAATAAAGGCTTGAAATATCTCACTTTACATGTAATGAGTCTATATATTAGTTACACCTTTTAAGTTGAATTACTGAAATAAATTAACTTTTGCATGATATTCAAATTTTTCAGGTTTCATCTGTACATTTAAAAAATATACGTTTTATATATTTATATATATATATATATATATATATATACACACACATAAGACATAAGCTATGAACTTTTTATACTTCATACTGGCTAACATTGTCTTTTAAGCACTAAAAATTTAATAAAAAAATGGGTAGGAAAAATAGTATTATTTACTATATTTTATCCTAAATGATGCACCTCATAGAGGAACAGCAATTGCTAATGAGATACAGTTTTAGGTTTCATTTGAGGTACGACTCCTTTTAACTTTCCCAGGGTTACGGGAGTGAACATTAGCGCAGATCCGGCAGTTTGTGAAGGGAAGGGGGAAAAAAGTCATATGCAAATGTAGTCGGAGCACACAACCCATTATTTCGGATGTGGGGCAGACGCATTAAAAAAAGATAAGGAAACACCAAAGCTCAGCGCGAGATGTGAGCACTAACTTTCATAGTCAAAACCGGCTTCACTGACAGGACTGCTTAGACCCGAATCTGTGAAAAACAGCAAACACCAAAAATAAAAATAAAAGCATCCCTTTTAAATGCACTGATAATTAGTTGAGAACAAAATCTTGAAATGGATTGAAATAAATGTAAAAATAAGAGAAATGCAAGGAAATTAATAAGCTTCTCTTTTAAACATTTGCTTCCTCTAATTAATTTTTCACACTATATTGTGCATTTTTAAACAGGCAGGAGAACGGACCACCCCTGCTTTGAATGAAGGCGGTAATCCTCGCGAGGGTCCTCGGTGTTGGATCCGACGCCAAGCAGTCTGTCAGACAGTGGAAGTAGGACACTCACTCACATTCACCCAACATCAGAGCCGCTGATGTTTATTACACACACAGAATGACGCTATAAACTTTTTATAGTGGAGTTTAACTTTAAATATAGTGGAGATACTGTTTATACCACGGTGGAATTGGTCAAATCCAACATTAAGGGGAGACGCCCCATGTGAATAGGTAAAAAAACCCAACTAATTGATATCAGCATGAAACTTCCCCAGTTGATTACTGACATTGACAAATATCTTTTGTATTACAAGTTTTTAGAATATTTATATTTAAATATGCAAATTAGGTATTATCTCATTAAATATGTGCTAATTCGCATATATTTCCAGAAGAGAAAGTCAGATGACTTTCATGAAGTCAGATTCAAAATTCTTGTTTCATACAGAGATTTTACAGAGGTCTCTTTTTATCACTACATTAATCAGAAAAAAACTGTCAACAGCCATAAAAATATATATTTTCGCCCCGTTTTTAGGTATAAATGTTGTATAAATCAGAATCTGAATGATATATGAACATATATCTCTGTAAAAACCTTAAAGGATAATTCCGGTATTTAACACCTTGAGTCTATATTGTAGTTTGTTTTGGATGAACAAGAGTGGTGGACAACATTTTTTTGACAATGGTTCCTCTCTCGAGTTTTTGACTATAAAAGAATTGGCCATGGACCCATTTAACATTGGAGTCAATGGTCATGTCCGAAAATGTCATTAAAACAGCCAATAATGTTAGTTTTCAAAACTGTTAAACTCACCGAGTGGTTAGTGGTGTTCGTTGATGATTATAAACAATATATCGTCGCAATATATGATTCCAATCCGTTTATTTTGCTATAGTGGAACTATTTTTTCAGAACCGTGTAACTTCCGCTCAATATTTGAATCTGAAGCGTTAGCACACTCCCGACCACTTGATGGCGATAATCGATGTTTATGTCTCGCGGGACACTCACGGTCACAGTCGAGTTCAACTTCATATTGCACTGGTCAGTGGTCACGTCTTTCAATATGGTTAGAATTTGTGCGGTCAAAAACTGCGGTAAAGAGCTCTGCTCGCTAGCCTTATGAGAAACGGAAGCGAGCAAAAAGACTACATCGACCAAATGTAAACAGCCCCCTTTCCGTTTCCGGTAGCGCATTTATATTAACGAGCACTCAGTCCTTCAACAGAATTCAATGGGATTTTACAAAATGACGAATAAAACACGACAGAAACTGTATTTCGCAACACTTTTTGTTTCTGGAACATCAACTAACATCATTATTCACTCGGTGAGTTGCACAGTTTTGAAAACTAATGTTAAAGGTTGTTTTAATTACATTTTCGGACATGCCCATTGACTCCAATGTTAAATGGGTCCATGGCCAATTATTTTATAGTCAAAAACTCGAGAGAGGAACCATTGTCAAAAAAATGTTGTCCACCACTCTTGTTCATCCAAAACAAACTACAATATAGACTCAAGGTGTTAAATACCGGAATTATCCTTTAAGAATGTAGATAGGAATACAACTGGAAAGTTTTTTGTATGTAAGTGGTGTAAGATTGAGAAAACAGAGATTTGTATTGTAAGTATTCATACTTTTTGCCCCATTGTACTTTCACGATTGGTTGCTGATAAAAAAGGAAATGACCATATTTGGTTCCGACAACATTGTACAGGAGAGAGAGAGCTTTCTATGTTGAGCATGATGATTTAGAACGGCAACTTTTGTTGAATTTCGGAGAAATCTACAGACGCAAATAGACAAAGTGTAGTAAAATAAAGACCTAAATGTGTATTTTGGACTTTTTTTCACCACAGGTCTGAAAGAAGACATGTTATTGAAGACAAATAGCCCAAAAAACAATGTTTTTGCCTGCCATGTCTCGCCTTAAGACGCCATATACAATTCACTATAGCCTCTACCTGACTCCATGGTAGTTTTTTAAAGAATAAACTCAAAGTATCAGATGCCAGCGTCGCCCGAGCGGTAAAAGCACATACGGTCACTGTTTAGCGCTCGACGTCTGTCCAGCTGTCTGGAGAGCGAGCGCATGAGGAATGTCTTTAGCTTCTGTTGTTGAGCTCTGAACCATCTGTGATGACTTTAGGCACACGACACCTATGCAGACGGGCCAGATGAACATGTTAGCAAGTGGATCAGATTTGAATTAGCATTATAATTAGTAGGCTTTCGACAAAAAAATACTTTTTATGCTGTATGTTGGCTAACAGGACTGTTGTCAAGCAAAAAACATACTTGTATAAGAAAAATAGGATTATTTATATATTTATGTGTTTTTTTAATTATATATTTATGTATGTTTTATTGGTGGTCATGTTTGAATTAGCTAAAAAAAAAGATGAAAAAAAAGGCAAATCTGTAAAGATTTATAAATTCGACAGTCATATCGGTTATCATTTCTAACATAAAAATTGTTATCGGTTATATATATCTGCCAAAATGCCTATATTGGTGCATCAGTAAGAGTAGAAATTAAGGTTAAAACTTTATTGAGTGGATAAAGTTCAGGATTATTATTTTAATTAGCATTATAAATAGGAATGCATAAAACATATATAGGATTTTTTATTTATTTATATATTTATGCTTGTTTATTTATTATTTATTTATGTTTCATGGTGACCATGTTTATATCAGCCAAAATAAAAATTAAAAATTAAGAAGGCAAAACTGTACAGATGTATAAATTCAACAGTCATATCGGTAACATAAAAAAGTTATCGGTTATCTATATCTGCCAAAATGTCTAAATCAGTGCTTTGGTAAAAGCAGAAATGAAGGTTAATACTTTATTAAGTGGATGAATTATCATTATAATTCAGGATTATTATTATAATTAACATTATAAACAGAATGCATTATATATTGGTGATCATATAGAGGCAAAAAAATAGTATTTAAACTTTTAAAGATTTATTTTATTTTATTTATTTAAATAATGTTAAACATTAATATAGATCATTATTTTATTTTAACAAAAAATATATATTAATTAATCTAAAATGGTTTTAAACAATGTTTAAAAAAATAAATAAATAAAAATAATCGGTTACTGTTTTAAAATGTCTACATCTGTGCATACATAATTATAAGATATAAACAGTATTTGCAATAAGCATTGTTTGCTTTTCTACCGCCCAAATCCATATAAATAATAAACTGTATTATATATTAAAATATTAAATATTAGAAAGCCATTTTTCTTCTATAATGAGACATATTTCTTGGTAAAGGAGAAGAAATCAATTAAAAAAATGAATGTGGTTTTTAAGATTTAAGCAAGCATTACAGGGATTACAAATCTTTCATTTACAGACACGATTTATCACAGGCTTAGAGATTGTGTCACGTTACACAGTTTGCTCATAAAAACGTTGTGTTCTAACACACTTAATAATACCAATACCAACAGACTAAAGAGGAGTCTGAAGAACTGAGCCCAATCTGACCCTGAGTGTGCTGCGAAACAAACAGCACGTCAGCGTCTCGTCTCGTCAGGATAAGCGCAGTGGTCGAGCGCCATATGTGCCAGTCATCCATGTGAACTGAAGTGTGCTGCTGTGAACAATGGACCCTATTAGCTAATGGAAATGTCGCAAATGTTTCCCCCGTCCCAGTTAATTGGGCTAAAATGTCCGCTTAAATAAAAATTCACCAAGCAAAGAGATAATGACATCCCGCACTTAAAAAGAACAACGTCGCGTCACAAATTGAACGCTCCTCAATTAATAAAGTCCAACGAGGACGACTTTAAAGCAGACGAGAGAGGCGAGAAATAAGATGAAAGCACGCCAGGCTCATTTCAGATGTGTTACGGACAAGATGCCCCACAATGGACAGGTGATTATGGGAAATGAGGTGGCGATAGAGGCTTTCTTGCTTTCTCCACCTCCATTTCTCATCTGGCTCTCGCTTTATCTCGGCTGAAGGAGGAGAGCTCTCGGCAGAGGCCGCGGTATGACCTCCGCGGGCGGCCGCGCCGAGATTACCGCCTTTGAAACAAGAGCTGTTTGATGGGGAGAGATGGGAGAGACGCCTTCGACAAATTCACTTCAAGGAGCCACGGAGAAAATGTCAGACTAGGTTTAGTGTCCAAAGCCGGCGAAAATGAGAACGCTCTTTGAACTGGAGGATTTGGACGAGACAAAAGATCGTCTGCTTTCGAGTGAGTCGAGGAAGCATCTGTGAAGCGGGGCTGGACGCTGGATTTCGTTCGGTTGTAAGCAACCCATGAACCGGAAATATGAAATAAAAATGATTGACAGGCCGCACACAATTATTAACTAATAAACCGCATCAGTAGAGATGCAAATTAGAAATAGCAGCAGGTGCACTTGAAATTGACAGTTAAATTAAAGTTAACTGACAAAATATGTCACTGCTGCACACTTCAAAGTGAGTAAGGAAATTAGTTAAAGGCTGTATTTTCTTTATGCAAAAATAGTTGTTTTGATTTGCGGGTGAAATATGAGCTCAAAGTAGACATGACATGTTCCGTGAGATGAGCGGTGTACAGTCGGAGAGCAGTGACGGGTCGTGCGCATGCACCTGGGGTCTGGAAGTTGATCCGCCGCATCTCCACGGGGTCGGTGGGGTGGTGCGGCGCGATGTCGGCGTTGTTCAGCAGGCACTTCGTCCGCGGCTCCGACTCTTTCCGTTTGCTGCTTTAGAAAAGGAAAACGTGGAGACTAAATGAAAACTGACAAATGAGATGGAAAAAGAACAACCAAACCACAAATTGACCACCCAGTGTTTTCTGACCCATCCATCTATCTTAGAGAAGCATTAATACGTTACGTTAACCTCACATCAAAAAGACATTTATTATATGAATTTAGTGATAGAATGGAGATAATGATGATTTTTTTTTTTAGGTGGTAAATAATTCTATAATTCAATATGAATATTTTTATTATTATTATTTAATATTTAAAATATTTTACTAGTATCTTTTTGTTTCTTTTTCTTATCTTTTCTCTTGTATTAATCAATTCCAGTGAAAAAGTGACGCTCATTTGATTGATAAATATGTATAACAAGCAAAGGCTTCAGCCTACACCTTTTTCGGTTATTATGTATAACTTTATTTGTTATGAAATATTGTCTGAGAGGACCGAAATAAATCTTAAGTTAAGTTATGTTATATTATATATCGGTGCATCTCTAATCATATACACAGGTGAAACTCGAAAAATTAGAATATGGTGCAAAAGTTCATTTATTTCAGTAATTCACCTTAAAAGGTGAAACTAATATATTATATAGACTCATTACATGCAAAGTGAGATATTTCAAGCCTTTATTTGTTATAAATAAATGCATTATAATTATGGCTTATAGCTTATGAAAACCCCAAATTCAAAATTAGAATATTGTGAAAACTTTTTCAAAAGCTGTAAGTCATAATCATCAAAATTATAACAAATAAAGGCTTGAAATATCTCACTTTGCATGTAATGAGTCTATATAATATATTAGTTTCACCTTTTAAGTTGAATTACTGAAATAAATGAACTTTTGCACGATATTCACATTTTTTGAGTTTCACTATATATATATATATATATACATACATACATATACTGTGTTTATAGTTAATATAGAGGAAGCTAGATGCTAGCACAAACAGAGCTATGTCCACACACACACACACACACACACACAACACCGGCGAGGGGCACATTGCTTGAAGCCGCTATTTCACTGTTTCTCATTGCCATCTAATTAAAATGTGCTTTTATGCTGAGGCAGGTTGTTTTCTTTTTGCCCCCTTGAAAACAGCAATAAAGTACAGCTAAGCCTTACCTGTCAGGCTTGCTGCTTCCAAAGAAAGCATTGAAGTGAAATAAATATATAAAAGAGAGAAAACACAACAAGAGAACAAGGGAGAGGAGAGAGAAAAAAATCAATAGAGTGCATTTAAATTCACAGGGCAGGCTAGCAGTGCCAGATTAGCCTCATCTGCATTTGGACAGACCTGTGAAGATGTGTGTTTGCGCATCTCCAGACACCAGAGGTCAAACTCAAGGTCCTGCCGAGGGAGGGAACACTAGCCAGCAGTCGTTCGCTTTTAACCTCGTCGGTGAGGTGCTAATGAGGAATAGCATCCGCACGTTTGCATGCTAACAGGTCTGCTTTGGCCGTGCTCTGAAGCTAATAGCTATTAGCCTTCACCTCGGTAAATTTTGATAAGATCGAATTGACTGCTCTCCTCAGCTATGCTTTGAACTTCTCCAAACGATGCTAACGGCAGGGGGGGGGGGGGGGGGGGGGGGGGTATGTCTAAAGTAAGATTAAATCATTCTTTTAGCATTTCTGCACCTCATAATGCATTTACAGTGTGTTAGTTTGAAGA